>JARYHS010013630.1:109708206-110048324 GCA_031002005.1 Vandiemenella viatica
TGGAGGAAAAACTGAAGAGTTACAGGATGTGTGAAGTTTGAAATCACAGCCACATCTCTCCCACACCGCAACCCTTTCTGTCATTTAGTAACATGTGACCCAGGTACCATGAGTTACAATAGACACTTGTCTATCAGACAGATATCATAAACCTCATATTCATACCAGGTCTCACCCACAAACCCATACGTCTCCACACAAGCACAAACATATGGGAGGAACAGCAATTCATACGTCCAGATAAATGAGTTTAAGGAAGGTATCACCATACTTACGCACACAGACCCATATATCCATGCCTACAGCGAGCTCAACACAACAACCAGCCCAATCATGGAAAAGAAAAAGTGGGGCAGAACCCCATGGCTCAAGACTGACGAAAAAAAATCATCATTAATATGTGTTCCAAGTAACAAACTCCTCACATCAAAATCATTTCATTTAACTCACACTACAGACATCTCTGCCATTCAGTATCGTTGGTAATATGACAAAATCTGTTCACATGATCAGCACCACCTCTATCCCACGCCACAAGCCTTTTCTGCTATTCAGTAATATTTGCCCCTCGTACCACGAGTATCAGTAGTCACATGGTCATCAGACAAATATCATAACTCCCATACTCATACTAGACCTCACACACAAACATAACTGACCAAAAAACCATCAGACAGACGTTAGAGTGTGTGCAAAGGATGACATGTTTTTGCCATACACCTCAGTACTTATCACATTATCAATTAATTACATCAACACATAGGTAGCAGTCATTGTGAAATCTCAAAGTCGAATATAATCCTATCGTGATAGACACACAGCCACATAGAAAGACACACACTCACATGTCCATGCATACACACAGATGACTGAACACCCTAGGTCGAGACTGAATAGTTACAGGATGTGCGAAATGTTTCATTTCTTTGCCACAAACCTCGGTGCTCTCATCATACCCAAATGATTACATCTACATAGGTGGCCACTGATAGAAAAATCTCAAGTAGACTCCTACCACCATAATTACACACAGGAACACGCTCACACACATATGTCCATGCATATACCACAATTTCATAAGTACAAGTAACTGCAGGAAAGGGACCCGACACACACGACGTCCACACTGGGGTTTACATGATAGGCAGACCATAGTATGTCTTTCCAATACACCTCAGTGCTCACCACACATACTTGATTTTTAATGTGCCATCAGTATACTTGTGGCTGGAACTAAGCTCTTGGCAATGTTTGGCAAAAGTCATTTGTTAATAGCAGCTCATCAATCACAAATTTTGGGTCAACCTGCCCGGCGGGCGCGGCGGGAGGTGGCCACCCTTCCCCACTGCGGACGAAATACCGTAATACGCCGGTCTAAAAGCGCGGACCGCGATGGTTTACCGGAGTTTCCCGCGCGGACCGCGATGGTTTACCGAGTTTCCCGACCGGGACCTATTACCGGTAACCGCATTTTTAGGACCGCACTGAAGACCGGAATTTCATTGCGCTCGAGGCGGTAATATGCGCCGGTATACCGACCTACTAAAACACGATGTACGCGTCCGCTGTGAGGAAGGGTGGCCACCTCCGCCGCGCCCGCCCGGGCAGGTTCACCCAAAATTTGTCTTTGATGAGCTGCTATTAACAAATGACCTTTGGCCAAAACATTGCCAAGAGCTTAGTTCCAGCCACAGCTATACTGATGGCACATTAAAAATCAAGTATGTGTGAGCACTGAGGTGTATTGTAAAGACATACTATCTGCCTATCATGTAACACCAGTGTGGACGTCGTGTGTGTCGGGTCCCTTTCCTGCAGTTACTTGTATTATGTAAATTGTGGTATATGCATGGACATATGTGTGTGACGTGTTCCTGTGTGTAATTATGGTGGTAGGAGTCTACTTGAGATTTTTCCATCAGTGGCCACCTATGTAGATGTAATCATTTGGGTATGATGAGCACCGAGGTTTGTGGCAAAGAAATGAAATATTTCGCACATCCTGTAACTATTCAGTCTCGACCTAGGGTGTTCAGTCATCTGTGTGTATGCATGGACATGTGAGTGTGTGTCTTTCTATGTGGTGTGTGTCTATCCGATAGGATTCTAGTCGACTTTGAGATTTCACAATGACTGGCTACCTATGTGTTGATGTAATTAATTGATAATGTGATAAGTACTGAGGTGCATGGCAAAAACATGTCATCCATTGCACACACTCTAACGTCTGTCTGATGGTTTTTTGGTCAGTTATGTTTGTGTGTGAGACTAGTATGAGTATGGGAGTTATGATATTTGTCTGATGACCATGTCTACTGCTACTCGTGGTACGTCGGACAAATATTACTGAAGCAGAAAAGGCTTGTGGCGTGGGATAGAGGTGGTGCTGATCATGTGAACAGCTTTGTACATATTACCAACGATACTGAATGGCAGAGAGGTCTGTAGTGTGTTAAATGATATGATTTTGATGTGAGGAGTTTGTTACTTGGAACACATGTTAATGATGATTTTTTTTGTCAGTCTTGAGCCATGGGGGTTCTGTCCCACTTTTTCTTGCTGGTTGTTATGTTGAGCTCGCTGTAGGCATGGATATATGTGTCTGTCTCTGTGTCTGTATGTATGGTGATACCTTCCTTAAACTCATTTATCTGGATGTATGAATTGCTGTTCCTCCCATATGTTTGTGCTTGTGTGGAGACGTATGGGTTTGTGGGTGAGACCTAGTATGAATATGGAGGTTATGATATCCGTCTGATAGACAAGTGTCTATTGTAACTCATGGTACCTGGGTCACATGTTACTAAATGACAGAAAGGGTTGCGGTGTGGGAGAGATGTGGCTGTGATTTCAAACTTCACACATCCTGTAACTCTTCAGTTTTTTCCTCCAGTTATGTGTGGTGATGAATGGAACTGTGTGAATGCATTGACATGTGTGTGTCTTTCTATGATTTTTGGCCAGTCATGGGTGTTCTGTTCCACTTTTTCGTTGCCATGATTGGGCTAGTTGTTGAGTCGAGATCGCTATAGGCATGGAAATGTACGTGTGTATGCGTCTCTATCTCTGTGTGTTTTTTTGCGTAAATATGGAGATACCTTCCATTATCTCGTTTGTCTGGATGTATGATGTGCTGTTCCTGCACTTATGCTTGTGTGAGGTGACATATGGATTTGTGGGTGAGACCTAGTATGAATATGGGAGTTATGATATCTGTCTGATGACCAAGTGTCTACTGCTACTCGTGGTACATGGGGGGCACATGTTACTGAATGGCAGAAAAAGCTTAGGTGTGGGATAGACGTGTTGGTGCTGATGTGAACAGTTTTGTACCTAGCACACATGATACTGGATGGTAGTGAGGTCTGTAGTGTGAAATAAATGAGATGATGTTGATGTGAAGAGTATGGTGCCTGGAACATATGTTACTGATGATTTTTTGGTCAGTTATGAGCCATGGGGGGGTTCTACCCCACTTTTTCGTCGCCATGATTGGGGTTGGATGTTGTGTCTAGCTCGCTGAAGGCATGGAAATGTGAGTGTTTGTGCGTCTCTCTCTGTGTCTGTATGCGTAAATATGGTGATACCTTCTATAAAAATGTCTGTCTGGACGAATGATTTTGCTGCCCCTCCACTTATGTTTGTTTGTGCTAGTGTATTGAGATATATGGATTTGTGGGTGAGATCTGATAGTCAAGTGTCTATTGCAACTCATGGTACCTGCGTCACTTTTTTTTACTGAATGGTAGAAATGGTTGCGGTGTGGGAGAGACGTGTTGATGGTAAATGTAATCAACTGGGCGTGATGAACACTATTTATGTATAAACACTTAGGTTTATTGTGAAAACATGCCATCTTTTGCACACCTTCTATCTCGCCAGGCTGATGATATGTAAGGATACTTCTGTTTTTCAGCCAGTCATGATGCAAGAGAGTACTACACCACTTTTTTGTTTCCATGATTGGTACCGGTAGTTGTGTTGAACTCTCTGTAGTCTTGGACATGTGTATCTGCGTCTCTCTTTGTGCATGTAAGCGTAAGTATGGTGATACCTCGTCTGTCTGATGATTTTGGTAACGATAGTTCTGTCCAGTTAATCAGTGGTAACGACAATTCTGCCCCCACTTCATCGTTTCCATGATGCTTGCTGTTAGTTCTGTCGACCTCGCTGTATGTATGTACAAGTGTGTGCGTGTGTCTACTTCCTCTGTTAATTTGAGTCTAAAATATATGGTTATATATTTTTATTTTTTTTTTTTGTAACAGTTTAACGTCCCTTTTTAACAACGTGGTCTTTAGAGACGGGAAAGGATGGGGGCAAGGAATGGGAAGGAATTCGGCCATGGCCTTTTGAAGGAAGCATCCCGGCATTCACCTGGAGTGATTTGGGGAAACCATGGAAAACCGAAATCTGGATGCCCGGACGGGGATTCGAACCGCCGTCCTCCCGAATGCGAGGCCAGAACGCTATCCGTTACACCACCACGCTCGGTTATATGGTTATAGAATTATGCTCACCATCAACGTGTGCTTCTAACCATTGCTTCAGGGCTTAGGCAATCTCCCATTTGACTGTACTCTTTACAGTTTACTGCCGGTTGTGTTGGCATACGAATTGTGTTTCTCACGTTTTTCACTACATAAAAATCATTTAACAGAGAGGGTGATGAGGGAATGTACCAGAGAAGCGAAGGACTTGGATACAAACCCACAATCAGACCATTGTTTGTAAATAGTGTAGTATGGAGTCCAAATTCTTAGTACATCAAATGCAAGGTGCAAAATATGGCAGCAAGATTTATTAGTGGAAAATATTCAACAAGTGCCTTAATAAAGGAACTGGACTGGATGTCATTGGGAGATTGGAAGAGTGTCAGGGGCTGTATGTGGTGTATAATGCTGTTAGAATGGATATTGGAGGAATAATTCTGAGTGGTGTATGGAGCCTAAGTTGGCAATGACCACAATCTGGCATTAGACTTTAGATGATGAGGCCTGAGTGGATAAAATATCCAAACACCCACTTTGATCTAACAATTTACGACAATTCAAGCGTGGGTTCTATCTTCGGCGCAATAGAACTAGTGTCTGCACCTATGGATACTTGTCGATGTGTGGGGGTCTTCTATGAAAATGTGGGTTATGATGTCTGTTTGATGACCAAGTTAGCTAACGGCATTATGTCACTTTTATCGTGGTTAGTTGGATGAAGCATGCAATTATAAACAAATGTCACACTTGGTCCTGAATCCGAAGGTTGGTGTTAGATGGGAACATTTTAAACCGAATGGAGAACTCCCCTGGGTCCTGATTTATTGAAAAATAATTTTCCTGGAAAAGGGGAGAATTTTCCTGGAAAACTGCAGTAGAACGACCTTAAATGGACATTTTGGTACCTGGCTACTGATTAGCAGAAGACTCTGCGAATTTTTGGTTTACTTTAACGCACGAAAAAAAGGTAACTGATCAGGGATTGGAGTGGGAATCATTGGAAAACAGAATGAAGTTTGGGGAAGTGTTGTGGGTATGTTGGCGATGAGGCTAGAGGTGGCTCTTGGTGAAAGAATTAGGAATAGTGCACTGGATTTCTTCTATAAGGGAGTGTGTAAATCTTCTATATCTCCACCTTGGTCACAGGCGATGGTCTCAGGCATGTTCTGTGCTTAGCGTGACTCGATTTTTTTATCACATAGGACTGGCGTACTTAGATTCCACAGGTGTGAAATTAGTAAGATTAACAGACGGTATTTCGTTCCTGGAACATAAGTGCTGTACTGTAAAATACAGTTAAAGGTGTCAATCACTGATGTGTCACAAGGGATTTATTGTAATTTTAGACAAAGTACAGCTAAGGACACTCAATTTGTGATTGCTTACGAAAGCATAACAGAATTGATACATAGATTGGCCTGGATAGACAAACGACAAAGGTTTGACCTGGATGGCAACAATTACGAGCCTGGTTTTCAAATCGACAACTTTGCTTTAGTTTAGAGGCTCTCAACCAATCGAGGTTATACTTACATCCATCAGTAAACCCCTTCAATGCCTCTTTGAGTCCAAAAAGTGTCTGTGTTTCATTACACATAATTTAATACATCCTTTAAAATACACGGAATGTAGGTGACACTCGCGAGCTATATTAAATTGTTTATAACGAATCCAACATGATGTGACTAATTGAGTTTGTTTCCCGTCTCTTCGTCGGTGTATTAATTTTTAATGTCTGCCTGCTTCGATGAACGGAATTTTTTTTATGGTTTTCCCTACCTTCATCGGTGAATGTCTCTCGGTTTCAATGAAAGGATTTCACCATTGATGGGTTTTTGAGGCTACGAATTTTGAAAGGAATAACGTATGTATGGTATTGCTATACTTTATCACAATAATTTCATTTTTTAAACTTTTTAACGTCTCTCTAACAACGTGGCCTTTTGAGATGGGGAAAGGATGGGGAGCAAGGAATGGGAAGGAATTCGGCCATGTCCTTTTGAAGGAAGCATCCCGGCATTTGCCTGGAGTGATTTGGGAAACCATGGAAAACCCAAATAATTTAATATATTAAAATAATGGGGGTGCACTAATGACAACGATCTATGTGAATGTGGTGAGCTTCAGAACCCACAACATCTTCTGATATGCAGGAATCTCCCTGAAACCTGCAATATCGACGACCTTTACAGGGCAAACGAGAAGGCCATCAAGATTGCGGAATTCTGGTCACATTCTATATAATTGTGTTTATAGTTAATATTAATTAATTAATGTTATTTGTTTTTTCAACTTGTTATGTCCTGGACACGAGAAATATAAATAAAAATATAAATACCCCTAATTTAATACATCCTTTAAAATACAAGGACTGTAGGTAACACTCGTGAGTTATATTATATTGTTCATAATGAAAAAGTGAGTTTGTTTCCCGTCTCTTCGTCGGTGAATTAATTTTTAATGTCTGCCTGCTTCGATGAACGGAATTTATGTTAACAGCGAGGTCTTTAGAGACGGGAAAGGATGGGAAGGAATTCGGTCATTGCCTTTTGAATGTCGCATCCCCGGCATTCACTTGGAGTGATTTGTGGAAACCATGGATGCCCGGAACCGCCGTCCTCCCGAATGCGAGGCAAGAACGCTAAATAATTTCATGAAAACAGGTACACATAGAATTCTTACTCGGTTTTATATCTGGAGTTTATGACTGTTTTTTTCCATATCGAACGTTAAAAGGAAGAATGTATGCTTTTCAAATTATTTTTTTAGGCGTGGAAATTATGTAACTTTGGGGCCTTTTTCACAAAACACTTAAACACCGCGGCCGGACTCGAACCGGTGACCTAGCCCCAACACTGCCGAGGTCGTTTTAATGTGGACTTTTTTTGTTTTTAGTAAAATTGCAATGATTTACGCTTAAGTACCGAAGAAAATATTTTACTGTGTGTCGATAGTAGCCAAGATGGTCAGTGCTTGCTTAACAGGACGCTAGGAATACATATTTCGTCACGCTTAGTAAACAGAGATAACAGTCGTTGAAACAGTGTACACATTTCGCAAAGCGCGCCGGAAATACTGCCACCGAACGCCATCTAGCCGCCACCAAATGAACTAACGGCAAAGAAATTAAGCCCTTGGGAGATGGTGCCATCTGGGCGGGCGGTCGAGGAACTAACGGCGGCCATCTTGGTCGCCCAAACGGGGGGCGGCCATCTTGTGACGTCATGCAATCCCTGGACGCTGATTGGCTGTTCCCAGGAAAGACAAGTCCTTCCTACTCATGTTTAATAACAATAATAATAATTGATAAAATTACGATAGAGCGCCCGCTCCCGTGGCAATCTCCCTACACACCCCTCTTTCTCCTTTCCTATTCCAACCTACTTTTGCTCTCTACTAATTTTTAATTTACATTTCTTCAGTGTTTCCGGTAAATTATTCATCATTTCTCTTGGCAATTTATTCCAATCACTTACATCCTTTCCTACGAAAGAAAATTTTTCCACACCCTTATGCCTGAAATCAAGTGCCAGCTTGTGGTCATTGTCAACCTTACCCTTCCAAGCACCTCTCTTAAATTTTCCCACCAAAATCTTTCCACGCTTCATCACCAGTATAGGCCTTGTACACTCCCATGCCTCTCTTCACCCTCCTATCCTCCAATGAATCCCCCTCTAGCTCCTTTATCACATTAGTTACTGATTGTATTCTGCGGTAATTTCCAAAGACAAATCTGGCAGCAGTCCTCTGCACCCCCTCCAACTCCTGTATTTGATACCCAAAATGTGGATCCCAAACTACACCACCATATTCCAGCAGTGGTCTGACCAAAGTTTTGTACCCCAATTCCCTTACTTCTCTAGTGCATCCCCTCATCACTCTTTCCAACAGGTGAAGGATTTTGAACCCTTTCAGTATTATCTGTCCAGTGTGTCCTGCCCAGTTCAGTCTGCTGTCAAATGTAATGCCAAGGTATTTAAATTTCGAGTCTTCAATAATTAACTCCTGCCCCACTTTATAATCATAATCAACTTTTAGCTTTTTATCAGTGTACCTAATAAGCTGGCTGTTCTTTGCATTTATCTTCATCCCATGTTGACTCAACCAGCTAGTTATCCTATCTAGATCACCCTGCAGCTGTTTACAGTCTTCTATTGATTTGATCCTTTTATATAATATTATACAAGAGTCGTTCAATAAGTAATGCAATACTATTTTTCTGAAATAGGGGTTGTTTTATTCAGCATTCAAATACACAATGTTATTTCCCAATCTTTTAGTTACACAACACTATCTTTCAACATAATCTCCGTTCAATGTTACGGCTTTACGCCACCTTGAAATGAGGGCCTGTATGCCTGCACAGTACCATTCCACTGGTCGATGCCGGAGCCAATGTCGTACTGCATCAATAACTTCATCATTATCCGCGTAGTGCATCCCACCGATTGCGTCCTTCATTGGGCCAAACATATTTAGGTGCGAGATCGGGGCTGTAGGGTGGATGAGGAAGAACAGTCCACTGAAGTTTTGTGAGTTCCTCTCGGGTGCGATGACTTGTGTGAGGTCTTGCGTTGTCATGAAGAAGGAGAAGTTTGTTCTGATTTCTGTGCCTACGAACACGCTGACGCCGTTTCTTCAATTTTCGACGAGTAACACAATACACCTCAGAGTTGATCGTTTGACCATGGGGGAAGGACATCGACCAGAATAACCCCTTCAGCGTCCCAAAAGACTGTAGCCATGACTTTACCGGCTTTTAAACTTTTTCTTGGCAGGGGAGTGGGTGTGGCACCACTCCATTGATTGCCGTTTTGTTTTGGGTTCGAAGTGATGAACCCGTTTCTTCGCCTGTAACAATGTTTGACAAGAAACTGTCACCCCCAGCCTCATGACGAGCTAGCAGTTCCGCACAGATGGTTCTCCTTTGTTCTTTATGCTCTTCGGTTAGACATCGAGGGACCCAGCGGGAACAAACCTTTGAATATCCCAACCGGTGAACAATTGTGACAGCACTACCAACAGAGATGTCAAGTTGATCACTGAGTTGTTTGATGGTGAACCGTCGATCGTCTCGAATGAGAGTCTTCGCACGCTCCGACATTGCAGGAGTCACAGCTGTGCACGGCCGGACAGCACGCGGGAGATCAGACAGTTGCGGCGATGAAGACACACGCTTTGCCCAACGACTCGCCGTGCTTGTGTCCACTGCCACATCACCGTAGACATTCTGCAAGCGCCTATGAATATCTGAGATGCGCTGGTTTTCCGCTAAAACAAATTCAATCACTGCCCGTTGTTTGGAACGCACATCAGTTACAGACGCCATTTTAACAGCTCCGTATAGCGCTGTCACCTGTCGGAAGTCAATAAAACTATACGAGACGAAGCGGAAATGTTTTAAAATGTTCCACAAAAATGTTAGGTTTTTACAACCAAAATTGGCAGAGAAAAAAAAAATGTGTTGTATTACTTATTGAAAGACCATCGTATCATCTGCAAACAATCTTACCTCTGACAGTAAACGATTAACACAATCACGTATTAGAATAACGAATAACAATGGTCCCAATGCAATACCCTGTAGGGCTTCCATGTTAACTCCTACTTCTTTAGATACTGCATTTTCTACCCTAACTTTTTGCCTTCTACTTTTTAGGATATCTTCTACCAGCAAATCACCTTTTTATCAATTCCAATAGTTTTTACCCTATTTAGCACCATTTTATGACTCATTCTGTCAAAGGCCTTTAAAAGGTCTAGTGCTACGCTATCAACTTGACCTCCCCTGTCAATTTCATCAGAAATATCTTGCATATAGCCTATTAACTGAGATTCGCATGAATACCCTTGTCTAAAGCCATGTTGCCGACTTGAAAGCCACTTAAGTTCCTCACAGACACTTCTAATATGGTTACATATTAATCTCTCCATTAATTTACCTACCACTGATGTCAAGCTGATTGGTCTATAGTTTTCGACCCTGTTTGTCACCCCTCCTTTAGACTCAATTTAAATAATGTTTCAAGGTAAGGTACAATGTCCTATCCTACTATCTTTAAGATATCTGTTGTAATATTATCAACACCTGCCCCTTTACGCTTTCTTAACAACAAATATAAATAATAATTATATCTAATACAGTAATTAAGAAAACAATGGTATTAATTTAGCTGGTATTTATGGCCATATGAACACTATTTTATTAAAAATTCTTTTAATCCAGACTGCACTGCATAATAATACAATAAATTTGATTAGGACTGAACAACTGCTATAGTTAGGCAGTGGTGGAGGGACGAATGGTGATATGAATCACAGAACTGGCAATCCGAAGGAACGGGAAGATATTCGGTCATGGTCTTTTTGAACGAACCATTCCCCCTTTCTCCCAGAGGTATTTCCGGAAATAAAGGAAAATTGAAAACTGCATGACCGGATACGGCTCGTGACGTCATTAGAGGCGGAAAAGGACTAGGTTCGATGAACGGTAGAAATTCGGCCGTAGTCTTTTGGAGGAACTATCCCGGCGCCCAAATTCCTTTCGAATTGTATTTTCGATTCATTTTTCATAAAACTATGTAATTGCAGGTTCATACACTGTATCTTAATTTAACCTACTTTGTTTACTACTGAGACACAAATTATTACTACGTTGCTACGCCCCTAAGGCCAGTTTTCCTGCTAATTAAAATCCTTTAACGTAACTACATTAGTGTCAGAGAGATGTGAAGCGATTGATTGTAAATTGGTATAATTATTTCATGAATGTGTGGTTTTTCGATGTATTAAAATTGTTTAAGTGGACTGAATGCTTGTTGTAATTTGTTTAAAAGCATTAACGTGCGCGGGATGTCATTTAAAACACTGTAATTATTAAAGTTGTGTAAGCCATAATATACAATGAGATTTTTTTCTGTATGGAATTATTTAATTTTGTAAGTGTAATGTTAAATGCTTGAAACTACCCTGAAGAGCCAAAGAAATTGGTATAGGCATGCGTATGCAAAACACGGAGATATGTAAACACTCAGAGTACGGCGCTGCGTTCGGCAACGCCTATATATGACAACTGGTGTTAGATCGGTTACTGCTCCTACAATTGCATGTTATCACTATTTAAGTGAGTTTGAACGTGTTGATATAGTCGGCGCACGAGAGACAGCATCTCCGAGGTAGCGATGAGGTGGGGATTTTCCCGTACGACCATTTCACGAGTGCACCGTGAATATCGGGAATCCGGTAAAACATCAAATCCCAGACATCGCTGCGGCCGGAAAAAGACCCTGCAAGAACGGGACCAACGAGGACTGAATAGAATCGTTCAACGTGACAGAAGTGCAACCCTTCCACAAATTCCTGCGGATTTCAATCAATAAGTGTCAGCGTGCGAACCATTCAACGAAACATCATTGATATGGGCTTTCGGAGCCGAAGGCTCACTCGTCTACCCTTGCTGAGTGCACGACACAAAGCTTTACGCCTCGCCTGGGCTCGTCAACACCGACATTGGACTGTTGATGATTGGAAACATGTTGTCTGGTCGTACGAGTCTCGTTTCCAATTCTATTGAGCGGGTCGAATTGTACGGGTATGGAGACAACCTCATGAATTCATGGACCCTGCATGTCAGCAGGGGACTGTTCAAGCGGGTTGAGACTCTGTAATGGTGTGGGGCGTGTGCAGTTGGAGTGACACGTCTAGATACGACTCTGACAGGTGACACGTTCGTACGCATCATAGCTGATCACCTGCATCCATTCATGTCCATTGTGCATTCCGACGGACTTGGGCAATCCAGCAGGACAATGCGACACCCCACACGTCCACAATTGCTACAGAATGGCTCCAGGAACACTGTTCTGAGTTTAAACACCTCCGCTGACCACCAAACTCCCCAGACATGAACATTATTGAGCATATCTGGGATGCCTTGCAACGTTCCGTCTCCAACCCCTCGTACTCTTACGGATTAATGGACAGCCCTGAAGGATGCATGGTGTCAATTCCCTCTAGCACTACTTCAGACATTAGTCGAGTCTATGCCACGTCGTGTTGCGGCACTTCTGCGTGCTTGCGGGGGCCCTACACGATATTAGGCCGGTGTACCAGTTTCTTTGGCTCTTCAGTATATTTCATAATGCCATTTAAAAATATTTAATTATAATTTTAAATAATTTTGTATAAATTTTGTTTTTATATTATTTTGGCACCACAGAAAGTGCCGTAAGCATCTTCATAGTTTTCTGGAACATTCTAAGATGACTATATAACCTGCATATTATCGTGACCAAGCAACTCTGCTCGGAACAATGCTAAGATGGATGCTACCTCATTTGTGTATTGTAATGTATTTTAATCTTCGCTAAGAAATCTGATGTAAAGTTCACGTATGTTTTTCTGAAGTGTTTCAACAAAATAAAAGTTAAGTAAACAGTTTATTGGCAGTGTCGTTATTTGAGAAATTTAGTAACATACTAAATCACTTGGCGACCGGGACATTCATATTATAAAGCAATACGTTCCGAGGACCTTAACAACATTTTGCTAAGCCGGAATATTGTTTCCAATATAAGGGTTTTGCTAATACCCGACTAAATGTTTTATATTGTACATATTGTCTCGCAGAATTACAGCAGAACATAATCAGAAACTGATATGATAAAGGACCTGAAATGGGATTCATTGAAAGACAGGAGGAGGGTGAAGAGAATAGGAGTGTACAAGGCGTAAGAATTAAGACAAGTGCTTGGTAGGGAATAGATCCCAAGATGGCATTCGATTTCAGGCACGAGGTGTGACAAGATTTTCTTTCGCAACTAAGGGTGTCAAGGATTGGAATGGTTTGCCCTCAGTCATGAATAAATTACCAAATAGCTAAAGGATTTGCAGGTTGCAATATGTAGAGGGAAAAAGTAGGTGGGTACAGAAAAGAGGAAGATGGGTGCTTAGGGTAATTGCCACCGGAGCGGAGGGTGCACTCCATAGCAGTTAAATTGTGTACTAATTATACGGGGGATGAATGTGCGAATGCATTTCACCTTCAGTCGTTTCACGTCGTATTAATACCGTGCAATAGATTTCTTCAAATTCCTGCCGTGTGTGTGAGGGTTAATCAAATGTAAACCTTAAATATTTAGTATTAATTATGCACAATTGGTACAAAGCTGTACCACATTTCAACATAATATATGGAAGTTGTGGATTATTTTCCACAATTGCTGATAGTATTAATAAAGATGCGTCTGCAAAAGAAGTGAGTTCATAACCGAACAAACATTCAATTGCTTTGGCAGTATTTATCAATTTCAAAATAATCTGTCCGCAGCCCCGGAACGGGAGGGGTGAAGAGGCAAAACTGGTGTTTCGTTTATTAAAAATCGTTTACTCAAAGCATCTACAATCCAAATTTAAAAAGTTACACATTCCCAACACTTCTGCCCTTACCTGTGGATTTTTTGCTTACTTGAAACAATCTCAAATGCTTTAAGGTAGGGGTGGAAATATCAAGTTTTTGCTCAGACTGAAAAAAAGGTTCTTTCCTGTTTTCCCTAGTTGAATGTCCTCCGGAGATTACACAGAATATCGATTATTGTCAGGGAGAATTTACAGTCTGCTCAAGCTGCTTAGGCGTATATCTTCATTACAATGGAATATCGTTTCTCCCATAGCTTCACTGGGTGGTGTAGAGAATTCAAAATGCATGTTCGTGACTGTTGCAACTCTTATGAGGGCAGAATAGGGCCTTGCACTGTCGATTCGACGAGATAAGAGTACAGCAGTCCATCTAGGCATGCAGCGCTCCGAAGTGATGCTCGCCTCAAAACAGTGTTAGCGTAAGCTTCCCTGCTGATGGCTGTGGACTTGAAAATGAGGAATAGCGCCATTCCTTGCTAGTCCTCTTCGTTTGCGGTAAGTAAAAATGAATCCAGTGTATGAAGCGCAGCACAAGCATTAACATACCGCTCTTTCAATTCAGCTTCTGTGGCACACATCTTATACACACATTCCAACATACTTATCAGCGCACACATCGTGCACAGTGAGGTGGACTGAACCGTGACTAGTGTTTAAACATGCTGCAGCTTCAATCAATGTCACTCGTCGGTTATCCCTCGACTCAATTTGAAGTGTGTGTCCTGGACGAGGTGGGTCTTCCACTGAAGTCGTACTGTTTGCAAACTTCCTAGTCCAGTTGTATACTCGCTGCCGCGATAAACGTGGACCACTATACTATGCGCATATTTAACAGCCTCCTAAATAAATCTCTATAACATTTTAACCACGCTTTTGTGCACACAGCGTCGTCGTATCTGAAAGCTACTGTCATCTTAACTATCACATCCATAGCTGTTTTCCCTTCTTCATTTGTTTCACGACTAATTTGATTTCGGAATCGACCTAAGAGTCCAATTTGTATCGTAATAACTACTGCAACACTCCTTGACCATTGAAGCGTTTTAATCCTATACAAAAGAATAACTTTCTCCTTTGGGGAAGTGGGATGCAGAACTGTTTCCATAGCTTGAAACACTTTCTAATGGCTTTACGCCTCGTCGACATCGAGGTAATAAGAGGCGGAAAAGGAATGGTGGCAAGGAACGGTAAGGGATTCGGCCACGGTCTTTTGAAGAGGTTTAGCGAAACCATGGATTCTCGTGCTTGAGGTCTGGCCACCAGCGCTGAATGCCCCTTCACCTCAGGTCACGGGGTCTCCTTATCACTGTTTACGTCCAACTAGAGCCCATTCAGCAGTTTATCTCGCAACACTGGATTACCAAATTAGACATGACTAGTCTGCACAAGTGTGCATTCATAAAGACACTCAATAAAACCAGAGTTTAACTAGGCCACAATAAAATCCGCACTCTATCACGCTGCAGACATCCTGTGTCACAGCCATTGCCGTTATTTCCGATTAGCTCATCGTCGTTTCTAGTTACAAGCTTCATTTTTTCTGCCACTGCTCTTCCTATCGTCGCGTTTTTCAATTTGTCTGTTACGGTTTCATATGGATTCTGTCTATAATTTTGCTTCACTCAGTTTTTTTTTAACTGCTTTACGTCTCTCAACAGCGAGGTCTTTAGGATGGCGGCAAGGAATGGGAAGGAACTCGGCCATGGCCTTTTTAAGGAAGCATCCCGGCATTTGCCTGGAGTGATTTGGGAAACCATGGAAAACCCAGATCTGGATGCCCGGACGGGGATTCGAACCGCCGTCCTCCCGAATGCGAGGTCAGAACGCTATCCGTTACACCACCACGCTCGGTGCTTCACTCAGATTCCAATCGTAATGGAGAGTAAAGCAGACAACTTTAACACTACGATATAATACTCCGTGATTCGGATTCCCTAACAGCATGATACTTCCGGTCATCAGGAAATTCACTTATTAATTACAGACGCCCGTGCAAATGTAAAAAATGCGGAACACTGTCGATGAGGCGGGAGTCCCGTGTAGACTCTTTCTCTGCATTTAACCATAGAGTTCCAACATATGGCCAGTTCCAATTACCGACTAACGAAACCTAGAGTTCAACTAAGACTTTGAGGTAACAATGTAGGCTTACACGAAACACTGTCTGGAAGAAGTGAAAAAAACTCCTATGTTAAGACTATTCCATAGGTTTTAAGGAAAATTCGAACAAAAATGGAGGATGGTAAGAAATGAATACCACAAGTTCGGTCTGAATATTTGGCTCGACCGCCGCGCCGCCACAGACTAATGAAAATGCGATAGGCAAGCGCGAGCACAGTTCCCCGATAAGACGTCGCCTCGTAGGAGACGGCGCCCAGAGATTGCGTCACCGAGTCGCCATCGTCTCCTCGAACCGGACTGCCAAGGACGCCTCGTCCAGGCGTTTGCTGCACAGTTGTTATCGGATGTGGACAAAGATAATGCACGCGCCATGTACGAGACTCCTAATAGTGCAACAAACTGTCAATTAGCTCGAAGCTAACAGCATGGCATATTCTGAAGGCAAGACTGCACCATCTGCAATTTCTATATAGGCCGTAACCCTTCAGACAACATCCTGACTAGTTTCAATACATTTTATTTTTAGTCTTGATTTTATGACACTTTCGTCAACTCTGCGTCGTTTTGGTCAATTCCAAAAACAAATATGTTGTGAGTGTTTAAAGACTGCAGTTTATTACGAAGCGAAATGGTTTCACCTCAGAGAGACGTCTTATTTAAATAGTGCTAACATTAGCACTGTTGTTATTACTATTTCATAGTTATACTCAGTGAAGCACAATACTGTTAATATACATGGAACATCAAATACATTCTCAGGTGAAAATAAGTATGGAGCAGCGGGAATTCCAGTGCCGACAGCGTTGCAATCTGGCTTTACTCTTACTTCAGCACAGAATTTTAATGTTTTTCATTGTCAGTAGCAAACAATCTATTCACAACAAATACAGCCCTTGGCAACGCATAACAGCCAATAATTTAGCCTCAATGATAAATTAATTTCGTTAATTTCACCACATGGTCAAAATCACTCTTGATTTTGTTCTTAGAGCGATTACTAATTCTTCTCCAAAATGTTTACTGTTAAACAAGGCTATAGGTATTTTTATCGCAGAGGTTAATCTTCCGAATAGAACCGTTGTATGATTCCAGAAAATTGTAAGCCAACTTGATCGAAACGTTATCCGGTTTAGGGTGTTCTTAGTTTAGACAAAATATAAAAATAACACTTCGGTAAGTAGTCAACCACAAAGGGATTGAAAAAAAATTGTGTTGTTTTTTCACCATCTCTAATTTATTTCATTGATTTTTTATTATCCTGAATGCAACAACGATATTTCCACTTCCCATTCAACTTTAGAGATTTAAGTCTACTGTAACACTACGCTATTGCTATCCGACGGAGCACAATGACGTGTAATTAACACAAAACATGGATTTTGTTGTTCATTTGTTCCGATGCATAATATTTTTTAATATACCCTATTATTCTTATGGAACACAGAATTATTGATGATGGGGTTCACTCGCTAAAAACTAAGATACCAGGTTGATGAAATATTTTTTTAATCGTGTCTCATTATAAACATGAGACTGAATTTTTGTATGCTTGTGTGAGTATGAAATGACTACATTATCCACGTTGGGAGACTTTTTCACATATTAATACGTTTCATGCGGATTAAAACAAAACCTCAACTTCAGATTTTAGTAGTGTACTAGCTGACCCGGCAATGCTTCACTATTGCTGGACTTGAGTAGGCACATAGATTAAATGAAAAAATATTTATATATAAATTTTAAACTGCTGTTTCATTCATTTTCAGTTGGAAAGGGTGAGAGGGGATGCACTTTGGAAAACATATGCAGGCAGTATTTTTCTGTTTGTTTCAAAGTATAAGTGTGCAAATTCTTATCTAGATCGGATAAAAAATGTGGTTTGCCTAAATTATGGGGTAAAAACGTAATGGGGTTGGAAAGGGGGAGAGGGGATGAATATTCGGAAACCATACGTAGGCAGTATTTTTCTGTTTGTTTTAAAGTATAAGTGTACAAATCTATACTATTATAAAACTGTAAGCAAGCTGCGTTTGTAGTGAGGCTTGATCTCTAATAACGCAAAAACTACCGCATCAATTTGCATGGTGTTTCCAAATTTTTAAAGCGAATGTTGCTGATCAACATCTGCAGAAGTAGCTAACGACTAATATGTACCATGGGAAGAAGCAAGTCAGTAAAAAACTTCAGAAATGTGAAACTGTAGACCACAGATAATTATACACATTCAGACGGTCACTCCTTTCATAAAGAGACCTGACAAAATTTAGGATTTCCCTTTTTTTTTTTTTTTACTTCTGCGATTCATTTTTCTGGAACGCAGCACTTCAAAATAAAAAGAATACGTGAATCAAGTATAATCAGCATTTACTTGAAACGTAACAGGTCTGTTGAATTACGAAAAAGTTATATTACTAATATTGAAGACATGTATTGCCTCTGGTAGACTGTTATACAATTTGTCTATGGAACAAAATTGCTATGTGAACGCTGTACAATACAGCCACAATAAGCCAATACTTAATACGAAATTCAGTTTTTTCTCGAAGAGCGATGTCTGAAAAACAGCTATTATAAATATCAGCAAGTAATAAAACATACTTCTTTCATAATGTGCGGAATTGCACATATTTGGAAGTACTTTATTCGATTAATATGTCTCGTGGCTATAACGCGCAAATATAACTAGGCATCCGAAAATTCAGGTACATGCGACTCAAATAATTACATAGAAAATACGGATATATTGAAAGAAACTCAAATAAAAAAAATTTCATATCCTAATGCTACACCGCGTAAATTATAAAGCTAAAAACATCGTCCCTTTGGCCTATAACAAAGCATATCAGCTGTCATCACTGTCCAGGTTGCATTTCAATTGATTTACAACTTGCGATAATTTTGCCACTCAGAAATAATTGCTTGAGTTACATGCACATTAGTACATATACTGTACCGTGATCCATTTTGACATTTTTGAATTAATTATATCTGACTGAAATAATGACAATAATGATACGACGATTTGAAACCAAGATTAACTCCAATTCACGTAAATTTCTATTTTAAAGCAGGAATAATTATTGGTGTATCAACATAAAATAAAAACCAATATCCAAACAGCAAAAAATAAATAAATCAGAAAAATTGAGATGCTGTGATTATTGGTAACGAATTTTTATATTTCAGCACACTTCCAAGAGGACTAAGTCGTAGATTACTGCTATATTTACATAAATTTATGGCACCGCGGTTATGTTGCAATCCTCGGTATCCACATTTAAAAATAAAC
Source organism: Vandiemenella viatica (assembly GCA_031002005.1). Lineage (NCBI taxonomy): Eukaryota > Metazoa > Arthropoda > Insecta > Orthoptera > Morabidae > Vandiemenella > Vandiemenella viatica. The sequence goes on from JARYHS010013630.1 coordinate 109,727,527, forward strand.
TTTTTTTAGTTAAGTATCATGGAAACAATATTTTTCATTATATCCACAGATACATCCTTAACAAAGCTTATACCTAGCTATATAATCCCAGGCAAAGTTTACACATAAAATCGCCAAAAAAAAAATTACACATAATGATTATAATATCAGCTTTCTTAACGTTACAACTGTTATATATCCATTTAAATTTTCGGTACCACGGTTAAAGTGGAATTCTCCATATCAGCATTTAAAAATATTATGTTTTAGCTGAGTTAAATATTGCTTTCAGAAATAATATTATTTATTACTACCACAGATATTCTATATTGTAACCAAGTTTATGCTCATCTATATACTCGCAGCCAAAGTTCACGCATAGTGATAATTGTAGCTGCGAAAACGTTTTAATTGTTAGTGCTGTGAGTTGGGTAAGTATAAAAGTTTATGATATGCCCTTGCGATACAGATCTAATCTGTCGGGGTCAACTTCTGCAGCTAAAAGATGTCGCCGAAATCGGCTAAATGAGAGTGAAATAGACCGACAACATCGTCTGCAACGTCAAAGAGAACGAGATGAAATAGCTAGAGCAAATGAAAGTAACCTGCACCGAGAAAAGCGATTGACCTATAACCGGGTTCTATACGCTAAATCCATATCTTCTGAAAGCGCACAGAAGAAAGAATGTCGTTTGAACCGTGAAAGGGTTTCTCAGGCTTTGGCTAGAGCAACTGAAACTAGCAATAACAGAACAAAGCGTTAATGTCTGATAAGAGAATAAAATCGGTAAATAATTTCTACACCTTCCAAGGCACGCGCGCGTGAAGCAGCGGGCAAATGCTAGTTCTTATCTAAATCGGATAAAAAATGTGGTTTGCCTAAATTATGGAGTGAAAAATTATGGGGGTGGAAAGGGGGCGAGGGGATTAATATTCGGAAACCGTATGTAGGCAGTATTTTTATGTTTGTTTTAAAGTATAAGTGTACAAATTCCTATCCAAATCGGATAAAAAATGTGGTTTTGCCTAAATTATGGGGTGTTATGGAGAATAGGGGGTGACTTTTTGGAATTTTTTTTTCACAGGAACCTTCGCAGACGCACACTCGAAAACTCTCCAAAGTTTCATTGCAATCTGATAAACGGTATAGGAATGCATAGAAGACGAACAAACCCACAAATCCACAAACAAACATTGATTTTTATACATAAGATATTATAAATTTATAATATACCGCACCATTAGATACTTTTCTTAAATCGCTTTAAAAGTAAAGTCTGCTTCACACTTAATCTATTTAAGTCTTCAAACACTTCCGCAAAGTATCTTCCATTAAAGAGTTTGTAAATACTACTTATGCTTCTACTTTTAGAAGCCAATGAAAAATACTGCCATCCTAACGATATAACAGTAAACCTCACAATATGCTAATAAGACGCACCCTAGATTTTAATCTTGCTAAGACTTTTTGACCCAATGGCATAATGGCTTCATGATTCATGTGTCGCAACCAGCTGATTTCCACTTCTTAAGATCATTATTCTGACATACCTTGTATCATGGGCGTGGGGGTTTACCGTTTCGTTATTCGTAAAGTCGGTCAAGCACCTACCAAGCAGTAGATAGCAGGACGTTTACTATTTATGGCCCTGATTTTGGAATCAGAAAAGTACTGCTTTCCGTTCTGAAATCCTGTGCCTAAAATTAGGTCGCTGATGCCACCCACGTGTTGTGAGGCCATGCATCCCAAGTTTGGAGAACAGACCCTCTATATAACCTTTTTCTTTCTCTTCGAATTCTAATAACATATTCTATTATTCCTTCAGGGGAAAAACAGATTTGTGTTCTTTTGTTAGAGTAAGTATTTTGGTAGTGTAGGAAACTTTCTTAACGTGGTATCAACTGCTCCTCCAAACGCACCTACGTTTTGATTTGATAAAAATTTTGCAAAACCGTCCAGTATCGATTTTCATATAGAATTTCCTGGAGCTTTCTTCTTTTTCCGTGTGCTTGACAACTTCGGCCAATATTGAATAAAGCTTCATTTGATGTCATACTTTGTGTGTTACGTTGAATTTTTTTTTAGTACATAGTACATTTTGAGGTTCAAATTGAGATGCTTGTTTCCGCGTATAATTAAGACACGTTAATTATAGCTGAATATAGCACACAATTGTATTTTCTTATTTTTTAACAAAGCCATTTCTCCTTCAAGACATGTTCTAAGGTGAACTGACTCAAACTATTTGAGCTCAATGGAAGTAAACCGCGATTTTTATGAACAGTTCACTGCTAAACACATCGGTTTCAAGGTTGAAACAAAGAGAAACTGCCTATCAGAGACAAGAAGTCAGAGTAGGACGAGTAACGCTGAACCACGTGGCAGTGATGAAGGGCCACGTTGACCTACTGTATCTCTACCTTCCAGCAGGAACGCTTTTGTAACGTGGCGATGGTTTTTTTTCCTCCCTCCTTCTCAGTCCGATTGTTCTCCTTCATGTGGCGCTCCCTGTCGTGACTGAAGTAACTTGCTTGACAACGACTTCCAGATAGTAGGCTGGAGGAGTGGTCCCATGCAATCTTCCGCCCTTACGTTTAGAAACGGTCCTCGAAGAGTCAGAAAATATCAGTGGTATGCAGAAGACAAAGGAGAGACCGTTGAATTTTAGGACCCGAAAGCTATACCGAGCGCCTCTTATTTTCATTTTCACCGATGCTACTACCATAAAATATTCCGGAGTTAAAACTGTCGCCAGATGGTAACTGCTCAGAAGGAAGTAATTGAGAGCTTGTAGAAACATTTTAGGAGTCGGAACGTGAAATGTTTGAAGCCTGCATATGGGAAACTTAAAGAAGCATACGTAACGATTCACTTAGATATTGCTGGGATCAGTGAGCATACTGGGCTTACTGGGTCATATTTATACTAAAAAAGAGATTACGAAAATGGGTATATTATAACGAACAGACCGCTGATCAAATTATTTTGAAGAGTTTGGAAACTAAGACTTCACGAGAAACAGAGAGAGAACTTCGCATCGAATTTATTATATAAATACAAAGAGGAGATAATTCCGAAACTAAAATCCTAGTTTCAGAGAAAGAAAATCAATATCCAATCAATGGGCCATTTAAGCACGGTAGCCGAAGAAGAAGGAAAAAAAAAAAGACAGGGATTTTCGGTCAGGAGTAAAAAACAAACTCTCTTGGACGTTAAAATTTGTTGTTATTGAGATATGAAAATGAATTGGATAAGGGAACAAAACAAAGTTGTACCATGCAGACTGAAGAACCACATAAAATCAGCACAGACTGAAAACACAAGTCTGAAGGGAAAATGTAAAAGAATTTCAACTGAAGAACTTGGAATATATTGAACATGGAGGTAATTAAATCAGATAACGAAACATTAGGAAAGAGTAATCAGTTAAGCCGAAAAATATTGTAAATGACAAACAAGAGAACTAGAGGAAAGAGGAAGGAAGTCCACAAATAGATGGCTGCACGAGAAACGTAAAGAAGCACACATGAAAAAGGTAGATAGAGTTTATTCAGTGTGTCGCAAGATCAAAGAGAAGTACTGAGACGGCAAAGAAATGTGTATTACCCTCGAAAAAGCGGTTGCGAACTTTTTACGTACATAAATTTTGACAGGATTTGAAAGATATGAAACCTGGCCTGGCCTCGCATCCCGGTCGGGCCATCAAGATTTCGGTTTTCCATGGTTTCCTGAAATCACTCCATTCGAATGCGGGGATGGTTGCTTCAAAGGCCATGGCCGAATTTCTTTCCATTCGTTGCCCACAGTCCCTTCACGCTTCTAATGACCTCAAGGTCGTAAAGATATGAGAAGGGAAGATATAAACTCAAATAAGAATTAGACATTCCCTAACAACTGCTAAAATTTCCTGAAGGAATTAAAAAATTATTCCAACGGATATAAAACCGAAATCTGAATGACCGGACGGGGATTCGACCCCGCGTCCTTCCGAATGCGAGGCCAGAGCGTTAAAAAACAGAAAAATGGATCAAAATTGTTTTATAAAAACCGGAGGAGAAGAGGAGCATCTCTTAGCAATTAATTTAATAACGGATGGACGTTCGAAGAAAAACAAGGACACGTTTACCGGTCTGGTGTTAGAAATTTTGAGATGAAAAATACTCTTAATTTACAAAGTACCTGAGGAAAGTAGAAAATCAAGACCGACAGCATTAATAGGGAGCGCGAGGCTAGGCTGTGTATTAGTGTTCAAGTCGTATAGAAAGTGCAGTCAAGGGAGTGAAAAACGTAAAGCGCCAAGGAGAAAATGCGGTAACCAAGGATTTGTCCCAATCGCAAGTAAGAGTAAAATATCGGGAATTTGCTGAATGGGGTGAACAGAATACTGGCGAGGAATTACGGCTAAGTGCAGCAATAACACGTTAAGTACCAAAATATGCAGTAATTGAGAAAACTATTGTAATTAGAAAAAAATGGGATTAACAGCTACAGAAACGATAAAAGAGGCAGTTTAAGAACTACACAGAGAAGCGGTGTCAAATGCAGAATATTTCAAGTTGTTCCCTGTACAGCATGCAAACGAGTTGATGCACTTATTAGGGAAGACCGCCGCTGCCGCAGTAAATCTGTACGCGATTACGTCACGTGACAGCCGGAATCTAAACCAGACATTTCTTCCACCCGTCAACATCGCCAAGTCAGAAAACTTTAGTATCATTCCCACAATATTGCATGGAGGAGTTCAATTCAAACTACTGCTGCTGGCTTACTTAAAGCGCATGACCCACTTCGAATCCTCGTATCGGTCGCAATTTTTAAGGGCCTTAAAACTGACGTTCACGCTTGGTATAGCTTGTTTTTGTTAATGTGGAGTAAGTAGGACGCTCCACGGTTCAGGTTCGATGTTAAACTGTAGGCCCCGTTTTTCTGTCATTTTTCTCCTCGACGGGTTTCATGCAATTATCCATCTCTTCCTATCTTGAGCTACCGTCAACATATCTATTACAACCTACGTCCTCAATCAAGTATTCCAGTCTTTGTCTTCCTCTTGTTGGTACTACTGTAAGGATAGATTAGGCGGCTATAACAGAGGTGGAATGCGCAGCCAATAAACATCTCTGTAACCAGGTCATAAAGACCAAACAAAACTATAGTAAGAAGGTATAAGCACGGCTTAAGGCGGAGGTTCAGGTTGGAAAGTGAAATGTCTGCGAGCGTAATATAACGATTAGGGGCTAGGCTGCATGATGAGGCTGATTGCGAACATCTGTGGCTGGGACACAGCAGATCGACTTAGAAAACATCAGTACTTCAAGGTGAGATTTTGGAGAACTATTTTGGGAGTCGTAGACTGCACTGAGAAAAGTGAGTGGACTGACCAAATTTCTTCACAGTGATGGGACGATTCGATTGGATGTCAAGACTGTTACTCCTTAACTCAGATAAACTGAGAATTATAATCGTCACCAATATTACATGAATGGTTTTTATATGAGCTACGGTAGACAAAACAGTTTCACTTACGGCGCTACCCAAAGGTCCTGGTTTCTATGAATTTCCTTTCTTTTTATGGCATTAGAGGCGGAAGAGAATTTGTGACAAGGAAAGAATTCGGTCATAGCCGTTTTGAATGAACCATTCTGGCATTCGTCTGTAGTGATTTCGAGAAAGTATGAAAAATTCGAAATCTGAAAGGTCGAACGGAGATTCGAATCTGCGTCCTCCCAATGAGAAGCCACAACGTTACAGCTCACCCACCACGCTGGGTGCGCGTTTCCTGTCTGCATCTTCGTTTGCTGTTCTTGGTCCGGAGTTTAGACCTTCAGCCAGCTTATTTTGGGAACAGGATATTACAACCCGCGTCACCTTACAAGCAAAAGTTAGAACCACGTCCCGTTTCCAGCAGCTCCCACCAGAGGTTGAAGATAAGGAATGGCAAGGATTCGACGACGACCTATTGTCAGTCCAGTCACTGTGGAAACCTGGAGATGCAAAATCTTTGGGGGTGGACAGGTGACCAGGATACGTCTAGGCTATCCTAGTGCTGTAGATAACCAGGAGAACGAGAAACTTCATTGAACTTAGGCAGAAGCTAACAGTGAACTGCGGCAAGAGCAAGTGTGTATGACATTACATCGTGGAAAGGGCTGACTCAGATGGATCAGGATGACGTAATGACCAAGCTGTGTCACCTCCACCGCCTTTACAAGTAGCCTGTGTCCCTCGTAACCGTCCGCTTCTATTTGCAAAGATATGATGTAATCTCATAACCCTTCAAAACATAATATCAATTTTCAGATCTAGCCCTGGAGACTGGTAACTGTTTTAAAGAGATAAATCGTGTCTCTAATCTAGCAGAACAAGCCTAGGATTGATTAGAGGGGGAAAACAATAGAAAACTACATTTCTTTTTAAAGGCAAAAAAACGTTAAATACCTACTTCTTTCGAGTGTTAACATTCAATACAAAATTTTAGTAAAATTTCATTATCACATGTTTATGATTACCTGTACGTGATTTGATAGTTAAGTTCAGTCTTCTGTAAAATGTATATAACATTAGTTATTGTAAACTGCTGCAGTTCCACGCAGTGTAAGTGCTGGTGTGATAAGAATCTCATTGGATGTACCTCTAAAAATGTCGCCGTCTATTTACCGTGAATACAGTTCCTTGTGTCTTTACGCCTCGTCGACGTCGAGGTCATTAGATTGGGGGCAACTAACTCTATCTCAACATTGTCTGGAATGATTTCGGTAAACAATGGAAAATCAAAATCTGGATAGCAAGATGGGTATTAGAGCGAGCCCGCATCCTCCCGAATGTGAAGCCCACCACGCTCAGTACAGGACTTTTAGTTTGTCCTCAGTGGTAGGTAAGTTGATGGAAACTTTGATATGAATCCACATTAGAAAGGAAGCAGTCTGTAAACGAGAACAAGAACTTAGGCGAGGGTATTCATATGAATCTCGGTTAGCGGGCTACCCGCAAGATTTTTCGGATGAAATGGATAAAGGAGAACAAGTTGATAGTTCGGCACACAATATTTCTGAGGCTCGTCCCGAATACAAGGCCAGAGAATTGTCGTTCACAGAAGCAGTTCGATAAAGCGGGGGAGAATTGTCTAGCCTCGTCGGCATCTATGTCATTAGGAGGTGGAGAATTGTCCTCAGCTAGAGGGGGATTGGACTATGATGTCTGGTTGTATGTGTCAATATAAAATGAAAATAAATGCTAAACACAGCTTGTTAGGTCATAGATAGAAAAATAAAGACCTTGTATGATTATTATAAGTTGAAGGTAGAATTGATTGTTGAAGACGAAATATAAATATATTGGAGCAACATTCGATAGTAAACTCAATTAGACAAGGCGCATTGAGTAGATGGTAGAGAGATTTCAAAATCCTGCATTTACTGGAGAAGGGAATGAGGGGATATACCAGAGAAATGGGTTACACTGCCTTGGTCAGAGCACTGCTTGAATACGGTGGAGTACGTTTTGGGTATCATATACAGGAATTGAAGAGGATGCAAAGGACAGATAAATTTGTTGGTGTAAATTATCGCAGAACACAATTAGTAGCTAATGTGATAAAGGAGATGGATGGAAGACAGGAGGTGGATGGAGAAAGCACTGGGACTGTAAAACGCGATGAGGCCAGGTAATTAGTAGCAGTACTACGTGGATGGAAAAAGTAATCTCGGCATACACTGCCTCTTGATTTCAGGCATAAGGGATTGAAAAAACTTTATTTTCTAGGAAAGTAAATCAGGGACTGGAATAATTACTGAGGAAAATGCTGTACAAACTAGCTGAACAATAAAATAATTAAAGGCAACAAGACTCGTCATGTGAAGGTAAATTGGTACGGAAAGATTGCAACCGGGGCGAATGCTCCATTGCAGCTAAATTTTTTAAAAAATGTAGTTGCCATCTTCATAACAATTAACAACTATGCTATGCAATTTTCAGAGGAGGTAATCAGCACCATTGCTGAAAGCTGGATGTAAGATATCGGCTTCGATGATGGTTGGCGAAGCAGATTATTCTTTGTTTCATTGAAAGTTTATGGAAGAGCCGAACATTATTTTACTTACACTGATGACCAAATTTTGGTGGGATGTCTGGTCCATTGTTTACAGGCAGGACAACCACCTTTCGTCGAAACCGATAATTTTTCAGTCCATCCTCGTTAGAGGTAAGTTGTATGTACAAATGACAGTGATACCCGTCTTGTTCTTTGACTAATTTTGAAAAGCACCAGTAAATACAAAAAAAATCTCAATAGACGGAATCTCAGGGAAATATGATTCAGTCGTGTGTGTGAAAGAGAGTATAAGGGCTATCATTACCTTTGAAATCAGTTTGGTCCAGACAAAGGTTTCCTTACCCTCTGTAGCTGCACGGCTCTTGTGTCTAACTGTACAAGCGTCACACAGCTGACCTCTGTGCCGTGCAGTGGAATGACAAAGGAAATTCAATGTTAAAATGTGAACGCTTAGTCCACCCGCGCTTTTCACATTTAATTATTAGAAGTAACATAAGAAGAACATAAGAAAGCAGGAGCGACAGTTAATAGAAAGAAACAAGTACCAATACATCTATTAACCTAAATATAAACCGTATCTACTAACAAACCGCAAGATGATGAGCAGTAACGAACAGAAGAATCTTGTATACGAGTACAAATGTAACAACAAGTCGAATCAGTTAAACTTCGATCGTGTACAAAGAATTTTAACGCACAAACAAGGAGATGCCGAACTATTGTAGGTCCTCATCTAAGAGAACTACGATGCCCTATCATGTTGATTATTAATACGGAGAAAGTGAAATAAAAAAACAGCTCGTTTACCACAATATGGGAGCTTGCACAAACTACGTGGCTCGGTCCCGGGGGGAGGGAGGGGGGTTGGCTGGAAGGCTACGCAGCGCTACGTGGGGGAGGGGGTATCCGAGCCAGGCCACGTAGCTTTCCATTCATAACATTTTTCACAGTTAAAATGAGGAACAAAACACACGACAGCATGTGAATACTTATTTCCCTCAGTTAATTATGTCCGTATGTAGTTTACAAAAATCAGACAGGAGAAAACAGTACAAAATGTCTTCCGGAATCAAAAGGGAAAAAAGCTACGTGCTACGTGGGGAGGTGGGTGAAGCAAAAGCCGCGTACCGCTACAATGGGGGGGGAGGGGGGTTCACAGGAGGCCAAAATGGAGCTACGTGGTTTATGCACGCTCCCTGTTTACTAACCTGATACCGACGTGTCTCAGACAGATTAAGTTCGACTGAATTAACTCACAGACGGTGAGAAAATCCTCTTTCATTTACCACTGGTTGAAAATACTTCGCCAATCAAGGTATTTGGATGGCAATGTCATGGAAGATGAACTCTGGAAAATAAGGTATCTGACAGATCACCAAGAGTGTATTTTTTTTTTTTTCTTGTGCCGTTTGCTGTCAGCCAAGAAATGCTCTCAGAAAAATATCTTTTAGTTAGAAAAAACTTACGTATTCGAACGCGTTTCACACGACCCGATGTTCGGTATTACAGCGTCGCAGAAAATACAGATTAACCAAATGAACGGAGAATAGATAATTTAATGCTTGCCTAGTTTCTTTCTACATCTTGCGGCGACTAAGAAGGCTGGAAAGTGCCACAAATTTTATTATTTCCTTTTAAGGTTTTTTTCCTTAAATTTGGACCTCTCTCCCCCTTTGTGAGATCTCCCCCCACTTGAGATGGACCTGGTAATTCTGAAGACCCTTTTTATTTTTAAAGTTTCTACTGCTCTTTGAAGGACGGCAATCTGAACAAAAGTTGACGTGGGATTTTTAACTTCCCCCAACCCCCTTTAAATAAGATTTGGTGAGATTTTTCCGGACAACCCACCCCAATTTTGAGCTCAATTAATGGACGCTCCCTGGTGTGAATAAAGACAATACAGTTTCGACAGTAATATCCGTAAAATTCCTTTTACAAAATGCAATCTCTAAATCTTTTGGCGGAACTATGGTAATGGAACGGCAAGGGGACAAGACTAAGCCGGATGCTGCAGGACTCCGCAGCTCAAAGGATTCATTTGAAATTCAATGTACTTTCGGACGCAGTAAGCTGATCGCTAATTCTACAACAAAATAGAAGAAACTATATTCACAAGTTGTCCAGTAGATTCGTAAACATGTTATTTAACCTCTGGTAACAAATTCAATTCCTTACATCAAATAAATCTGTTACTTCGAAGTTTTACACAACCATATATGCTTTACCCGATAAACATTTGCGTAAAAGTTCGCCTATTACCATTTTAAATTTTAACAAAAAATCCAGGATACATCAAAAACGATCAAACCATCCGTGGGGGATCAATACAATATCAGATCTATGAAACTTCATGTAATATGCTTGTTCTAACGAGGAGCAGACGAGACTAAAGTACAGGATCAATATTATTATTATATCCAATCACTTTTACGAATCAACACAAAAGTGCGATACGAGTCACATGTTATCTAGTGGGCGTCTTCTTTACTTCCTTAGACGGACAGTACAGTGTATTTTAACAGAACCGAAGGAACGTTTGTAATCTATATTCCACCCCTTTTATCTCAGGAGTATTAGTATGATTAATGTTTGTTGTGAACTTCATACACAAGCCAGAAACAACTGTTGTTGATAAAGTAGGTTTAATTCTAGATCACGATACGGCTACAACTTTCCGCCACACTGAAAATAACGCAGCTACTAAAGAATTATTCATTTGGTTATTATGAAATTTTTCTTCGGGAACAGGACCACATTCCATGCTTACCACAAACAGTAAGAAGAAAACAAAACAGTATATGTAGAATTAAGCCCTTAAATTTTCTTAATTCCATTTAATTAGAAAACCCAAAGTCATTTTCGTTATACCAAGTTATGAGCATACATCAGATTCTAAAGCTATTTCCAGGTAGAATTCAAAACAAGGTTATATGGTTATTTTGGGTCATTCATTTCTTACAATTTTATAAAAACCCGAGGTAAATTTAATTTTCTGTTCTGTTACCGCTCTCCGACTTTCCAAAAATCCGAGTTCTTGTATAGTGTGGCTTCACAATGAATTCTTGGAATACCATATTTAAATCCTAGTTTGATAACTTTTCATTTCTTTCAACTCTAACTGAGCACTTTTCTGATGCATATATTAGTTCTAGAGGTATTTTATAGCCCACGCAATATAAATTAATTATAACTTGGTATGTTCCTGTTACAAATCAAACTGTTCTTTCTGAACCCCGCTGCAAATTTCGTGAATAATGTTGTTATATCTCTTTTCACTTCATTTTTTAATCGTTTAAAATGATTAGATTTAAGAAGTAACAGAAAGAGCATATTTAAATCTGCTTGATTGTTATGATTTATTTTATTTTCTACTGTCGCACGTGCAAAATTTTAAAAATGGAAATCGCCTAAGGGTAGGGGTAACACTATTAGGTTCTTTGAAGTTTACGATACCGGTGGCACCACAAAGAATTTATCTATAGCAGAACCATGAGAACGGTTCTCAGAACAACTTGAAAATTGTTTTTCTGTCTCAGCAGTGCTGTTATCATAATTTGACAATATTACTGCGGTGCTGTACACAAATTGGTCATGTATCATGCGATAAGGCAACTCTCATATCGATAAGTACCATGCGGCGCTCAACCTTAAAATAGGAAACGTCGATAGGATATTTGATAGGCTACGATGATATTAATTTAGACATGAAAATTGTCCCTATCATACAAATATGTCAAACTATTCTTTAAGGAGAGGCCCACATAAAAGTTTACATATATGCAAAATCTTTTTTGCTAAATAGTTACATAGTCGCAATTGAGAAGTACTTGTAAATACTCATCCAAGTGAAATATTATTCGTAGCCTATCTCACACATCAAAATTAGTATTTAAATAGATGAGGAAACATACTGCAATTAATAACGAAATGCGTTCTGTTAGAAAAAAAAAAACCGTTTTGATTTCGATTTCTTAGTCATCAGACACCTTACCTTATTTCAATTATTATTTTTTCAAAAAAATGTAAAAAAAAAAAAAAACAGCCTTTACATCGCTTTACTTCTAATCGAGGTTTAAGGCTCTAAACGATGAAGAATTTGAATGACTTTACATTCAGACTAAAGCCCACAATAAATTCTACTCAATAAGTCCAAAAATATAGTGACTATCTGGTAAATTAGTACTCTGTAATAATATAAAACGAACAATAAATGGTGTAAAAGGTAGCTACTCCTTGCGTTCATGTATTATGGATATTATTTCATACAATAACAAACACTTCCACATAACAGTTATCCTGTGATTAAAGAAGCAACCTCACTTGTTAATAAAATAATGATTTGTTTATTTGAAATAATGACAAGGGCAAGCAGAGCTATGAATTCCGTGGTCAAATTTTCGAATGATGACTACTATAAATAAATGCAACCTATAGCGATAAAACCTTTTCCCGTAATTCACACACATATTTCACACTAAGATTCATGTTTACAATATTTAACTATATATTAAAGAATTGTTTAACAATTTATTAAAGAAAAATTGCTTCTCTTGGTTAATACTAAATTTTTTGAATTATCAGAATAATTTTTCATATTACAGTTCTAGCATACAAGAATACATTGAATTCCTGAAAGGGATTGAAAACATCTGCAGCTATTACTGAGGGAGCAGTGACAGTTCTAATCACATGGACTACTCCTGGGATTATGTGAAAAAATAAACACCTGTGTTCTGCCTCTTAGAAAAACAAAGTTAAATGTCTATTCATTGCGCTTTCACTAACTTCACGCTAAGAATCTAGGTAAACAGTAAGGCAGGGCGTTACAAATGTGTAGCAGCAATGACACACAAATAAATCAAAAATATCCTAGCTAGCAGTGTAACCTTCATTGCGTACGGGTTACTGTTGTTTACTCACCTCTTCTCCGCTCGTGTATCCGAGGAGGATCGCGCCGAATATTAAAAAATATATCCTCAGATACATCACAACACTGAAGAAAGTCGAATCGCTTCGACTTTATTTCGTTTTGATACACAAATTTACCAATTTTTAACACACCGACCGCACTCACACCACACTATACTGATCAATGAATTCACTGTGGAGCCACTTCCAAAGTGTATTCATGCGCCAAACCTAAAGCCAGTTGAAAAACAAAATCATTCGATGAATTTCTTCTAATGCATCCGTGTGTTATGAAATCAATTATATTTTCCCTTAATTTATGTAGCACTCACTCTGCCATACCTGTAAACAGTACCAATTTTCAAAGATAAATTATTTCAGGTATTTGACTCGCGAAGTGACCGGTAGAGGCGACTCCTGGCGGCAGAAACGTCAACTACGTACAAACGGTAGCGGGAAATTCAAAGTAAGTTTTGTTGTATTCGTCAGAATCGAACCAAACAAAAAGAAAGAAATTTAAAAATAATTTTTATGTAACAACAACAAAGCTACTTTATTTATTCATGTCAGGTGTTTCTTCTTCTGCTTCAATATCTTTTACATCTCTTGTTGCCGATTTAATAGCGTCTTGGTGTACCTGAATTTGCTGCTTGTGATATTCTATTTCTTGTAGTTTCTGCTTCCTCAGTTTTTCAAGCAACTCAGCACCCTACAAAAAAAAAAAAATAATATAAAATATATATATATATATATAACGTTTACAAATACGAAAGTTTGTTTCTATATATAAAATTCTGTAACTCAACAGTTTTAATCTTACATAATTTTTTTTTTTTATCTTAAAATTACAGAAACAATTTAGCGGGAAAAGTAAGTAACAAAAGGAGACGAATCTGCGGGGGAAGCACAAAAATGATTTCTGACACTGTGCAGATAAGCAACGAGTAACATGATTTCTCGCGGCCTGCCTTCTTCGGAACAGTCTGATTACCTGTCGACTGCAGAAAATTGTTTTACAAATGAAATTAACTCCTTCAACATTATTTTTGCACAGATAAATAATTTATTTTTAAATGTTGTTACGTGTTTATTCAGAAGGAGATCAACAAGAGATACGTTACAGAGATGTCTGATAGTGAAAAGATAATTCTTGCTTCTTTCTTTGATATAAGATTTGGTAAATCGTGTTCATGACTGGAATATCATCTGTATAAATAAAAATTAAATGCTATTCGTTGGTAGTGCATCACTTGAGAACGGCTGGATCGATTTGTCTAATTTTTTAAAAATGTTTTAATAGTACAAATAAGGTCATTAGGGAAAGAAAAATTGGAAAAATTGGCTGGAAAAATGAAAATGTTTTTTTCCATGGATTTTTGTATGAACTATTCGAACGATGGATATGCATAATTCTTTTTTATTTTGTTCATTATTCTCCCGGGATGGAAATAACTCAATCGAATGTTTTCAATTGAAGAAAACACACTGGAAGATCTGGAGAAAAATCCAGAAAAATTACATTCCAGCCTAAATTAAACACACCAGATTTGTTCGGTGGATTTTTGCACATGCATACTTTAAAATAAACAAGAAAACACTGTCAAGATTTGGTTTACAAAAACGCAGCCTCTCTCTCCCTTTACTTATCATCAACTTTCGCCAATGTTCTTTATACAAAGCTCCAGTTTTCATCAGATTTTGACACTTACACTTTAAAAACTAAGAGAAAAATACTGTCTACATTTGGTTTACAAAAACACACCCAGTCTCCCATATAAACCTATTTAATGAAAATTTACACTTGAAACCATCCAGTTTTTTTTCACATATCTCGTAAACAGTAGGGGAATTGGCCAAAGTGATAAGTGTTATTCTTAAACCCCACAACATTTCCTGTCAAACAGCGTTGGACCGATTCTGATCGAAAAACTGCTGATCAAAAAATTCGAACTTGAAATTTAATTTTTTTTAAAAAGTATTTGTGGCGTCACACAAATTCACAGCTTTAACCTGATCTCGAAGGAACTTTGCGCACATATGCTTTAAAATATGTGAAAAATGATGTTTACACTAGTTTACAAAACAACAACCGCTCTCCCCCTTTCCATCTTTTAAAACCAATTTCAAGTGCAACATTTCCGTGTTTTGTATAAATCTCCAGAGAAGTTGGGAAATCTCCCAAAATGGTTGGTGATGAAGAATGTTTTTTACAACCCGAACAAGAGGGATACAACACCAGAACTTTCATATACAGCCCTCGATCATCGCTGGGTACTGTGCTTTTGCAGAAGACGGAAGGACCAAAAATATCGAAACTTTAAAGCACTAGAATATTTTTTCTTTTAAATTTAATTTATGTACAAAAAATCATTGAATTTTTATTATTTTGTACATGTAAATGTTTCTGCTTTACGTAAGTGTCCCAACCTAGAAAGAAAAATAGGCATTGTAACGCACGCTGGGCAAAGCTAGTTAATGATAATTTGTAATTTTTCTGATCGCTTATAACACTGCATACCAGTTAGTTAATTTTCGATATCTCGCCTAGCTCTCGAGATATACTGTCTCAAAAGTGAGGTGTCTTGAGTTGAAATGCAGAAGAAAAATTTCGCAAAAGTTGAATTTGATGATGGATTCTTATGTAACACGAATAAAAAAAAATCGAAAATAAAAAATAAATTTTTTCGATATCTTGCTTAGTTTGCGGGATATACTGTCTCCAAATTGAGGGGATTGGGTTAGGACGCGGCCTGGACCAAACATTAATTCTGCCAAAGCCACAATGAATTACATGGTGGACATGCAGAATGGATATTTCAGTTTTATTACTACCACTTGTGGTTAGGTTGAAATGCGGCCTAAACCAGAATAAAAATAGTTATCTTGTTACCATACATCGTAAGCTTAATTGGGAATAGCTGAAAGTAGTTTCCATCGGGATACACGTTTTGTCACTAACATGGTTCTCCTGAAATTACTAACAATAATAGATGAATTCTTTGTCCCTTATGCAAGACAAGATGGCATTATAAAACACTTATACACATTAGAAAATGAAATAATCACAGCATCAAACACAATGTGAACTTTGCATTTGTACGGAATCGCAATATGGCTGCTGCCACCACCGCGCATGCGCAGTATCAGCCGAGAGTTTAGAGGCGGTGTCACAGATTTAACGTCATTTCTCCTCCATATATTTCCTTCCTCCATGGGTCTGACCATGGAGGAAGGAATTATATGGAGGAGAAGTGACGTTAAATCGGTGAAGCAAGCACTAAACTCTCCCGCATGGTGGCAGCACCGGCAGCGACCATATGGCGCTTCCCAACAATTAAGGTGTTCACATTGTGGTAGATGCAGTGATTATTTCATTTAGTATTGTGTATAAGTGTTTAAAAATGCCAGCTTGTGTTGCGTACGGTTGCACAAATAGGCCAGACAGGAAAGAACCTGGAATATCATTTCATAAGTAAGTTGAATTGTAATTATCGTTGTTGAAGTGAGCGGTAGACACCGCAAACTTTGCAGCACGTCTATAAATATTTAGTCATAGCTCTCAATGGGATGACTTTGTTCTCAAAATTTTCTTGGTGTAGTGTAGAAAATCAGCAAACTTGCTATTTTGCACATAATAGACTAGCATTATTTTTTAACGAGTGTTTAAAATGAGATTTAAAGGGGCGTGTTTTACTTCGCGAATCAGTGAATTTACTATTACGATTTCTTTCGTCACGTTGCTGATTATACTGACAATGGATGATGAAATTAACTGTTATGTGAGAAGCTGTGAGTTTTATTAATTTTTTAAATAGCTATTTCAGGCCATTGACTTAGGTTATTTTTAAAGCTTCATATAAGACTTGTTTCTGTTTGTAAATACGTCTATACCTATTTTTACCGATTTTGAAATCTTTCTCATCTATTTATGTCGAAACAGGTTCATGCAGAAATAAAAATGGGCTTCATAAATAAAGAAGTTATTGGCCTTTGAACAAAATCAATTTGGGGAATGTGTTTCTAATTTAGTCTCTTTTTTTTGTACAACATTCTCCCCCCCCCCCCCCCGTATCTAAATCTAACTGAGAGATAATTTTTTTACAATTGTCCTAATAAGTAGGGCTGTGAAATTAGACAACACATCTTGATCAAGAGAATGTTCATTAAGGGGACTGAATAAACATTTTATTTCTGGTACCAGCCTACAAAATGTCTGGGTTGCTCATCCCTAGAGTGGGTCCTCTTACTTTTTTTCTGGTCTAGGACACATTTCAGACTAACCACAAGTGGTAGTAATAAAACTGAAATATCCATTCTGCATGTCAACCATGTAATCATTGTGGCTTTGACAGAATTAATTTTTGGTCCAGCCTGCATCCAAACCTAAACCCCTCAATTTCGATGTTGTATAGCCCCCAAACTAAGCAAGATATCGAAAACATTTATTCCTTATTATCGAGTTTTTTCGTCGTGTTACATAAGAATCCATCATTAAATTTGACTTTTGCGAAATTTTTCTTCTGCATTTCAACTCAAGACACCTCACTTTTGAGACAGTATATCTCGAGAACTAGGTGAAATATCGAAAAATTTTACTCTTTATTTTTTATTTGTCTCGTCTTTTTAAATAAAAATTCATCATAAAATTTGACTTTGAATAATTTTTTCTTCTGAATTTCAACCAAAACCATTTCACATTTGAGACAGAATATCTCGAAAACTAAGCAGGATATCAAAAAATTTTATTCTTCATTTTTTATTTGTCTCATCGAGTTACATAATAATCTATCACCAGATTGCGGCGTCACGTTTATCCTAGAGTCCCCTTGAGGTGTTTGTACATATTCCCCGTGTTTGTTGGGAAGCGGTCAAGCCCCCACCACTCCGGCCATGCCCCCCCACTCCTCCGCCGGCCTGCTTCACTCCCATGCGTGGTAAAGGTCTCTTGCGTCGTCTCCATATTATTCCTTCCTCCATGGGTCTGACCATGGAGGAAGGAAATATTTGGAGGAGAAGTGACGTTAAATCGGTGAAGCAGGCTCTAAACTCTCCCGCATGGCGGCAGCAGCGGTATTGCGCTTCAAAACATTGCGATGTTCCCAGTATATCCCGAAAACTAAGCAAGATATCGAAAAATTTTATTCTTTATTTTCGATTTGTCTCGTCGTGTTACATAAGAATCGATAATTAAATTTGACTTTTGGGATATTTTTCTTCTCCATTTCAACCTCACTTTTGATACAGTATATCTCTAGAACTGGGTGAGATATCGAAATTTTTTATTCTTTATTTTTCATTTGTCTCGTCTTTTAAAATAAGAATCCATCATCAAATTTGACTTTAACCAATTTTTTCTTCTGAATTTCAACCAAAACCATTTCACATTTGGGACAGAATATCTCGAAAACTAAGCAGAATATCAAAAAAATTTATTCTTCATTTTTTATTTTTCATATCGAGTTACATAATAATCCATCATCAAATTGTGGCTCCACGGTTATGGTAGAGTTCCCTGGATATATTTGTGCTTGTTCCCGGTGATTCTTGGGTAGGGTAATATGGCGTCCCCTCCTCCCCACCTCTCTCCACCCGGCTTCACTTCAGTGCGTGGTAAAGGTCCCTTGCGTCGCCTCCATATATTCCTTCCTCCATGGGTCTGACCATGGAGGAAGGAATTATATGGAGGAGAAGTGACGTTAAATCGGTGAAGCAAGCACTAAACTCTCCCGCATGGTGGCAGCACCGGCAGCGACCATATGGCGCTTCCCAACAATTAAGGTGTTCACATTGTGGTAGATGCAGTGATTATTTCATTTAGTATTGTGTATAAGTGTTTAAAAATGCCAGCTTGTGTTGCGTACGGTTGCACAAATAGGCCAGACAGGAAAGAACCTGGAATATCATTTCATAAGTAAGTTGAATTGTAATTATCGTTGTTGAAGTGAGCGGTAGACACCGCAAACTTTGCAGCACGTCTATAAATATTTAGTCATAGCTCTCAATGGGATGACTTTGTTCTCAAATTTTTCTTGGTGTAGTGTAGAAAATCAGCAAACTTGCTATTTTGCACATAATAGACTAGCATTATTTTTTAACGAGTGTTTAAAATGAGATTTAAAGGGGCGTGTTTTACTTCGCGATTCAGTGAATTTGCTATTACGATTTCTTTCGTCACGTTGCTGATTATACTGACATTGGATGATGAAATTAAGTGTTATGTGAGAAGCTGTGAGTTTTATTAATTTTTTAAATAGCTATTTCAGGCCATTGACTTAGGTTATTTTTAAAGCTTCATATAAGACTTGTTTCTGTTTGTAAATACGTCTATACCTATTTTTACCGATTTTGAAATCTTTCTCATCTATTTATGTCGAAACAGGTTCATGCAGAAATAAAAATGGGCTTCATAAATAAAGAAGTTATTGGCCTTTGAACAAAATCAATTTGGGGAATGTGTTTCTAATTTAGTCTCTTTTTTTTTTGTACAACATTCTCCCCCCCCCCCCCGTATCTAAATCAAACTGAGAGATAATTTTTTTACAATTGTCCTAATAAGTAGGGCTGTGAAATTAGACAACACATCTTGATCAAGAGAATGTTCGTTAAGGTGACTGAATAAACATTTTATTTCTGGTACCAGCCTACACAATGTCTGGGTAGCTCTTCCCTAGAGTGGGTCCTCTTACTTTTTTTCTGGTCTAGGACACATTTCAGACTAACCACAAGTGGTAGTAATAAAACTGAAATATCCATTCTGCATGTCAACCATGTAATCATTGTGGCTTTGACAGAATTAATTTTTGGTCCAGCCTGCATCCAAACCTAAACCCCTCAATTTGGATGTTGTATATCCCCCAAACTAAGCAAGATATCGAAAACATTTATTCCTTATTATCGAGTTTTTTCGTCGTGTTACATAAGAATCCATCATTAAATTTGACTTTTGCGAAATTTTTCTTCTGCATTTCAACTCAAGACACCTCACTTTTGAGACAGTATATCTCGAGAACTAGGTGAAATATCGAAAAATTTTACTCTTTATTTTTTATTTGTCTCGTCTTTTTAAATAAAAATTCATCATAAAATTTGACTTTGAATAATTTTTTCTTCTGAATTTCAACCAAAACCATTTCACATTTGAGACAGAATATCTCGAAAACTAAGCAGGATATCAAAAAATTTTATTCTTCATTTTTTATTTGTCTCATCGAGTTACATAATAATCCATCACCAGATTGCGGCGTCACGTTTATCCTAGAGTCCCCTTGAGGTGTTTGTACATATTCCCCATGTTTGTTGGGAAGCGGTCAAGCCCCCACCACTCCGGCCATGCCCCCCCACTCCTCCGCCGGCCTGCTTCACTCCCATGCGTGTTAAAGGTCTCTTGCGTCGTCTCCATATTATTCCTTCCTCCATGGTCAGACCCATGGAGGAAGGAATAATATGGAGACGACGCAAGAGACCTTTACCACGCATGGGAGTGAAGCAGGCCGGCGGAGGAGTGGGGGGGCATGGCCGGAGTGGTGGGGGCTTGACCGCTTCCCAACAAACACGGGGAATATGTACAAACACCTCAAGGGGACTCTAGGATAAACGTGACGCCTTAATCTGGTGATGGATTATTATGTAACTCGATGAGACAAATAAAAAATGAAGAATAAAATTTTTTGATATCCTGCTTAGTTTTCGAGATATTCTGTCTCAAATGTGATATGGTTTTGGTAGAAATTCAGAAGAAAACATTATTCAAAGTCAAATTTTATGATGAATTTTTATTTAAAAAGACGAGACAAATAAAAAATAAAGAGTAAAATTTTTCGATATTTCACCTAGTTCTCGAGATATACTGTCTCAAAAGTGAGGTATCTTGAGTTGAAATGCAGAAGAAAAATTTCGCAAAAGTCAAATTTAATGATGGATTCTTATGTAACACGACGAAAAAACTCGATAATAAGGAATAAATGTTTTCGATATCTTGCTTAGTTTGGGGGATATACAACATCCAAATTGAGGGGTTTAGGTTTGGATGCAGGCTGGACCAAAAATTAATTCTGTCAAAGCCACAATGATTACTTGGTTGACATGCAGAATGGATATTTCAGTTTTATTACTACCACTTGTGGTTAGTCTGAAATGTGTCCTAGACCAGAAAAAAAGTAAGAGGACCCACTCTAGGGATGAGCAACCCAGACATTTTGTAGGCTGGTACCAGAAATAAAATGTTTATTCAGTCACCTTAATGAACATTCTCTTGATCAAGATGTGTTGTCTAATTTCACAGCCCTACTTATTAGGACAATTGTAAAAAAATTATCTCTCAGTTACATTTAGATACGGGGGGGGGGGGGGGAGAATGTTGTACAAAAAAAAAGAGACTAAATTAGAAACACATTCCCCAAATTGATTTTGTTCAAAGGCCAATAACTTCTTTATTTATGAAGCCCATTTTTATTTCTGCATGAACCTGTTTCGACATAAATAGATGAGAAAGATTTCAAAATCGGTAAAAATAGGTATAGACGTATTTACAAACAGAAACAAGTCTTATATGAAGCTTTAAAAATAACCTAAGTCAATGGCCTGAAATAGCTATTTAAAAAATTAATAAAACTCACAGCTTCTCACATAACAGTTAATTTCATCATCCATTGTCAGTATAATCAGCAACGTGACGAAAGAAATCGTAATAGTAAATTCACTGAATCGCGAAGTAAAACACGCCCCTTTAAATCTCATTTTAAACACTCGTTAAAAAATAATGCTAGTCTATTATGTGCAAAATAGCAAGTTTGCTGATTTTCTACACTACACCAAGAAAAATTTGAGAACAAAGTCATCCCATTGAGAGCTATGACTAAATATTTATAGACGTGCTGCAAAGTTTGCGGTGTTTACCGCTCACTTCAACAACGATAATTACAATTCAACTTACTTATGAAATGATATTCCAGGTTCTTTCCTGTCTGGCCTATTTGTGCAACCGTACGCAACACAAGCTGGCATTTTTAAACTCTTATACACAATACTAAATGAAATAATCACTGCATCTACCACAATGTGAACACCTTAATTGTTGGGAAGCGCCATATGGTCGCTGCCGGTGCTGCCACCATGCGGGAGAGTTTAGTGCTTGCTTCACCGATTTAACGTCACTTCTCCTCCATATAATTCCTTCCTCCATGGGTCTGACTGCATATTATTGAACATAATCTTTGTAGATGTCGATGTCGAGGGTTGAGGGGAATCGGAAACTATTTCTTTATTTCGACTTCTGATGTCTGCGATATTATCAGACTCTTTTTTCATTCCCCATGAAAATAATTGAAATACACTTTATCTTTTATAAAGTCAGTACACGTTTTGCATCTTGAAAATAAACGTTCCATCTATTTCCTTAACCATCTCGTTACCACAAGGCAGATAAAATATTGATTACTTAAGTTAAAAGGTTTTTACTTAATCGATCCCAGTCAATACTTTCATCAAACAATATCGATTAACGTATCCACACTACAATATTCACAATCAACATCCAAACATACCAAATAATAATTTTGTAGATTAATAAATTTCGTACTTACATTGAAATCTTGTCGTTTCCATTAACAGGTGCAATATCGGGATGGCTTTTTAAATGCTTATGAAAATTAGAAGTATTGCCACAAAACCGCACAGTTTTAAAGTATTTTTTGCAGCTTGCGTTTTTGTCATCATTTTTCTTGAAATATTGCCACACATTAGACTTTGGAGGTCCCATTTTCAATCAGCAAATACCTAATGCAAAACTAAACACAAAATAACGACGACAGCCCTCGGTTAGAATTATGAACGCAGAACGAAAACAAAACAATGAGTCAATGACGACCACGAGATAAAATGACAACTGATGGGATGGCAGAGAGTTTTTTCTCTTTCGGCCGGGCATAGGCAAACAAGTTTGCCAACAACTCAAAATTAGAAAAAGAAAGTGTTGAAAAAATGTAATAATGACAAAAAATTATTCTTTACAGCGTAGATGAGCGTTAAGTGTATCAATTAACGTATTAAATGAAATCATGATATTTGTGATATTGGTATACACACCGATACGAGTACTTTTGACCGATACCTACTTGATACTTATTTTTAAAGTATTGATGCAAAAAATACTTGGTATCGGAAGGAATGTATCGAGTAAGTACTTGTATTTACTCGTATCGTTTTATCCCTACTAACGCAAGGCTTCATTTCTTCTTAACTTGAACTAATTTAACTATCTTAGTCCTCAGATATTTGATCCATTTTCCTTCAGTTGTTTTCTCCACTAACAAATTAACTAACCCAGCAAGTATTAAAATGTGAACCACCATCCCATCACTTTTTATATGAGATTATTACCAAATTCCTTTCCTCTCTGGTGTTTTACACAATATGGTCAATTAGTACTCACTGTCTCATCTGATTTCTAACATCCTTCTCTTCATCGCCACTCTTGCCTTTCACGAATTTTTATCTTAACACCCTTCAGTGTTTGAGATAAATTTTTCAGTATATCCCTCGTAATTTTTTTTCTAATCGTTGACGCCCTAATTTCTGAAATGAAGAGCCAGCTGATGATCATGATCATTTTCTCTTTTCACGTACTTCTACCAATATCCTACCAGGCCTCATTGCCAATATATGTCTCACACACTCCCATAGTTTTCATCCAACTCACATCTTCCAATGACTGCAACCAAGCTCCTTTATCGTATTAGTTATTCAATGTTCAGAGGAAGTTTCCACAGATAAATCTAGCTGCTCTCCTTTACACGTCCTCGAACAACTGCGTTTGATAGCTATAATGTTACCATACCATTCACAAAGAATGTTGTGCTCCGGCCTAGCATTCTGGAGGACTCAGGTTTGAATCCCTTTCTGGTCATCCAGTTTTTTTGTTTTCTATGATTTGCCGAAATTACTCTAGGCGAATGCCTGGATGGTTCCTTCAAAAAGACCATGGGCTAATTCTTCCCAGTTGCTCGCATGCAATCCTTTCCTGCGTCTAATGACCTCGACATCAACTAGGCAAGAAAACAACTAAGTAAAGGTGCAACCCTATTACACTATATGGCTTATTCCTTCATCACTCTCTGCAATAAAAGCAGTTTTTTGAAAATTTATCCTCTGAGCACAATGTGTCCCGTCAAACAGAATTAATTGTCAAATGATATGCCAAGATATCTACATTCTGCGCCTTCAACCAGCAATCCCTCCTCCACCTTATATTCATACGAAACCTTAATTTACTTATCTGCGTATTTAATAACCTGTCTTTTTTGGGGGGTTTATCTTCATTCCATGATTTTTTTTTTTGTTTTTTGTTTTTTTTTTACTAAACCAAACAGATGTGAATCTGTTCGCAATACTTTCTTGTATTACTCCTACCACACAGCATTATGCCATTAGAAAAAAGCTAACTGCTAACACTAAACCCTCATCACAAGTATTCATTATACTTATGAACAGCATTACTCTATCATGTGTCACTCTTTTACTTCTTTTGATACAACGTTACCTACTTTAACCCTTTGTTTGATGCCTCTTCCACCCATAAGGTCACATTTTCATTCACCATAATTTACCTGCATGTAAGGCCCGGTCTGTAAAATTCTTTGGAGATCTCCTTGTCTATTTCTCCGAATATCTCCCATTTAGTCTAAAAACTGATATTTACATGAATAACATCTACATTGCGCACGTTACTGATGGGAAAATCGCTTTCTTCCCTCGCAGATATTTTTGATGCAATTACTCAACTTATCTACCGATGAGGTCGAACTAATCGATCTGTAATTTTCAACCATTTTTGTCTCCCCTTCTTTATGGATCAATACTACCGTCACACTTTTTATAGTCTAGGCTCAATCTAATTATACAGGGCGTTCGCCGGAAAACGCAACCCTCCCAGTCTGTTGCCGTCGGCAACTTGCTCGGTCAGTCCAGCCAGCAGTTTCCGCCACACGGCACCGTGAATCACCGCACTGTTTAACACCTCCGCTGCCCCAACAGTGCAGTGCAGTGACCCTTACATTGTTAAGAACGGTTTCTTTGCATTGTAGCTAGTTTGTGACTTCAGTCTCTTATTAATCAGTGTTGTGAATAAACGTTTCTTTGCGGTTTGGCTGGTTTGGGGCTTCATACTCTTACTAATCTGTACCGTGGTTGAGTGTGAGTAAAATTATGGTACGTTACAGTTTGCAACAAAGAATATTTCTCTACGATACATATGTGAAGAAGAAGTCGTTTAAAAAGTGTCGCAGTAAATTTCGTCGCGAATATCCTGGCGCTTTACTGCCAGCTAAATCAACAATTCTGCGTCTGGTTAAAAAAGTAAGAGAAACGGGTTCATTTTTTAACAAAAAGAGACTGTCGGTCAACCGTATTCTCACAGAGGAGAAAATTGACGATATCGCTTTTCGACTAGAACAGTCACCCAAAAAATCATTAAGTCAGTTAGGGCAGCGTGTGTCTCGAAATATGTTCAGAAGATGTGAAATGTGCATTACACAAGAGTGTCAACACTTCCAGCATCTTTTATAAGGTAAGCTAATGAATTACGTCACATTTAAATGCTTAGCACATACAAGTTTATGAAATAGTCCGCGGCCGACGGTCGAACAATGCCGGGAGCTGACCGCTCGCTCGCCGCGAGCAGTTTCTTCCTTGTAGCGCTAACAGTGGGTTGCGTTTCCCGGCGAACGCCCTGTATTTTGAGGTATGGAACAATGTTGTATCCTGCTGTCTCTAATAAGTCGGTGGCAATAGCCTTAGAGTCTATTTAATATTTCCTAGCTTGTTCATTTTCTCTTTGATCTCTACCTTTCTTATATCCTTGGTAGCCTCTTCTAGATCCTTATTCATAAATGTCTCAACATTTTAACTTCTTATCAATTGCCTAAGGCCGTCATATCGATTCCTAATTGTATCATTCAGTGTCACACTTCAGTCACAACATTTTTCATGAAGGCATCCTTAGCTTCCCAGTTTGCTGCTATTATTTCCTTGTATATTTATTCCAAGTGTGCCTAGTTGCGTTACTGCTAGTGTTGGTGTTCTCTTAATGCCAACCTCTTCATCCGTATCACCTCCCTATTACAGAACGTAGGTTCTGTTCTTTTCTTTATTTTTACACGCTTTATATTAGCTTGACTTGTATGTATGTATGAATGTAACGGAATTTTACAACTCCATTTTGACCCTTTTCCAGATGTCCGAGCTTGTTGAAATTTGGCACACATATTAAGAACCGGTGACAATACAATAATTTCATAGCAATGTCCTGCTGTTCTCATTACTTTGACAGTAACAAAAGAAAAATGGTTGAATGTCGTGAAATTTTGCTGATGTATTGATAACTGATTACAATACAATAATTTCATAGCTATATCTTGATATTATCATTACTTTGACAGTAAAAACAGAAAAAATTTGCACTCGTTTTAAGAACCGTTGACAATACAGCAGTCTCTTAGCAACGTCCTGCTATTCTCGTTACTTTGACCATCTCCAGTTTCCCGGGTGTGATTTACGAGCCTTGGTTGCTGACGACGATTGTCTTCCACTGTCTCCTATCCAGAAAGGTTTATCTGTCTGCAGTCACTTAACGTGATGTTGAATAGTGAGTATTCGAAACATTACTTCGTACTATTATAGAAGAGTAGTCTTCCACATTTACCCTGCTACTGGACCTCTGGCTGACCTGCCATTTAATTGTATTTAACTCGTGGAAGTAATAATTAAAAATGAAACTACAACACAAAGATAAAGAGAGATTGGCGAAGAAAAGTCAACAGTAGGAAACATACTTTTGAAACTATCTGAACTAAAAAGTTAAAAATAAAATTGTAGATTAAAAAACTAAAAACACGCTTTCGTAGTAATGTGAACTAAAAGGTTAAAAATAATCTTCAAATATAAAGATTTTGTTTAACAGTGATGGGACGTCCCACAATACAGGATAAATTAATTTTTTTGAATAAGCTTAAAGAATAAAGTCACTGATTACAAAATTAACTTTAATGTAAAAAAAAAAGCGTGGGGTGTTCTCTACACAACTTTTGACAATGACTCTACCTTTACAAACAGCGAACGACAAAAAATATATGACAACTTATATAGCACCCCATGCTTTTTTACATTAAAGTTAATTTTGCAATCAGTGACTTTATTCTTTAAGATTATTCAAAAAAAATTAATTTATCCTGTATTGTGGGACGTCCCATCACTGTTAAACAAAATCTTTATATTTGAAGATTATTTTTAACCTTTTAGTTCACATTACTACGAAAGCGTGTTTTTAGTTTTTTAATCTACAATTTTTTTGTTTTTGTTTTTTGTTTTGGAATAAAAATTTGTTCCGCCATTATCTTTTAGGATTCGTCTCTCCAGGGTAGACGTACCCCTTCGATAAACTGAAACTTTTGCTGAAACAGTGGTTCCCAACCAGTTTTACCCGAGTACCACTTCAAGAAAGCGCTTACCCTCGTGTACCCCTTATAGCTGAAATGATAATTAAAAAAGAAACCAGTTTTTTTAAAATTATTTTTTATTATTGCGGCCATATAATTCTCAACACACACACCCACACCATACTTTGCCCGTCTTAAAATATATTTTGGCGAAAGCAATGTTTTCGGAATATTTTTTTCTATTATCTTACCTGGGAGTGCACGTACCACTAACAGGGAACCACATCCCTAACATATCTCTGTCTTTTTCCCAGCTCCCTTGTCAGTCCAGTCACTGACTTATTCCACAGCTAGCGGAGCAGGTAACTTCGTGTGTACCAGAGAAGCTCCAGTCAATTTTATTCGACTTGTAAATTGATTCAAATTTGTGATTAATCAATTTCAAGGATCAATAAAAAGAGGTTTGAAAATACAACAAAAGTAATTTACATAACTGCATACCTCTTGATTTTTGATCATTAATTTTACTAACAATGTATATGAACAACGTAATAACTCAACGATAGAAAGAGCGGTCTGGTATCTCAGTGGTTAAAGTCGGAAGATCCCCGCTTTGAATCTCGATCCAGGCTGGGATTTTCAAAGATCTCTTTACCTTCCTTCAACCTAAGGCAAAACTTGCTTTGTGAGTGTGAAGTTCACCGGAACGTTTCCGTGCTTCGCATTTCACGTTAAACTGTAGGTCCCCTCTAGCTGGAAGGATTACCGGGTAAGGTTAGGGTAGTCACGACAAGAAACACATGCGCGGTGAATGAATTACGCATCCGGTAAGGAACTCTGTCATTAGGTTTTTGAGGCTACATGAAATTATTACTATTATACAGCATCTTTACGGTCTATATTTAAATTAAAATATATAATGAGCTTATTCTTTTTAGTAAAAAATATCGAGCGAGTCAAAACTAACGACATAATTTCAAGCAATACAAACTAGTCAAGTTTGAAGTGAGTGACGTTTCACAATTCGCTGTGATTGTGTTCAGAAACGCGCGAATCTTTCTATCCAAACACCATAAAGTAAGCCAAATACGTTTAATTATGGTTTGGTAAGGCTGCGTTCGGATTATATTTTTGAACGAAAAAAGAGCTGAGAATGTGAGTCAATCGAAAAAAGAACTTAACGTACTTCCGCAGATTTTAAGGTATGCCAACGCGAAATAAAGTACAATCTATTACTATATAATTTCGTTGGGGCTCACTCCGTCAGCCTTGTTCACCTCGATAGCTATTGATCTGTCGTCGCCATGGAGGAAAGAAATATATGTAGACGAGGCAAGGGACCTTCACCACGCATTGAAGTTACGCCGGGGGGAGAGGAGCGGGGAAGCGTGGCCGCCATATTACCTATCCATACAGACACGGGGAATATGAGCAAAAATATCAAAGGGACTCTTGGATAAACGTGACGCCGTAATATGATGATGGATTATTATGTAACTCGATGAGGCAAAAAATTAAGAATAATTTTTTTTTTGATATCCTGCTTAGTTTTCGAGATATGCTGTCTCAAATGTGAGATGTTTTTGGCTGAAATTCAGAATAAACAATTGGTCAAAATCAAATTTGATGATGGATTCTTATGTAACACGACGAAAAACATCGAAAATAAACAATAAAATTTCTTGATATCTTGCTTAGTTTTCGGGATATACTGTCTCCAAATAGCAATTGTATGGATAGGTAATATGGCCGCCGCCGTGCATGCGCAGTATCAGCCGAGAGGTTAGAGGCGGCGTCACAGAATAAGCGGTATTTCCCCTCCATATATTTCTTTCCTTCATGGTCGTCACGCGCCAGTCGTTTGTTTCCAGATTTACAGTGGCCACAGATGCTACTACAAATTCACGGTTATGTTTTATAGCTAAATCTGCGGAGAAATGAATTACCACAAGATTATCATATGTTTATTTTTCGCAACATTTTAAATTAAATACATTAATTTGTTTAAAAAACAAATGGTTAAACTTTATGACTGAAAAACGTGGTATGGCTTTGGTGATTTTTTTATTACCCTGCATTTAATTTAAGTTCGTATTGTAGCCAGGTCAGGTGCAAAATGCCATGACCCTTGTCTCTAAAATCCTGAACTATTCTAGAACTGTGACCACACACAAAACATGGTCATGGACTTACAGTAGTCCAATGTATAATTTCGTATGCTCACTCCACACTCACTTCGATAGCTTTTGGCTGACGTCACTGAACGATGTCACGCACCCCACCTTAGTCGACAAATTAACAGCAGCCAGAAATTCGAGATTATGAGCGCAATTTAATAGCTAAGAAACAGCCAAGAAATTAATTGCCAGAATGCTTTTAATAAGCTTTTATTTTTCGTAACATTTAATTTTAAATCTAATACGTCAATTTAATTAAAAAATTATGGTACAACTTTACAGCTGAAAAAACATGGAATAAAAAAGAATGTAGTTAAGTGTATCATGTGATATAATACAAGAATTGTCTGTTCCAAAATACAGCTGTAAGGCACGCATTTTTTTGTGTCCTTATATATTACTGGTGAAGCAACAATGTTTTGTCAGCAAAATCGTCATCTAAACTCCAATGCATGCCTTTTTTGTTTGAGGTTCAGTAGATGTAGTAAGGGGAGGCTGGACCAATATGATATTTAGACACCACTAACATATTCAATTCGTCATAGTGTCGTCATCACGTAGGTTCCTTCTAAGACAATACCTCCGGTAGCGGCGTTGCCAGCTCAAATTAATTGCAATTTACAACGTTATTTCGTGCTATTATATTTATGCAAATGCAGCGAATATTTCTATTGTGAGCCAATTACTATGTTGGAACCTGCATTCCCATTACAAATTTAGCGTCGATGAATTCGCGCGCGATTGTTGTATTCCGAACCTGACATTAGGCGCGTGGCTTTCGTGATAAGCGATAGCGGCGCCGTGAGGTTTTGCCTAAAGTGCGTGAAGTCACATTAAGGACTTCCTTGGAGGAATGCTATCATGTCATTGCGGTTCAAGATTCCTTGACGAAACTCAGTGGAAAATGCCTTGATTCTATTACCTCAAATAGCCAAAGTTTAAGCACTGCATCGGGCTCTTCATTTATAGCTCTGCCATCCGATATCCAAGCAAAGGAAATAGCAATAAATGTTTAAAAAATGATGATTTATACCTTCTTTGGGCGATCCTGATAGTTCACGTGAACATAGAATAACGCGTGGTTAAAATTACGAAGTATATTAAACAACTTTCAAAATACAATTTAGAATTCGCATATACTGTGTTTCCTGTGACACTGGCCGACATTCCAAAAGTTGATAAGCAATAGCCAAATTAATCGATCAATGTTTATGACCTCTGCATGTTAACAGAAATAACCACATTATTGTAGGACCTTTACACCACGCTGCAGATAAGATATTAACATGTTGTTGTCAACTTCCCAGAGTAAAGATAACTTCGTCACTGTTGGACCAAAAATACATCGAGGATAGTTAGATTATCTATACTGATGAGCCAAAACATTATGACCACTGCCCACAGCGAAATTAAATGCTATCTTGTCATGCGATAAAGAAAGTATATGAGTGGAAAATCATTCTATCGACGATACGTGTGGTGAAAGGACAAATCCACTGACATAAGTGGGGCGACTAAGAGACAGAGTTGGAAAGAATTCTGTTCCTCCTTGAACAGACAGACCAAGATGAAAGATGTATGGAAACGAATAAAAGTACTCCGCTACAGAAACTACAGTCCGCGAGAATGCTCCGATGATACGAATCGGCTGGAGAATTTTGCCGATAGAATAGCCCCACCTTCTCCGAGTCCTCCCCCATATAATTTCACGGAAGAAGATTCTAACAATTTTCTGTGCACACCTTTCACCTTCAATGAAC
Organism: Vandiemenella viatica; assembly: GCA_031002005.1. Classification (NCBI taxonomy): domain Eukaryota; kingdom Metazoa; phylum Arthropoda; class Insecta; order Orthoptera; family Morabidae; genus Vandiemenella; species Vandiemenella viatica. The sequence continues at coordinate 109,758,828 of JARYHS010013630.1, forward strand.
TCCGTACGATACTCAAGAACTAAACCAATACATTACCAGGCATAGATGACGTCCGCTACCCAATGCTACAACACCTTCCAGACGAAGTCCTAAAACTTCTTCTCATTGTCAATGAGCTGTGGTCTAAGAAATGCTTTCCTGAAGCCTTTACGACACGAATAATAGTTCCTCTTCTGAAGCCTAGAAAAGAATCAGGTGATGCCGCATCCTACCGCGCTATCGCCCTTTCTACATTCAATGGCAAGACGATCAGAAGAATAATTAAACATCGACTGGAATGGTGGCTAGAATCACGATTCTTGTTACCCAACTCACAAAAAAGATTCCGCAAGGGCCGAGGTACGTACGACAACCACGCCACGTTAGTCACGGCGATCCTATCTGGAAAATCAATATCTCACTGCATTGTTTTTGCTGCGGCTTATGATAATGTACGAATACCGATCCTGATGGACAAACTCATCGCACTAGGTCTTCCTCAATACCTTGTGTCTCGCATCTATCAACTTCTGCAAACAAGACTGTTATATTTTCGGTACAAACACGTCCTGTTTGGATCTCGACGCACCCATCAAGGTCTTCCTCAAGGCGCAGTGTTCAGTCGCCTCCTGTATTCAATTTACGTGCGGGAACTGGAGAGCATTTTCCCTCTTGCCATGAGAATTATTCAGTACGCTGACGGCGTCTGCATATTCACCTCAGCGACATCGGTTACGGCAATTGTCTTCTTCTACAAGCTATTCTTCGCATAAGCAAGTGGCTCTTCAAACATGGCCTGGACTTCTCGGCAAGTAAATCCTCAGCAGTGATATTTACGATAAGGAGAATCCACCCTCCAATCTACAACTTCATTTTGGGTCCCCTTAACGTGCTTGTTAAATCTCACGTTAAATTCCTTGGACTGGTATATGATTCTCGTCTCACCTTGTCAGCTCACATACATCAACGTGTCCCAAAATTTGAACGAGGTCTTAATATTTTACGCACGCTGACTCCAGTTTGGTGGGGAGCTCATCCATCTACATTGCTGATATTTTATGGCACCCTAATCAGATCAAAACTGGATTATGGAAATGCATTCTATTTCAGTGGCAGTAAACGACTACTAAATAAACTGGATCGCGTTCAGTATCAGAGCATTCGTATTTGCCTAGGAGCAACGACATCCACACCTACAAATGCGCTTCTTTTGGAAGCAGCAGAAATGCCCTTGAATGTTCGCTCCCAACTCTCAAATAAATTTTTATTGACACGTGCTTATTCCAAAAATTCATCAGTTCTCTGGCATTTCACCAACCTCCAATAGCTAGTGGTAAAGAGAAGACGGTGTCTATTTGTCCAAAGGTATCCGCTGCTGGAAAGTCTTGAGTACCTGTCAACATTCCTCCCTGACCGTCAGCAACAGGAAACGGCGACTATATATGACATACTTTATCAACAATGTGTGACCCCTTTGGCAGTAAGCTGCCTACCACTGTATCCACGACCCGGTCAACCAGTTCAACAACTTTGCCAGGAATTTTTATCTGTTAGATGGCCGTGTTCAGTTCAAATATACACTGATAGGTCAAAGATACTTTCGACGGGTAGGGTAGGCTGTGCATTCTACTGCCCCGAGACACAACACGCTCAAAGGTTCCGCCTTCCAGGACACCTACCAAGCTACTCGGCGGAAGCCATTGACATCAACCAGGCTCTTATATACGCAAGAAGTTTTTTACGGCAAAGAACACTCACCGATTCACTTAGTGTTTTTCGCTCCTTAGCCATACCCGTTACACTCCAGTGACCTAATACATACAACATCAGTATAATTCAACAGACTGTAGAACTTAATCAACGCGGTTCCAACGTTAATTATATCTGGATACCCGCACACTCTGCAATTAGATATAACGAGTACGTCGATATGTTAGCCAAAGAGGCATGTATCTTGGGCCGAAGCTTAATAACGAATGCTTTTATTTTAATGCAAAGAACAGAGAGGACATGGTGATATGGAAGGTCTCCTTAAGTGTGAGAAGTTCGAGGAGTCCGCCATCAAATGCGAACTCTACAAGTTCCTGAACAGCAACTAAGGCGTTATCACCCGCCATGACATCATGGATTTAGGGATTGAAGAACTCGTTAAGGTGGTCGAGGTACGTTAGATTCCACAGAAGTTAAATGGTAGGCTTTGTCCTGACGTTCGGCATTTCGACACTGCCAAAGACCATCAATGCAGGTCGCATCAATATTAAAATGCGGCAGTATGTTCCAGATCCTATGCGCTGTTTCCAGTGTCAGAGATTCTGCCATACGACGGCGATCTGAAAGGGCAAGCCCGCATGTCGTATATGTAGCGTGGGATAGCACGAGCCGGGTAGCATTTCATACTTCAACACGTAAACATAAACTGCTCCAGGTCGCACTTATCCTGGAGGAGGGATTGTCATGTGTATCTTGAAGAAAGAAAGGTACAGGAGTTGGAAACCACTGACAGAATTCCGTAGGGAGAAGCTACGAAGTAGAGTAAGTCCCTTGTCCCACCCGTATTTTATACTAGCTTCTCCACAAGCACAACGTGCTCATATCAATAAAAATGTGGTGCTAAACCTGCTGAGGTCGTGAAATCTGAGACTGCTGATGAGAGTAGTAATATGTCTGCAGCCTCTGCCACTCGAGCAGCAGTTACAAAGATAGCATAAACAGCAGAAAAACTAACATCTATCATAACAGCTGTGCCTACAATACCGCCAGTAGCAGGCGCAGCAGTACCAAAAGCTTCAGCTAACAACACAGAAAAAGGTGATCAGAAGATCCGAGGTCCGAAGTTTAGATAGATGGATCAGACAAAATTCGTGAAATTCCTTTCATCGTCTCCTCCAAGATTACCTGGAGGTTGGGATAAGAAAGGGATGAGGCCTTGTTGGAAAAAGAACATCCATATCTTTGATGCACTCACGGCTTCGGAGATATCCGTCTATCTTCGAACTCAGAAGATAATATGCTCAGTAGGCAAAGAACAAGGACCCACCCCAACTGAGGCGTGTCGGGCTAACCATGTAAGATGGTTCCCATACTTTAGTGGAACCAAAATGGTTATCCGGCTGACAAAAGGGAATTACAACTCTTAGCACGGTGTAAGCCCTTGTGTCTCTGTCTATAGAAGACACTTTTTAGAGTAACACACAATTCAGTGCTGAGAGGGTATGACCTGTACAAGAATGACAGTACCGAGGATCATCGAGCGAAGGGAAGAATGGCTGTGTCTGTCCGAAACACTGCACACTCTGAATTTGTTGCTCTCACCTCTCACTTACAAGCAGTAGCAGAGAGAATACATGGCAATGTTCAACTGACTGTATGTTGGAAGATTTCAACGCCATCAGTGCGTTGTGGGGTTGAACCACCGATTGCCCCAGAGGACTATTAACAAAGCGAATGGATAAATATATCCTCAACATTGGCGAAATGATTGATTTTCACTACTGCTTCTGGGGTTTCCTCTGCCATTGACCTTTCCTTGTGCTCTCCTTCAGCAACCCGTGTAGTGGGAAGTGGATCGTGACGTTAATGAAAGCTATCACTTCCCTAAATGGATGCAAGTAGAATTTGGACGTTGGAGAAGAAACAACCGACCCAAATACAACGTCAGCAAATCCGATTGGCAACTCTACCACCGCTTAGTCACTTGACGTTGAGAAGAAGGTGAAACATTTCACGAAAGTCAGCCGGCCGACATTTCAATACCAAAAAGTTCAGGAACGCTGCAAGGAAGTCTGTCCCCTGGTGGGATGACGAATGTCTTGTAATTAAGGATAGCAAACAGACATCATGGAAGAACTTTAAAAACACCATAAACCGTTCCACATAAACATCAAAAGTATGGGAGTTTATCCGCCATATATCCAGTACCGATCATCAGTATCTGGATTACTAGATCAGCGGCGCGTAGTCACCAGCAAGCAAAGCTTTGAGAAGTTGCTGGCTGAGACCTTCGCTGCCGTCACTTCGTCTGCCATATGGGACCTTTGGATCCAGTAACGAATAACTGCAGCAGAAAGGGATGCGTAATACAGAGGTGTATAATAGTTGGAATTGGCCTTAAACGCGCCAAAGATGCCACACAAGGCCTGACTTCATCAAGTACTATATGCTGAAGTAACTAAGCAAAGATGCTAAAGAGTACCTACGTTATATTTTTAATAATATTTGGGTCAAAGGATACTTTCCTAACTCTTGGAAAAAAACGATAACTTCACTTTTAAAAGGGCAAGTTGCAGCCAGGTAGCTATCGTAGCACTGCATTTAACGAACTGTTCTAGGAAGACAATAGAGCGGATGGTGAATCGCTGCATAATCTGCTGTGTGGAATCCCAAAACCTGTTGAGCCACTTCCAGCGTGGATTCAGGAAATTCAATTTCACATTGGATATCCCAATCCGGTTGGAGGCATTTGTACGCAGCCACCATCTTCTGGGTTTGTTTCTTTTTGAAACAGATATAGCCTACCATACTACCTGACGACAAGGTATTTTCAAGTAGTTGTATGAGTAGGGTTACGGGGAAATCTGCCTTGTTATTTACAATCACTTTTACTACACCGTCACAGCTTTACTTCCGGTACCGAGTTAGATGTGAAGTATCAGAAATGTTTATCCAGGAAAACGGAGTACATCAAGGACCAGTTTTATGTGCTACCCATTTTGCTGTTGCTATCAACAGAATACTCCTTATCTGCAGACGACTATAGTTTTTTATTCATCAGTTCGCCTGAGAGGTGCTAGGAGCTAACTGCAGCCAGGGCCGGCGCTAGGAATTGCGGGCCCGGGGTAAAATGGGAGACCCTATTTTTTTTTTTAGCTCTACAAACCAGGCGACAATGGGCGAATTCTAGGCTTCGCGCCCTAAGGGCCTCTACAGTCGGTGATCGGAGCCCCCCATCAGCTTGCGGGCCCGAGTACTTTTGACCCGCTTACCCCCCCCTCCCTCCCCCTAACGCCAGGCCCTGACTGCAGCTCACACGAAACAGGCTGGAAGAATGGTCAGTATACAATGGTTTTTGGTTTTCCGTCGAGAAAACTCAGTGTCTACTTTATACTTGTAGACGTATATTTTATCAAAACCACATCTTGTCGTATTTCATGGCTAATACAGTTACTTGATTTATATTAGCAGTTGCTTGGTATTATTTATTAAGAAATATGCCGTGTTGTATTTATATTGTGATTCTGTTTATATTATTTCGGAAGATAAGTATTATGCAGCTTAATCAAATAATTAAGTTGTTAGTTTTACTTTACACAATTAAAATCACAACTTTTATTTAAAATTTAAATACATTCATTAAATACAATACAATATCGGACTTCGTCATAGCAAGCTCTCCTTAGCTGCTGCTCTTAATCTCTTAGTCTCTGTGTATTTTCCTACCTCAAAGATGTTATTGTAGTATCGGTAATGCTACAGCCCCCCAAGTTTACCATACCATTTGACATCCATTCCATTATAAATGGTTATGGTAAACTTTCTGTAAATGTTACCTTTTAGGTAAGGAGAGCTTATTTTTACATTTGGCTAATAACACATTTTTTCATATCACGAGGACTGATGTCTTGTGGTAACTTTCCCTGGTGGTTTTCCATAAGCCGCTACTGTTTGGAACGGCATATCGTCTGTAACACACATTTCGACACAGAGTTACTGTCCTTATCTCTTAAAAACCAAAACTACAATAGGTATACTATACTACAGAATTGTTTTTAATTACATCATCTTTAACTGTCATAGCCTCCGCCTGTTTTCCAAGCATACCATTCAAAATTTCTATTAACTACCCTTGGTACATTATATTCTATCATAAGACCGATCCTTTTGAACCATTTTACTGTTGTATAACCGGCAACATTATTTAAATCACATGTTTGGTCCCTGGACCAGTACAATCAACCCACGCTAATGCGACTGGGACACCATTGTTTCTTGCTAATCTAGCATAACCATCACAACTTCATTTTTATTGTATTTCTTCAATACATTACATTATATTATATTCTCCCCATAAGTAATAACTTTCTCCACTCTACTTCATCTTGAATACATTCACATATAGGCTATGAGATGTAACAACAAAGTCATTTGAAGGTTCTACCTGGAACTCAGCTATGCCTGTGTGACCAAATCCCGAACCTTTCGGTATCATTTAAAGGCAATGCCTAGATAGTGGCCTTATTTACAGGAACTGAGTCTTGACTGAGCTGTTTTACCCTCTCTATATGATATTTTACTTCTTAATTCATTACACATTTATTCTATCATAGTAACACCTCGTTTCTTCTCCACTCATTCTATTCATTCTAATGCTCCGGTATACCTTACAAACTATATATTTACAAAAAGAAAGTCTTAATAGACAATAAACTTTTATGTAATGGTATGCTGTGGTAACAGCCGAAGACTGCACATCTGATCGAGATCCTCAATATCGGTAAGTGACAGCTTCCACTTAGTGGTTATAAACTTTTACTATCATTACAGTTGAATTGTGCGCAGCCACAACAATCAGTACTATTTACAAGTGTTTTGTGGCACTGAATAATAATATGCTAACTACAACTTAATAATAATAGGAAATTCCAATATGATGGAGTTTATCTTTACACACCTGTGCCTTGCACTAGTGTTAAATCTTTTCATTCACCTTAAACTAGCTCATCATTTTCTGATTTGTAGATTCAATATCCTGATTGAATTTGTACACAGGATGAGGCAGGCAGTAAGCATAGCTTACCCCTCTACAAAAGAAAGACTTTTTTCTATATTTCCAGTTCACCTTTTCCCAGTTATTCATACAAAACAACTTTCTGTTTACGGTTAATCTTACTTTGCCAGAACAGTAACATGGCAAACCCACTTCAAAAATATGTAAAGAACTCTGAAAATGTTCAACACCATTATTCTGTAACTGTTTTGATTCATAATCACAAACATAATTCTCCCCAACAATGGGAAAAATGTCACAGTTTACATCCTTCAAAATCATCAAACCACCCAATCCATCTACCTTCATTAAAGTCTCTTCCATCTTTTTTACCTGATCAAAGTCACCTGTTCCTTTAATGTCTCTGATATCAAACATTTTTATAGGCTTACAAACCTTTTCTACTGATTCATCTGTCTTCGTGTAAGTTTCCACCTGGTCACTTTCATGCTTAAACTCATTTTTTAAGTGAAACCTTTCTTTAACAATTTGTCTATCCTTTACATGATTTACATCACCATTAATGGTAACATCACTCATCTCATATTTTTCCCTTACAGTATTAGGCCTACTATTATTACTTTGAATTGTATTACCTAATGATTCACAATGAATTGCATTCGCACATTGTTCAAACCCTCTAATTACTAGACTCTTATTGCATATCTTTAGTTCCTCACTTATCCTTGTAAACTGTTTTTCAACCCTTTCTACATACTTATCTTACATACTTATCTAACTTTGCCTGTGCATCAGTTTCTGATCTAATTATTCGCTCCTCTAAAGACTTATAAGAGCTTCTTATTTCCTCACTTAATTGTGCTTGTGTAGCTGTAAGTTGTGTAGTAAATTGTATAGTAAATTGTGTAGTAAGTTGTGTTGTTATTTGTGCTCCCCATCTAAATAGTATTTCCTCTAATGCACTTACAGTGACTATTTCCTCTTCCTTATTTACCGAACCCAAAGGATCACAAATAACCATTTCACCTGGCATCTGATTAGCCATTCTGTAGAAAGCTAAGCCATACTCAGCGTCCCAAAACTAGTATCAATAAAGTGACCTGATATAATAAATGATTTGAATAAACAACGAAAATTCAAAAAGAAGACATAAAACTAATCCTACCCGTACATCGCTTCCGTTACCATCAACTTTCTTGTTACAATCACCAAGTTTTTTAATTACGAGAATAAAGATAATTAAGTCTGGGAAACACTTAACTTAAATGTATTTTTTCGCTGGAGGTTGAACTTTTACTCGGCTCAGCTGTTGTTGTCTCAGTCTGCGTCGACAGTTGTCAGTCTATGGCTGGTTCCCGCTCGGCCGCTAGTAGCGCTGCGTGTTTCCAAATTCCAAGGATTCTGCTCTCTTTTTTCTTGTTGTTGTCTGCTGTATCCTCAAATTCATAAATTCACGTAGTTTTTTTTTTTCTTGCAGCACCTAAGTCCACTGCACGATCGCCATGTCGTATTTCTTAAATACCTTTCTTGTTACTTCGTTATTAAAAACAAGTCCTGTCACGGCTCGCCATGTCGTATTTCATGGCTAATACAGTTACTTGATTTATATTAGCAGTTGCTTGGTATTATTTATTAAGAAATATGCCGTGTTGTATTTATATTGTGATTCTGTTTATATTATTTCGGAAGATAAGTATTATGCAGCTTAATCAAATTAATTAAGTTGTTAGTCTCTTTTTTACACAGTTAAAATCACAACTTTTATTTAAAATTAAATAATTCATTAAATACATTATCGGACTTCGTCATTAGCAAGCTCTCCTTAGCTGCTGCTGCTCTACGGAATCTCTTAGTCCCTCTCTGTGTATTTGCCTACCTCAAAGATGTTATTGTAGTATCGGTAATGCTACAATCTTACCTTGAGGAACACCGTCTTATGTGTTAACGAAACTGTCCTTTTCTGGGTCTCGTTTTCGACAGCAGACTAAGAGCATGAAGTGGAAGCCACTCCTGCCTGTTGCAATTTGTACAGTCGTGGCTGGGTTACGGGTGCGCTGTATATGGTTCGGCGCGGGACAGCTATCTCCGGATGTTGGACAGTGTCTATTATGCAGGAATTCGGCTCGCCACGGGTGTATATTGCACCAGCCTCATTCACAACCTCTGTTCTGAGGCTGGTGAGCCGCCGTTTGTCATCCGCTGGCATCTCCTCATGGTGGGACACATCACGCATTTTTTCAAAACCTGCCGTTTTTTACGACGCAATTGTGTATACACCATTCAATCATGTCTCCACCAATCTGCGTAGAGCTACCAAACCATTCAGTCCGTACAAGGGCTAATTTAGAAGAATGTGGCTATGAGTTTATTTCCAGGTTTGGAATAATTCTTCTCCCTGGCTTTCAGAACTATCGCGGTACACCAAGAGATTTACCACCGACACTGATTTTATTACAGTTTTTATCGATGTTTCAAACCAGCGATAAGAATTCAAACCTGTATATAAGAATGTATCTTAGTAGGCCAATGGTGCAGGTTGCTTCGTTGTATTGCCTCGAGCGACTTATAATTACAAGCTGAATATCAGTTGCAGCGTAATACACTGTGGAGCGCTATTTCTTATTAAAATTTCTCCAGCAAATGAAACTAAGTCGCGATATGAAGTACATCATACGCTGTGATCCCCTCAGTTGCATTAACGCATTGGGAATATGTACCCAGCTGACAATTTAGTCCAAGACATATAGGATGCCCTCCAATCTTGTGGGTACCTAGCCATGCGGGAATCTGGGAGAACGAGGCAACATACGAAGTTGCCACGTGAGCCTGCGACAAGATCAGAATCGACTTTGTTTAGGTCATAAAGTCAGGCCTTTCCTCGGCAGTGAAAAGATTTGATGTATGGCAGAGGCAGTGGTTGGAAGTCGACCTGGTCAATCCGACCATTCCAGCGGGCGAGAAGGCTTGAAGTTCTCCTTACTCACCTAGGCGTATAGGCCACTGTGCTTTGACGCATAGTTTTATTCTCCGCCGGGAGGAACCACCGGAATGTGATGCTTGTGGCGTACCATTGACGGTGCGTCACATTTTAACTGATTGTGCGTTATTTTTTGATTAATTTGATTTATTTTAAATGATATTAGCCCAACTTAACCAAACTTTTAAAATTTTGTTTATTTGCCAATCTTTTTCCGAAATTTTTTGCTCATCGACGTAGTTTTAAGATGAATGGACGACCCGCTTAACTGTCACACCCTTCCAGCTATTTGTTTTTAAATGTTTTACTTTTTATTGTGTCATATTTCTGGCCTGGTTGGCCACTAGCCCATTACATAGTAAGCCCGGCATTAAATTGTTTTAATTTCTATCAAAACTAGCTGACCATTTTACGGCCAACAAAAGACTGTAAAGTTTTTGTTTTATTGGCCCTTTTGTTTTTAGTATTTTACAGTAACTGTTTAGAGCCACATTAAGTTAAAAATTTGTACAGGTCAAATGTAGGTGGGTGCAGGAAAGGGGGAAAATGGGTGTGTAGGGAAATTGTAATCGGAGCGTGTGCTCCATTAGAATTAAATTAAACTAATTAAATTAAACTAATTAAATTAAAGTTGTTGTTAGGGCGCTAGTGATCTCGTTGTCGACATTTCCTAAATCTCTAACAACAGATATTGAAGGAGGATTTTGCCACCGGGAATCACAGTTAACAAAATATACAATCACATTTTTTGTCAAACGAGTTATACGGGGACGGAAAAACTTTGCTTTATATAACTGCTGGATAAATTTAATGAGATTATAACGTACACTTGTTTGAATGTAAACTTGCTGTTCCTGTTATTATTTGCTTCATATGTTATAAATGTTTTTAGTTTGTCCTAACAAAGCTTCACGCCCATTGTGACAAAATTACGTTGTGTCATGATAAGTATTAAATATGTAATTTATCATATACTCATAACGATAAATATCGTAGGCTTAAGATGTTCAAAGAGAGGTTCTACATCTACACATATACACTGAAATTCATAAAACTGCAGGTGACGTGAGTGCTTTGCACCATAACTAGTCTCTACATTGTGCATTCCAATTCCGAATAGCACAAGAGAAAAAATAATTCATACAGGCACCAGTGCAAAACCTTATTTATCTAATCTTATCTCTCCCGTCATTGCAAGTTATATAGGATGGTGAAGAAAGTATTACATTGTACTTGAAAACGAGAAAAAAATAATAATAGTAATAAAATTTGCCAATAAATTAACAGCGCCTATTTTCCAATGCCAGCCCAATCCACATATCAGTTCAGTAAAACTTTCGTAAGGGCTGTGGCAAACATTCACTATCTCTATTCTGTCAATCAGCCTCCCACAAAACGGATCCCAAAGGGACGCACGAGAGTTTTATAGTCTCTTTTGTTTGTTCATTACAATCTATCAAGATTCGAACTATCAGTCACAGCCTAGAATTAGCTCCACCTACGACCGAAATTATGTGCAAATTCCATTAAAATTCATGTTGCTTTGTACTCTTACGTCCAAATATTTCAGGGAATCGACGATATCAATAAGTGAAGTGTTCACTTCAAAACAAACGGATTCTCCTTTTGTTAGTTATGCTCATTCCCTTGCACTTTTTACGGTTTGGTGTAAGTTGCCACTGGTCGCACCATTCCGATATAACATCCATATTGCGCTGAGTTCCTAAGTAATCAGCCGAATTCCTTACTTATCTGTGGATGACCGCATCATCAGCGAACAACCTCAGACTGCTATTCACGTTGTCTCCGCGATAATTTATAAAAATTAAGAAAAAAAGTGGTCCTATTACACTTTCTCGAGGGTCACCCGCTAGATTAGAGCACGCTTCTCCATCAATGACAACGTACTGTCACCGACCAGCTACAAAATCTCTTATCTATTCACAAAGCAGATCCAATATACCGCAAGTCTCAAATTTTCACTAAAAGTCGGTTTGTTGAGCACAGAGTCGAAGGCTTTTTTAAATCCAAATAAATTGCATCAACTTGTGAACCTACATCAATAATTTACATTACGGTCATGCGTAAATAGAGCCAGCTGTATTCCACTTGATCTTTTCTATTGAAATCCGTGTTTGTTCGGAGTAAGCAAATTGTTTTCGTCTAGAAAATTCATATTGTTCGAGCATATAAAATGCTACTACAAACAGATGTTATAGATGTTATAGATAGGGGTCGGTAGTTCTCGTATCACTTCGATCTTCTTGTTTGAAAAAAAATACTCTTACTGGATTCCTTCCGGAACCGGTCCTTTCAGGAGCGCTTACAATATATTCGCAACGAATTTATCTCTAACTTCACACTATATGGGAAAATAAGTATGTTATCCTTATTTTCATCAGTAAATGAATTTTTGAATTCTCTGTTATGTACTTTAGCTTTGTCGCGGCTTTCATTGACCTCAAACGGGGCCGTGTATTAGTACTGGCATATTGCTGTCACTACAACTGACTTTTCGTACTTACAATCAAAATTTATTTGGGTTTTCTTTCAGGCTTTTAGAAAGTAAGTAAAGGTCTCAAGCTTCGCATTTTTTTACAACGTCCTCCTAACTCAACAAACATTTGTAAGTTACAACTACACCCCGTCCTTCTTGAGAATGTATTCACCTTTCTTTTTTTAGTAATCTTTTGAATTCACGCGTATACCACGGTGGATCATTCCCCTCCTCTATTGTCCGTTTCGTTATATGAATGTCCATATCTACCCTGACTATATGTACAAATCGATGTAACATCTCGTCAGCAGTGTCTCTTGTTAACTTGAAGATATGGTAATTATCTGTCAGGTATGTTCTATTAACTCCTTTGAGGTCTTATCGAATCAGTAAACAATCCATTATTTTTACTTTTTGCGCTCAGTTATTGATTTGACGGTTGCATTTACCACTGTGTGAATGTCAGTGAATAATTATGTCCTATTGATACAAATCTTAAATGTTTTCGCTAGCGCTATGACACAGCGTTGGTTCAGTAACCAGCTGCTTGAAATGATGATCTGAGAACAAATCGAGAATTCCTTCAGAATCTGTCTTATCCCTGCCACAAATGACGTGAATGTAATTACTACAATAGACGGGCTTGCCCTAGTGAAACCTTGCTTAATACATGAATAATCTACTGAATGAACTTTTAATCAGTAATCTAAAATGAAATAAAATTACTGGTAATGGCTTCATATCCAGCATCGGTTGTCGGATGCGTTATCATATTCCGAAGATTTTTTTAAAAAATTATGTAACTTAAATATCATTCCAATACGATAATTCAGCAATTTCATTTGCCTTTATTTATCTTTTTCAGATCTAGAAATATGTTGTCAGAATGTGTGTAATAAAGTGCTAGAATTAATGAAGCAATACCAAAATATTGTAAGGATTAGACCTTACTGCTGTGCAGCTATTGTCCTGATTAAGTTGCAATGCGCCTTATGTATTGTACGTATACAGTTGTGCCAGAGTACTAAAATAAGTTAAACATAATAGCAGTAAAACTTACGCGATTTAAGATCAACTACAGGGAACAGAAATTCTCGAAGATGTATAAACAATAGCCTTAAGCTAAAGCTGCGTATCCACTACGCGCGGCAAATCTTCGAACATTGGTTCGCGCGGCAGCCGCGCATAATGGATACGCTGTTGATAAGCGAGCCAGCTCGAACATTGGCGCGGTCGAACATGCCGCGCTGCGAGCCATTCTCTGTCGGTCTTTAGGCGCGCGGCAAAGGATCCCCACTAATTGGCTCGCGCGCAGTTGGGACCATGGAGGAAGGAAATATATGGAGACGACGCAAGCGACCTTCACCACGCAATGGAGTGAAGCCGGGCGGAGGAGGAGTGGGGGAGTGGGGAGGCATGGCCTAACCCATACAGACACGGCGTATATGAACAAAAACCTCAAGGAGACTCTAGGATTAACGTAACGTCGCAATCTGGAGATAGATTATTATGTAACTCGATGAGACAAATAAAAAATGAAGAATAATTTTTTTTTGATATCATGCTTAGTTTTCGAGATATTCTGTCTCAAATGTGAAATGGTTTTGGTTGAAATTCAGAAGAAAAAATTGGTCAAAGTCAAATTTGATGACGGATTCTTATTTAAAAAGACGATAGAAATAAAAAAGAAAGAATAAATTTTTCGATATCTTGCTTAGTTTTCGGGATATACTGGGATTGGGTTGATATGCGGCCTGGACTAAAAATTAATTCTGCCAAAGCCACAATGAATTACATGGTGGACATGCAGAATGGATATTTCAATTTTTTTACTACCACTTGTGGTTAGGTTGAAATGAGACCTAGACCAGGATAAAAATAGTTATCTTATTACCATACCCATCATAACCTTAATTGGGAGTAGATGAAAGTAGTTTACATCGTAATACACGTTTTATCACTAACATGGTTCTTATGATATTACAACATTATAGAATGATAAATTCTTTGTCCCTTATGCAACACAAAACCATTCTGGTACAGATTGCGTTTAGACATAACCAAAATCTCCATTAGATTAAATTGCCGCTATAGAATCAAACTATGTATACACACCACACACGCGTATTTGAATCGCAAACTGTATTTGCGGTAACAACATCGTTTGCTTCATCAAGATTCCTAGATTGCATAGCATAATTTAACACATTTAATTTCATCGTAATCTGTCAGTATAAACTGCAACGTGACAAAAGAAAGCGCAATACTAAATTCACTGAATCGCGATGTAAAACCCACCCCTTTAAATCTCATTTTCAACATTCGTTAAAAAGTAATGCTAGTCTATTATGTGCAAAATAGGAAGGTATACTGATTTTCTACACAACACCGACAAAAATTTGAGAACAAAGTCATCCCATTGAGAGCTATGACTAAATATTTATAGACATGCGCCAAAGTTTACAATTCCCACTGACCACTCAACAACAATTATTAGAATACAACTTACCTATGAAAAAATTTTCCAGGTACTTTCCTCTCTTGGCTATTTGTGCAACTGTATGCAACACAAGATGGTATTCACATTACAAAATGAAATAATCAGAACATCAGACACAGTGTGAACTCGGCATTTGTTTGGGTTACAATACCGCTGCTGCCGCCATGCGGGAGAGCTTAGAGCCTGCTTCACAGATTTAACGTCACTTCTCCTCTCTATATTTCCTTCCTCCATGGTTGGGACGGCAGTGTCTTTCTTTGAGTTGGCTCGCGCGGCACAGCGACAGTTTACTGCCATGATCAACGAAAAGTGTCGATTTCTAATACAGTTGTATGGTGCGAAAGATTTTTTGTGGAATAGTAAATGTGCAAATTACCACAACAAAACGGTGAGGGACGATGCATGGAAGGAAATAAGTTCAGCAATGGGCTTACCCGTTTCCGACTTAAAGAAAAAGATGGCTCGCTTCTGGCATCATACAGAAGAGAAAGATCAAGAATGGATAAAAGTCTTATTACTGGTTCTGGTAAGTATTTATTATTTGACACTTATAAGATCCCTACGGTATAATTTATCGATTTGTGCTGTGTATGTATACAATATATATGCCATATGGTAGCCTGCAGGCACAGAATATAGCACCACTCGTATTCCTACTTGCGGAAGTCTCAGTAAAAATGGTCGCGAAAACTGACTGTGCCTGCATTGCTTGCCGCGCAACTCTGGCTGGGTTGCGTTGCCGCGCGCGGCAGCCGCGCTTGTCAACAGAAACCCACGATCATAGGGGAGCGTGCACAAACCACGTGGCTCGGTCCAGGGGGGGGGAGGGGTTGGCTGGAAGGCTACGTTGGGCTACGTGGGGGGAGGGGGGGTTCCGAGCCAGGCCACGTAGCTTTCCTTTCATAACATTTTTGACGGTTAAAATGGGGAACAAAACACACAACAGCATGCGAATATTTATTTCTGTCAGTTTATCATCTCCTTACATAATTTACAATCGTCTGACAAGAGAAAACGGTAAAAAATATCTTCTGGAATCAAAAGGGAAAAAGCTACGTGCTACGTGGGGGGGGGGGGGGTAGAGGCAAAAGCCACGTAGGGCTACGTGGGGGGAGGGGGGTTCACAGTAGGCCAAAATGGACTACGTGGTTTGTGCACGCTCCCTAGGCTCGCGCGGCGATACCTGGCACCAAGCCAAGAATCGCCACGCGAGCCAGTGTTCGAGGGTTTGCCGCGCGTAGTGGATACGCAGCTTAACAAGACCTTGCAAATCAGATTGACAACGAGGAATAAATGTGGAGCTATTAAAACTGATTGACAGAAATGTAACACTGAAAACATTTCTGTGGACTGATTGTAATACATCACGACACTGAAGAAAAAGTCAACTGTGAACGCTGCTGCTTGATTAGTATTACACTTAACGTTTTGATAATATTTTCAAGAATTTTATACTCTCAGCTATGGAGACAAATACAATAAAATGACAGCGAAATTTAGTTTGGGATTGTAACAGAATGACGAAAATGGGTCATTTCGTAAGTTTTTGTATTAGCAATATAAAAAAATAATAAAAAGAATAACCCTGGCAAAGGCACGCAAGCATGTGCAGCCGCATTCGCTGGACCTCCCAAACAGCAGTTGCCAGGAAGCGTTGCGATATCCATGGCAGCTCCCCTACCTAACAGAACAGGTCAGGCATATATACCTTAGCTCCGGGAAAATACCCCACCAAGTGAATGGACGTTCGGTGACATCTTGTCTTCAAGAGGACGTTTTTGTAGGTCATATTAGACGGATACGCCCGACTCCGTCCGAATTCGCACGGATCGCTAAAAGGCAATGTTGGCCACTCGTTATAGCTTGTGTAGGAGGAGCCTAATAACGAAGCCAATCAACGGCGGAATATTCTCAGTGTAATTCTAATTTCCATGAATTTCTCTGTATGTTAAAAACATCGTGGCAAGAGGTGCGGCTACCACGAGCCACGCGGGGAGACGGATGCTGCAGAACTGCGGAGGACTTACCTCAGAGTTGAAGGTTCTACTTGGAATCCGACCCCGAGGTTGGAACTGTGGACCTTCAAGTTTGGAGTTTGTTCTGACTTGACATCGAATCCTCCAAGGGTTCGAAAAGACGTACTGCAGTCAGTCTGTTCGTTGCCCGAAGGACGCACTGCCTTTTCCGCTGTATCTAATACGCTATAGCATTTTCGCCGTCGAGGGACGCCTCTCGTCATAAGGGTAATTACTCATCGAAGAGTACGGTGTGATACTTGCCTATAGTCATTGAGTACAGCCCTGTAATGACCCTTCAACGGAAACTTTGAGTGATTGAGAGTTCTCGCCTTCAACAGTTAATGAGCTAGTGTCTTTTAAAGCCATGAGATAATTTTAATTTGCATCTCGGCAGGATAAACATGCTTAGCGAGCTTAAAAATCATCACGTTTGGCCGATAATTTCAATTTGTCCTGGCGCCCGACAACTTGTAACTAAACATAATTCGTGTTAATGTTGTTTTTGCTTTTCTTTAGATTGGTTCCCGATTGTGTTTAAGGAAACATTTCATTAAAGCCAATGTGAAGCGTTTGTTATCCAAATAATAATTTGTTGATGTTGCATATGTTATGCAATCATTTGTTTAATCCGTAGTGTTTTAATTGTGTTGTTTGTTTATTAATGTTGGTCATTGGAAGGCGAGGCTTTGCATGATCATTGACTTGAGATTCCCTGTATTAATGTTAAAATAAGATGAACCTCATAGAAAGGTAGAGCTAAAAAAAAAAAAAAACAGGATTAGTGACGGTAACCGTACTAGAGGTGCAGTGTTTCCTGCACATCTTTTGGTATGGAAATGTCTTCACCAGCAACTTAATGCATTCTATTCATCTACAAATCCTAAAAAAATATTTTATAACATTTTTCGTCAAATCTATATTCGTTTAGTAAAAATATATTTCGCTTGATTACAAAGACATTAACGTGATTAGAAAACTCCACGTGAAATGGAAAGTTCATTTGACAATAGAGAATTACTTAATGGAAATAATCAAGATATGCAAAAGCGTTAAGCAAAAGCGCATCTTTTCTTCAAGCCAGTGGAGTTTATACATTAAAGCTTTTTCCAATTCGCCCTAGGAAAAGATGATAAAAGGAATCAAGATCGACGACAAATGATTGGACAACTTCCGAAATGCAGATTATATCGTCATAGATTTCATTTTCTTAGAGACACAATCAAAGAAGGAAGCAAAAACAACAACTACATAGTCATCACTAAGCAATAAGCATGGTATAGACAACGCTGTAATCACTTTGCAAGGGAACATAAATATCAGACCACGATTCGATTATTACGGATCGTATATGATGGAAGAATGGGATCCAAGATAAGAATTCATAATAACCAGCCTCTTTTTTAGCTGAAGCAACTTGTATGCAGTTGACTCTCCGTATCCAGACTGAATGAGGTATTTACTACATACTAGTCTCTAAACCCGTAAAAAATGGGGGGGGGGGGGAGAAAGCAATGTTCTGGCAATTTATTTCTTTGCAGTTGCTTTAGTAAAAGAATTGTTGTTACGTAATTCTAATAACCTTATTTCGTAGGTCTAATGTTGTACAATTTCGGTTGTAGTTTACACAGCGATATAATTGGAACTTTTACTGGATTAACGATGTCAGAATTAGGGAACCAATGAAATTAAAAATAAATTAGGAATCCCAAAATCTTATGCTATACCACGTGATATTGATGTTATTCCTGGTCCAGGCTATATTCAGCACGATAAATGCGGAACTACGTACTTCCATCCGTATGAAGTAGTAACTTCAGTAACTCGGTGCTTATGAAAGCAGCTTAAATTATTTGTAAAACTAAATTCATCGTGAATTATTCTGTAAAGAATTGTGTCGGTTGTCATTCTGGTCCTGCCTGATTTCAACCTAAGCACAACTTTCATTAATATTGTTGTTCAAAAATCATACCTTGTATTACCCGTATACGAATACATCCACTGTATTGAGATCTAAATTTGACCCACTGGAAATATTTACATGAATCTGATACAGTGACATCAGTAATAAAAAGCAACTAATAATTAATATTTATAATTTAAAAGCAAGACATACTTTTATTTCAATGTTTCGGCAATTCATTTCTTCGATTATGCTATAACAGTGACTTAAACTATCTTTATACAATATGAATATATTCCAAGCCTGTCAAAATAATGTGACACAGTATTTTGGGACTTCATTTTTCGTTAACTAAATACAATTTACATTAAATACCGTTCACAACTTTGTAGATGTTTCTCAGCTTACCGTAACGACGGTATCGCTATACAGAGCGTATAAGAAAAATCTACATCGAACTAATTTTAATTAAGAAGAAGTAAGTAATAATCAATATGTCGATTTTTACGAAGTACATACTTATATTTTAGTGTACCGGCAGCTTATTTACTTGCGGATGCCTAGCTAAATAGAACTGTTATTAAATAACGTGCATAACCTAGAACAACATCTTAAGTTGGGCAGCGAAGGCGAGAAGTTTGACGTCATAGAAATTAATTTTTATGATCTTAGTTAAAGACGTTAACGATACTATACTTCACAATAACTGTGATCCAGTGTGTGGTAGAGCTCTTCACTCATACTCTCGGCCTCGGCTCTAGGTGGCGTGGTCAGTACCGTCTTACTTCCTTACAATTGAAAGCAGAATGGATGGAATCTGAACCACAACCTTTCGAGTTCTGTATCAGTTACTGTACGAACTGAGCTAGGGATGCGCAGAACGCGTATAATTAAATTCCGAGGGTCATGTATAAGGACAATGAGCGAGTCATTCTGTCTTTTACGAATTTTCATCAGCGAGATGTATCCACAATGAAGTGGTCTTGTAGAACAATAATTTGTTTCACTGCCTATTTCTAAACAGATTTTAAACCTGAGATTTGGTAAACGTCAATTTCTTCCTATTTTGAAAAAAAAATTACATTATAAACGATTTTTTCTTCAGCAAAATAACTTAGCCCCCGATATGCAGGCTGTTTAGGTTCCGACGCAGGAGTCAGATTGTGAGAGATAAGACGGTCAGTACCTTGACGTCACAGTTTATCATGGGATCAGAACCAACAGTGCATTCACAGCACCACCGAAATCAGAAATCTTTGACAGGACAAGGATTTAAAAAGAAATCACAAATGAAACTAAAATGTACCTGTATCGTGTGTGTACCTATATTTCACTTTGCAGCCATAACTACCCAGCGCAAACCACTGGTGTTTGTGTGTGTTCCATCATGCACTATGGTGGTTGCATCTCCGTAGCTACGGGGGTGTGGGAGTTACGGTGGTTGAAAGTGGTCAACCTTATAGATAGATGTATGTGTCACAACATTTCATTTTGAAGCCACAAATACCCAGCGCAGACCAATGTTGTTTGTGTATAGTAGCAGTCTTGTGTCTCCCATCGTGCACTATAGTGGTTGCAAGGGGATGTGGGAGGTATGATGGTTGAAAATGGTTTCGAACAAAGTGTTTTAAAAATGTTTGGAATCTTGTAAAATGTACTAGAATGTTCTAGAAAGCCCTTTCGAATGATTTAGAATAAGACACATTTTTCAAATATTAAAAAATGTAAATAATTGATATTCAACATATTTTCACTGGTTGGTTGCTGATTCGGCAGGGAGTAATATAGGCTACTTTTTACCCTGGAAATATTTAAATTTCTGTGCAAAAACTTGAAAACTTTAAAAATTCTTGACATATACGAGCGAAGTCGTGGGTACCAGCTAGGAAAACGAATAAAACAGACCGAGCGTACTGGGTGAACGGTAACCTTCTGGCCTCGCATTAGGGAGGACGGGGGTTTGAGTCTTCCATGATTGCCCCATATCTCTCCAGGCGAATGCAGGGATACTTCCTTCAGAAGGCCATGACCGAATTCCTTCCCGTTCCTTGCCATCTGTCCTTTCCCACCTTTAATGAGGCGTAAAGCCACAAGAAAAAAGGGGGTGGGGGAATGCAATGGTAGTTATATTAATTTTATTCAAATAAATTTTTTAAATACCAATCATACAAATAAAACAATCACAGAGCGGTAATATGCGTAGCACTGTGAGTGAAATAAAAACTTGTTACTAACTACAGTAAATTTAGGTTTACCAAAGTAGTAAGTTTTTCGAAGAATTTTTGGGTTCTTCAACATCAAAGCCCTTAGAACCATACATCAGAGAGAGAACTATTTGATTTTTAAGAGGGAAAACGAAGAAAATAATTCGAATTGGTACCGTCCTTTGGCTCAGTGGTTGCGGTGCCGCGCCGTGATGGCGTAGTACGGGGTTAAATACCAAAGCTCTGCTCAGTGCTTGTAGAGTGAAGGCACACTACGCTGTTGGTGTTTGGCGTCTTAATGTGTAGGGCCGGCACCATCCTCTTCATATTTGATTCATTCACAACATTGAACACTACACGTCACAATCACCCAGACAAACCAGTAACACGTACATGCCCTTCCATCGCTGCGGAAGACAAGATAGTAACCTCGCCAGTTGAATGTCCCAAAAAAAAAAACTGCCATGGAGGAGCTACTTTCTCCACCGAGTAATCGATACAACCACGGCAACTCGCGTTAGCCGATTTCGCTATATAAAACACCTGGCTTATTGTAGCTCCTCTATCGCACATACTTCCCAGAGCCAAGAAATGAGACTAGGCCTTACCGCTGCTCGCTGGCGCTGGGACGTTACTGACTGCCTGCGATATGCACCGGAACTCGCATCCACTCGCGTTTCCGCTCCGACTTGTCAGTACGAACAGCTTAGTAAACAAATCGTGTGTCCAAATTAAGGCGTAAGGTGCCCTCTGGCCTCAAGTTCCGAGGCTTAAAGGTTCGGGTAGGAATCAGAATACAGCTGCTTTAATAAACCTCGTACTGACTATCGTCAAACAGGCTACGTGAAAATACTTGAAGCTAGTTATCTGATCGCTAACATCAAATGTTTACAAATCTGGGGGCTCTTGGATGGTTTTATTACCCTAGATGAGATGGCAGGGAAAGGAAATGAACGGGGACTTATTCCGGTGAAATAATCCGTCATTCAGCTGAAATTATACCTGTTCCGCTGTGTGTTACGTCGGCTTCAATTATAGAATTTGATTTATTTTCTTATGGCTTTGCGCCTCGTCGACGTCGAGGTCATTAGAGGTGGGATGGGACTGGGGACAAGGAACGGGAAGGGATTCGGCCATGGCCTTTTGAAGGAAGCATTCCGGAATTCGTCTGGAGTGATTTGAGGAAACCATAGAAAACACAGATCTGGATTGACGGACGGGGATTCGTACCCACGTACTCCGGAATGCGAGGACAGAGCGTTAACTGTTCACCCACCACGCTCAGTTATTTGCTTCTTGAGATGGGTGATTAGAAACGCAGAGCATCTGAAAAATTGAATGCAGAACTTAGGAGGCTGGTTTACAATAGGGCAGGAGTGGCCAACGCAAATGATCTTGCGGGGCACTTGAGAAATGCATAAAATTATGTAACCCCCTATTAGATTTAGATTAAGTCACTTATGAGTGAAACATAGAACCTGTTATATTACATGTTCCAAAATGCGCGCGCATCATGAGTTCGCAGTGTATAATTTAAATATCCAGCGAAGTCATAACTGTAAAGTTATAAATAAAACAGGTAATATCTGTCATAATAGAATAATTTTTATCATAATTTCGACAGTTAATTTTTGAATATTTGGATGAAAAAATAATGTATTTTTTTCAATACCTTGGCTTTCACTACTTTGGCTATTATAAAATAAATACATTTTGTAAAAGTGTGATGAATCTCGCGGGCCGGAAAAAAATGTTCAACGCTGGGCGCATGCGGCCCGCGGATTGGCCATCCCTGCAATAGGGGATAGAACTTATTTTCCTGTTCTATAATCAGTGTTTAAATTTCCGTTGGATTTCTGTGATCATTTTTTTAATGAATATGAGCTGACTGCACCTGTTTGCGGAAGTAGACGTTCTCCCTGGCAGCGCCCACCTCTCCGAGGGCGCCGCCCGCTTCGCGGATGGAGCCTCCCCCGCCGCCGCCCTTGCCCACTCCGCTGCCCACGTTGCCGCCGTCGCTCTCCCAGCGCACGGCCAGTCTGCAAACCAACACAACACAAAACACCAACGTCCACATTCCATAACCTCCAGTTTAAATCCTATCTAACATCTTCACTTCATTCATATAAACGACGTTATCGAAGTTTACTACATCGGTAATTAAGGCACGATCCAAGCCCACTGAGCCATCGCACTTAGTGCTTAACGTTGGTAGCTCGAGTATAGTCGAGTGACCGACGGATCCCATTAAAACAGGATTAGGAGGACATAACGGTCGACTGGTGAACACCTGCTGCTCTCCTGATAAACAAATCTTAGTTTACGAATGCAAGCTTTCTCGGTGTGTCAGTTGTATAAAATCTTCTAAGGCTTTCCAATGAGGTAGCGCGTCAATGTAGGGCGACGTTTCGAAGCCTGCCTCCGGCTCCATCTTCGGAAGATGGAGCCGGAGGCAGGCTTCGAAACGTCGCCCTACATTGACGCGCTACCTCGGTGGAAAGCCTTAGAAGATTTTATACAAATCTTAGTTTATCCTGATAATATTTTCAAACATTATCATACATTGTTAACATTATTTATTACGGATCCATACTGTAATCGTCAAAACACGTTGTTCCTTATTAATTCTGCATGTAGATGATTAAATCCTACATCGAATAAAATCCTATACGAGTTAGTCCATCTACAAAACACGATGTTTCGGCGGTCACAAGCTATGCCGCCATTGTCAAGACATTGTGACCGCCGAAACGTCGTGTTTTATCATTGGACTAACTCCGCTAGTTACCCGAGTAAACCTCCAGTATTACATAAATTCTCCAACATGTTTTCTTTGCATAATTCAGGACTGAGGCAATACTGTCTTCACTTTCGCTGCATTATTCGCCTAATGAAGAGTGTATCGATTCCGTAAAACAACCTGACACCGACGACGCGGCACTGTGTGTCGGCAGGTGTGGACTGGCACCGCTCGGAAGTCTTGGGTTCAAAATGACATTTAATACCTTATTGACTTCACGAGGTAATTCCTATAGGAGGTACCATTACACTTACTATTGTTTTCCTCGTACACTAGGCAGACACCAGTTACCTTTACGCTCAGGTAACGGCCTCTCCAGGACGAGCACTGGTTCCACCATAGTTTCCCATTTCAGTATGACTTCTGATATTTTATCTTCCTTGCTTGTTACAGATAACCAGTAAACATTATAAGACATGAATCACCGGCTGCATATATATCAGATTGTATGTAGGCCTAAGTTCTGCTGGCGCCTGTTAGTGACGCAGACAGAGAGTTTAATTCAACCACTCACGAAGAACAAAAAATTAAATGCCTTTTTTCATTATCAGTCTCTCGGCTAGTTTGATGCAATTCTCCATCCATTTCTATTTTACGTCAACCTCTTCATCTCAAATACCATTCCAACCTAAATCTTCAATTATCTGCTTCATATATTCTAATCTTTGTCTGCCTCTACAGTTTTCCTTTCACTGTTTCCTCCACTAACAAATCTTGCGTTTCTTTAAATGTGTCCGACAATCCAGTCTCTTCTTTCTCTAAGAATCTTCCACGAGTTTCTTATCTCACCCATCAGTTTTAAAACACGTTCTTTCGTACTTTATCTGTCCACTTAATTTTCAGCAAACTTCTATAGCACCACATTTCAAATGCTTTAATTTTCCTTTTTTCTGACATTCCTAAGGTCCATGTTTTGCTACCGCGAAGTGCTATGCTCCACACATAGTGTTTCAAAAAGTTTTTTCTGAGTCTTAGATCTATATCTGAAAATAAAAGATTTATCTTTTTCATGAAGGCTCTTTTCGCTAGAGCTACTTTATTAACATCATTCCTGCTTCGGCCATCAGTTGTAGTTTTACTTCCTAAGTAGCAGAATTAATTCACTTCTTCTATAGCATCCGATCCTATTTTATACTTAATCTGCTATTAATGCTATAATTTCTACTACATTTCATCACTTTTGTCTTGCTTTGGTTTATCTTTCTTCAGTGTTTTATTCATGACAATCAATAAGTTCTTACTATCCTCAGTCTGCTCTCCTACAGTATAATCTCATCAGCAAATCGTAACATCTGAATTTTTCTCCTTGAACAGTTAAGGCACATTCAAATTTTTCTTTTACTTCCTTTATTGCTTCATGTTCATACAAATTGAATTTTAATGGAGATAGCCTACAACCTTGTTTCACACCCTTTTAAACTGATGCATATCTCTCATGGTTCTTTACTTTTACTGTAGCAACTTGATTCTTGTATAGATTATTTGAATATCTTGTCCTACTTAACATTATCAAAAGTTTTTTTTTTTTTTTTTAAAAACAACAAACGCCTTAAACGTATCTTTGTTTTTCTTGATCCATCCTTCAAGTATTATCTTAAAGCCAGAATTGCTTCTCTTGTACCGCGATTTTTCCTTAACCCAAATTTATCTTCACCTACTATTCTTTCTATTCTCAAGTTTATTATTTTGATCAGTAATTTTGAAGCATGTGTTGTCAGACTGATGGTGCTATAATTCTCACATCTGTCTGCTTGTGTAAACTCCCGCAAGGTATCAGTATGGAAGGCGATATACACTGTTGCACCCCCACGTCCAACACAATGGAAGCTTCGGCCCTCGCCGACTCTCTGATGACGCCGGAACAGGAAGCAGCGCAGATGACTGAATCACCGCATATGGAAGCACGAGGCGAAGAACATCATTATTCTTTCACCACCAAGCGGAGTATCTCGCCACCCATAAGTGGAAAGGCTAAACTCTCCAGAAAAACTGACCCACGAGCAAACAACAATACCGGCGTCAGTGTTCCTGCGTCAAAGATTTCTCAGTCAAACAGAGATAAAAAGAGCCGGAAAAAAGGGAGCCCCAACCGCACCATCAGGCAGCGGCACAATGAATATAACTCAAACCAACCGCAAAGCAAAGATGGCCCGGGATCAGCCCGACGGCGAGGGCTTTACCAGAAGGAACCCACACAAGAGCAGCAACAACAGCAGCAGCAACAAGACCAACAGTCACCGCAACAGAGGCACCAAATCCCACCAATTGTGGCCAAGTACCATAATAGTTACAAATAACTGCACCAGATGGTAAAAGGGACGTTACAAGGGAAGCCTTTTCAAGCAAAATTCGCAGGGGGCCACAAATCAAATTGACCTTTAGCTGAACTGATGACTACATGAATGTGACCACAGCACTTCGGAGGAAGGGAATACCTTATTACACTTTCCCCTCAGCTGCAGCGAAAATACTCAACTTAGTACTTCGAGGCCATCAAATCTACCAACTGATGATATCAAGGAGCAGCTGGAAGACCTTGGTTTCGATATACGCACTGTGGTTCAGTTGAAGAGACCTGGCAGTTCAGATTTGATGCCTCTCTTTCTGGTGGTCCTGCCTGACAGGCCCCAGAACAGAAAAATATTTGCGTTGGAGTCTCTGATGTCTCTGTGCATTTCTGTAGAGAAATTGAAATCCTCCAACGGCGCTGCCAGGACATACGACATGTTTCCCGCCACTGTAATATGCCATCAGGCGCACACTTATAAAATGATCGAACCCTCAGGGAAGGAGAAAGGGCACCAAAATGCGCAAACTGCAGTGTAAGCCATCTAGCCAGCTACAAGAGATGTCCAGCTTTCAAGCGCAATCGAGATCGCCAGCGTGGGACCATCTCTGCGCGAACAAAAGAGCTGAAGGAAAAGAATGATGGGAAGAAGGCTGCAGCCAAATCAACACATGTGGCTGACCAACCTAGCCGTCTACATGCCGGCAAGAACCGGAAAAAGCCATCCACGACTGAAAATTAGGCAAGACTTCAAGAAATAATAACAAAGCTCAACAGCCAACAAATCAAAATTCGGATATCACCTATGCAGCAGCTACCGATGGTAAAACTAAATCATCACAAAAGGAAAACAGGCCTGCACCAACAGAGAAGACCAACCCCCAAAGGCAAATCTGCCAACAATGTAATCACTCCAGGCCCTCACCTGAAGCTGGGCCAGCTATTGAACATTGTAGGCAATCAGCTTACCATGCTGATCTCACTCCTAGTCAAGTTCGACCAGTTAGCCGCAGATATAAAAGCCGCAATAAAGATGGTTCCAGCAGCTGAACAGCCTGAGATATCCATGACCCACAATGGATAGGAGACACATTCAGGGACTATCTTTGTGCGTCTGGAATGCCAATGGCATCCATCAACAATTCGGTGAGTTCAGAAAGTTCATGCGAGACGAAGACATTGACCTATGTCTCGTATCTGAAGCTCACCTCAAATGAGGTCTTCATGCCACAGTAGCAAATTATTGCTGTTACCGTTATTACAGGTCAATTGCAGGACGAGGTGTGGCGATATACATTAAGCGTGGCATCACGAGATATTATCGCCACAAACGGAACAACTGGAACTAAGAGCCATTGTAGTCATGACTACAATTGGACCAATCACAGTAGTCTCTGCATACAGGCCGCCGCGGAGACAACTAATAGAAGTGGATTTTAACCGCCTCCTCTCCATTCGAGGCAAACTAATCATTGGATGGGATCTTAACTCGAAGCACCCTGATTGGAACTCCAGACTAACAAACCCGGCAGGACAACAGCTCTACAGAATCGCACTCAGATGTAACCTACAAGTCTGGGGACCTGTGGAACCTACGCACAATCCCTGGAACGGTAAACGACCTGAGGTCCTGGATATAGTGATAACCAGGTGTATTGCAGGCTTCATCACTGCTCATACTATAAATCGACTGTCATCTGATCACTCTCCGGTCATGATTGACATAGATCTTGGGTCATGGAGACCCAAAGTAACCAACCAAATTAACTATAAGAGAACTAACTGGAAAGACTTCCGCGACACGATCACGGAATCTCTTCAACGCCTCAGACCAATTAATGCAAGGCAAATAGAGACCACAATAAAACAAATCTCTACTACCATAGTCGAAGCGGCTAATAGATCAACACCTTCCTCAGCAACAAGACATCAATCCCGGCAACTGCCACCACAACTGTTAGTGTAGATAAAATATAAAACGGGGTGGCGAAGGAATGGCGTTTAACCAGGCGTCCTGATACCAGGCGACTTCAAAATCGCCTTCAACGAGAGTTGAAGGCTGCGCTACAAGAACACAGAAATACGAAGTGGCCTCACCTCCCTCAGTATAAATGATGGTAACCTCTGGGTTGAGACCAGACGCTTCACGAAAAGGTGTGCCAGACTTCTCCCTCTACATGGTGATAGACGCTTAGTCTTTAGCAATGCAGAACTAACGCACTAGCAGATCATTTTAAAAAACAATTCAGGCCAGCCCAAAACGACGACGAAGAAGAATCTGCTGCTATCCGAAGAAGGTTAGCTCGGACGGATATAGGATTGATGAAAATTCTGCTGAAGAAGTCTGACGCATCCTAAGTCAACTGCATCCCTGGAAGGCTCCCCGCTACGACAACTTTGGCAACCAGCTGCTAAAGAATCTTCCGCAACAGGCCGTGGAACATATAACTAACATCTTCAACGTAACACTTAGCAGCCAACATTAGATGCTGGAAGCAAGCGATAGTAATCGCCGTGCCTAAACAGGGAAATGATGGCTTATTAGGCCAGAAGTATCGCCCCATAAGCCTGCTTTATTTACTCAGTAATGTCTTCGAGAGGCTCCTGCACTGACGACTGGAAGCACATATACAGATAGAACATGTATTACCGGACTTCCAATTTGGATTTCAGAAGTACTCTTCTACCCAGCAGATCATGCGCATAATTGAAAGAGCCTCGACAACCTTCAACTATCGTAGCTACTGTCAACTGGTGCTGCTAAATGTAGCACGGGTATTTGATTCTGTCTGGCACAGTGGCCTCCTGTACAAGCTTTATGAGCAGGGACTCCCCAGCCCACTTGTAAAACTAATAAGGAGCTGTATCTCAGGCAGATCTTTCTGTATGAGGGTAGGTAACGATCTATCATCACATCGCCCACTTAATGCAGGAGTACCTCAGGGTCGGTACTAGGACTGGTCTTATACAATCTTTACACAGCTGAAATACCAGCTCCAGCAAGGGTCCTTAACGCCCTATACGCGGATGATACGGTTTTCTTCACTGCACACTGGTGCAAAGTTGTTACCGTTCGACAACTACAAGAGGTCCTACAGCAAACTGACCTGGGCTAGACGATGGAGAATCACCCTCAACACGGCAAAAACCCAAGCCATTATGCTGACTAGGCGCCTGGGGAAGCGCGATCGTCGGCGGAACCGCACCATGAGCTTACATCTCAATGAAGTATTCCGCTTAGCCGCCTTAACCTAACCCGGTAGTCCTACCGAACACTGAGGACCTACAGTTTAAGTTTAATCCGATCGACGGAAGGGTTTTGGCGTACTTCACATTATACAACAATCTATCCCAGAGGTGAGGATCGGACCAGCGGTCTATGAAAGTCCCCGCCTAAACAGGGATTCGAACACGGGACCTCTCGCTTCCCAGTCAGATACCTTAACCATTGAGCCACCAGACCACTCATTTCTGATGTCATTGCAACTCATGCTCTCAATCAGTTCTATCAGGGGACAAACTAACAGGTTTATAATTCTTAACAAATAAACGATATGTCTTATTTGTCGTAGTGCCAAAGAACATAATACAGATTCCAGATTATTAAATAGTTGAGCAACTCTGAAGAAATGAATTGCCAGAATACTAGATTCGGTAACATATTTGGTCTGATGTCCACTTTAAATAATGTAATAACTCACGGGCAGCAAACATAAACAAAGACCATCAACGAAAGCGGTCAGTAAAATACGTAAAACGCAAATAAACCGTAATGTATAAACTTTGGTCAGGCAGCAACATTAGTGAAAGCCTTAATTAAACTGAAATTTAGCCTAGGCCGGAATGACAATGGGCATTAGAAGTTACAGCATATACTATAAGTTATTTTAAGTTTTTTTATGTTACTTTCATCAGGTACATATTATTGAAAAGTATTCGTAGTGCCTTGTTTTTTTCAGCCATAATGTTTTTACATATTTTTTAAACATAAAATGCTACGAAAACCAGAATAAATCAACATATTCTGGCAATTAATTTCATAGTAGTTGCTTAGATATTAAACTGTGATCATAACCTTCAATTCCAATATCATCTCTGGTCGCTGTAAATTCGTGAGTGAATGAGGACAAGTGACACCGTTTTCCAGCCAATACCTATAGAGGTGAGTAAGTGAGCTTGGGAAATTATATAGTAGACTTTGATATGATTATATATATAATCGAGAGTGGTGTGTGAGCGATAACGCTCTGGTCTCGCAGTGGGAAGAACGGGGGTTCCAATTCCTGTCTGAATATCTTGATTTCAGTTTCCCATGATTCCCCGAAATCACTCCAGAAGTGTGCCAGAATGTTCCCTTCAAAACGCGAATGTCGAATTTCTTCCCGTACCTTGCCCCCAGTTCTTTCCAGCCTTTTATCATCTCGACATCGACGTGGCGTACAGCCATAAAAAATCAATGAAACGGGCGAACCCCATAGGCCCTATATGTTTAGTTTTACTTTGGTATAGAAATGAAATGGCATAAACGTATATACTGTACACTCACATCAATTCATATGCATTAGATTTAGACTTTACTATGCTGTTGGCTATTTTGTTTATTGTTCTCTTAATATTTTATGGAAATTTTTATCTATTGTAGCGGATTGCTTGGTTGGGCAGATTAATTGCTTACGTTGCATAATTTAAATCACCACCTTCCACTACCTTCTGCAAAGCATATATATTAATTTCAGGAAACAGAGGTGAAACCATTACTTCTGTTTGAAAAGATCTTAAAATTATGGTTTATTTGTTACTCATGAATGCTTACAGACAGAGGTATATTTATCATTAATCTTAAACATCTATATGTGCAAAATACAATTCAATGCAATACCTCGTCGTACAGATGCGAAATAGCAAACAAACAATTATTGTTATTTGATGCTAAGAAATTGCAATACATGTACATTACAAAGAGTTACAAATTCCATATGCAACTGAAGCAAAAACTCTCTTATACATAACGAGAGCGATTCTTGTATGACAATGATAACAAGAAAACATCAGATTTAACAGGATTACATAGGGCGCCAGGGAGTTAATTTGTTCCCACAAATAATAGTAATTGAAAGTTTCCAAACACGGAAATCAGTCTTTCAATTCAAACTGGATAGCGAAAACCAAAAAGCACTCGGCTTTTAGACACAAATAGCTCAGGAATTAATGTCCGGCGGCATAAGAACTCTTACTCATAAGACCGTTAAAGGGCTATCTCAATGATTCGTCTGAGTACACACTGTTTCTGGAGGTATAATTACCATGTCTGTCTGGCTGCACGCAGCGTCGTAACAAGAGCGCTGTCGTCTCTCAACGGTGCACCATCCAGGTAATGCTAGGCACTTGTCACGTCAACCAACACAAGTGACAACATCGATCGGACTAGGCGCTCAGTCATCGAAGCCTCCAGAACGAAATCATCCGCAGTACTCTGGCAGGCAGTTGCCAGCGCGATCGTTCTGGACGGAATGACCTCTTCTCGCCCCTCAGAGCTCGTCTCTCCTTCTCCTCGGCGAGTATCATGAAAAACACAAAATTTGTAATATTTCCAACCACGTGAGGAAATAAACACGCCGCATTGGCTTCGCAAAAGTTTCCCCTCTATGCTGGCTAATACATTGCCACTTATTTGCTAAGAGTCTTCGGGTTTTGTCGGGATTGTTCGGGAGGATATGTAGAAATTTTCTCACGATACCGAGCGAACGGCGCATCTACGGATTCCTTCCGCAAAATTCCCCAGAGTCCAGCCTTTCTCAACAGTACCAGTGTCAGAGATAATCCTCTCATTGTCTCGACCTACCGGACACTTCCGGCTCAGTCAGAGTGTCGCACACGCTAACACAACACTTAGCTAGACGCGGATTTCTGTCTGCAACTCAAAATGAATATCCATTTGTTACTTATGTTATTATATCAAACAATAATTAATTTACATTGTACGAGATGACCCCTCTAGTCATCTCGCTACTCAATGGAGCCTCGCAGTCATAATAAATAAATTCTGTGTCTGTGAGCGAGCTTCAACACTTAAAGTTTCACCTCTCTCTATCATGATAAAGTTATATTTAAGAAAAGAGGGCGTTCATCCCCAAATGTTATTATTAAACAATCTTTTTAATTTAACAATAACGCTGAATAGATAGGGGGTGGAAGGGGATCTTCTCCACCACCCCAAAACTGGTACTAACCTGTTGAAATTGGTTTCAAAGCAGCACCCGCGCTAATTTTAGTCACGAGCTGCCACCTGAAGTGAATAATCCATGTAACTGAAATTTGATGATGGATTCTTATGTAACTCTATGAAACAAAATGAAAGTAAAGAATAAAATTTTTGTTATCTCACTTAGTTCTCGAGATATCGTATCTCAAAACTGAGGTGGCTAGTCTATGATGCGGCCTTGACCGGAAAAAAATAATAATATGGAAGCTACACAAGGAACTACACGGTGGACATGCACAATAGGTGTTTTGGTTTCTTCCTAGCGGTTGTGGTTAGATTGAAATACGGCCTGGACCGAAAGAAAAAGGTTACCAAAAGCACAAGGGACTATAGCTGCAACTAATTCCTGAAAACTAAGCGAAATAACAAAAAAAAACCTTTGTTTCGTCGAGTTACATAAGAATCCATCACTAAATTGGGGGGCACGATTATGATAGTGCTGCCGCATTTAAAATTCACAGGGGACAAAAGTATACATGTACAAGAAAGAGTTAAAATGGATGGCTAGGAAAATTGCCAATGGAGCGTGCATCCAATTGCAATTAAATCAAAGAAGCATTCAACTGATCATAGGCAACGAGTGTAATCTGCATAAGAAGTACTGTCCAACGATATACTATACTATTACTAAGTAGTTCAATGCCATTAAAAAAATTCTAAATTTCTATTCTTACCTCATTACAGACGGACCCATTATACGTGCAGCGACCACCGACCGATACAGTGACATTGTGAAAACAAAAACAGAATTTTGCTTTTTCTAAACTGCTTTACTAAACAAAGTTACATGGACCAATTAGCCAAGGTTGCGCCATGTTTTAGAGCAACCTACCAGCTTAACAAATGAACTCTCAGTACAATGTTTGATAAAAACAAGCTGCAACCATATTCGGATACCAAAGATATAACAGAAGTTGTAAAATTTACAAAACGGTTAGCCCTATTGACACTGTTTCGTTAATACAATATACAAATGATGTACTCACTTTTCCATACTACATATTTAATACATTATTCAAACGATTTGAATTATAAGATAATCCAACGTATTAGGTACTTTAGCTACCGATCGTTCGTATTAATGCATTTTCTTCACCTTCTGAATGCTGGAAGATAAGCTTTAGTCTTGCAAACAACTGTTTGAAACGTAAAGATTGCGCGAAATTACCTGCAAAGCTAATTTTTCGGAATATATCACAATCAAAGCAAATCACTTATGATTAACCCTAGCAGTACTAATAACCATGGCGCCGAAATAGGACGATGGATTCTTATGTAACTCGACGAGACAAATCGAAATTGAAGAATAATTTTTTAAGATACCTCGCTTAGGGAGCGTGCACAAACTACTTGGCTCGGTCTAGGGGAGGGAGGAGGTGTTGGCTAGACGGCTAATCTGGGCTACGTGGGGGGAGGGAGGGTTTCCGAGCTAGGACACGCAGCTTTCTTTTCATACCGGCAATATTTTTCACAGTTAAAACGAGGAACAGAACGCACAACAGCAAGCGAATATTTATTTCCCTCAGTTAATTATCTCTGTATGTAATTTACAATAGTCTGACTGGAGAAAACAGTACAAAATGTTTTCTGGAATCAAAAGGGAAATAAAGTTACGTGCTACGTGGGGGGGGGGGGGGGTTCACAGGAGGCCAAAATGGAGCTACATGGTTTATGGACGCTCCCTTAGTCTTAGAGATATCTTATTTCAAAATTAGGATGGTTAGGTTGAATTGTGGCCTAAGCCAGAAAAAAAATTCGCCAAAGCCTCAAAAACAACATGGTGGACATGCGCAATGGGTGTTTTGTTTTCTTCTTTGCGATTGCGGTCAGGTTGAAATGCGATTTGGTACAGAAAAAATAGTCGCCTAAGGCACAAGCAAATTACTTTATAACTAATTTGTGACATTCGATAATTCGAGAAATATGCGAGGTATCAATATATATATATATATATATATATATATATATATATATATATATATATATATATATTCACTTTCGATTTGTCTCAGTTGGCTACATAAGAATCCATCAACAAATTGCGGCGCAACGGTTATCGTAGAAAAGTCGGAGATTAGATCAGAAAAGTCTGAAGCTGCTGTATAATTGAAAATTTACTTCATATGTTTTAGATTAATACCAGTAACGTGTTAATGTTTTAGTTCACGGTATTTCGATGTAGTATTTCCATAACCAAATAATCGATCGAAAACTTCTCTGGACAAACATGGCATGCGACCGAAGTACCGGCGTCATGGTACATAAAGCGTGGCGTTCCAAGTGATGGGTCTGTTGACATCGAAAGCGTTGAGCTCTGTAAGTCATCTGAGTTCAAATACCTAGGAACACTAATCTATTCGGGTTGTCAAACTCTCCCAGTCAACAGAGCCTGGATGAAGTAGCATCAGGTTCGACCGGAAGAAGCCACATGGGCATGTTCTGCGCAGCAATATCTTTTCACTTGCGTGAAGACCACGAAGGAGACCCAGGAAGTGCTGGTTGGATACGCGAATATGTAATGCACAAGATAGACTTAAATGGAGGAAGTCCAGTAAAGCAGATCCTTCAATGCGGGATAACTCAAGTAACAGATTCCCTATATACTTTCACATAACTAAACTCGTTTTTACATTACTTTAACTGTTTGTAATTTATTCCTATCTACGACTGTCTTGCCTATGAATGAAAAGTTCCTCCACTTCCTTGCGTCCTCCGTAATGCGGTCCTTCCAACTTTGTGCTAGGGGAAATTTGTTAATCACTGCTCTGCGTAACCTAGTGTGGCTGTAATAATAAGACATCAAATTG
Source organism: Vandiemenella viatica (assembly GCA_031002005.1). NCBI lineage: Eukaryota > Metazoa > Arthropoda > Insecta > Orthoptera > Morabidae > Vandiemenella > Vandiemenella viatica. The sequence continues at coordinate 109,793,783 of JARYHS010013630.1, forward strand.
CTGCACATTTCATATGTGCTACGTCTTCACCTATCCAACAAATTCTTCTGGATGAAGGGAGAACTACAGCTTAATGTGGAATATGAAGCAAGTAGCGTCCTTGTGCACTTCACCTACTTAAAGCAAACATTTACCTCAGACCACATACATCTACAGCTTCGGCCGCGATTCTCCATCCTCAGCCATACCATGTCTTCCCGCTACCAGTAGTAAACTGTTGCATTAAAAACAGGGCCGCATTTAGGTTTTGTGGGCTCCTGAGCTATACATGTAGTGCGGGCCCCCCTCCTGCTGCGGATGCTTAAATTTGAAATTCGGCCCAGAAAATTTATGGGCGACCCTATTTTATTTTTAGCTGTACTGCTGGCCCAGGCGGATGCCCGGGGTTGTGGTGCGGGCCCCTAGGCTACAGCCTAGGTAGCCTATGCTTAATTGCGGCCCTAATGATAATAATAAAGAAACTATACATAGATTAAAGAAAGCATATGGTATTTGTGTTCAGATACTGTAATTATTTGCACCATGTTCTTTTTTAACCAATTGTAATTCTAGTGCTGCCATTTCTGAATATACTTTTACTGCTGGTCACTTTTCTTCCCCAAATTTACGGGCATATGTATGCTCCAGCAAACACATCAGTTACTATACGTTTCTGCTATTATTTGTGATGAAATTAATATTCCTATGTTGATAAATTAATACTACTGAAGTAATTGAATTTTGTTTTCACTAAGAATGCAAGGCAAGGCTGCTTTAATATCTGGGAGATGTGAAGAAGCAATTAAGGAAAATGATCCACAAGTCCCAGATATTCATGTCCCTGTTTTGAATGTTACCAATAATTACAGCTATCTTCCCAATTTAATTTAATTCAGCACAAATATTAATGAAAGCAAAATACCTGGAGATCTCCTATACAATCACTTGGTGAATATCCATCACTTGCCCTTAAAAAAAAAAAGACCATGATGCGTAAGTCCGCAGAGGAGCAATTGTTGACCTTGTACGAATCAAAGTGAATTTTACTCCAAAGAGAACCCACTTCAAGAAAAGGTACCCTTAGAAATTCGACACAGAAAGGATTCACAAAAATCAACATAAAAGAAGAATGGGAAAGGGAACAGGCAGGCATTTGGGAACATTTCCACACCAAGATCATACCGAAAGACAAAAAGCTAATTTCACTGAAGAATAATACGAAACGTACGTGGAGGAACTCGGCATGCGAAGACACAATGGAAGAATGAAAAACAGCTTTCCAAAAATACAACAGTAAAAAATGGCATGAAACTCAACATTTTCTTAAGATTAGAAAACAGGTCACAAAATTAATCAGATGGACAAAGAGGAGACACATGACCCGACAACTGGAATCCACTGAAAAGAACTTCAGGGACTATAACACACGAGACTACTACAGAACGTTCGCAGGAAAGATCCGAGGCTACATTCCACTGAATTTATGCCATAAAAATAACAGGACGGCTAATTCACACTAATTAAGACAATTGCAAGGACTGCTCTCAAAATTTTCTAAATAGACTCCCATATAAACACATCCTGATTCCAGCCACCCACCAAAGATGAAATCCACAGACATATCTCCAGACTTAAAAACAAAATGACACTTGGAGAAGATGGCATCATTGCGAAATTATTGAAGAACATAGAACCGAACACACTTGAAGAACTCTCACAAATCTGGCAAATGGAAAAATTACAAGAAGACTGGAAGTGTGCACTCATCCATTCACTGTACAAGAAAGGTGCAGAATGGATGCAGATAATTACAGACAGATTTCCCTCCTTCAGGTAACCTACAAGATCCTCTCAGCCTGTCTGTTTCAAAGTATGCAAGAATATCTCGAACATATGATCAGTGAATATCAAGCAGGCTTCAGACTGGGGCACTCCTGAGTTTACAGATCATCAACCTGAAATCAATACTTTTGATACGGCAACCCAAAATTTCCGGATCATCTGTACATTTATAGATCAAGAAGGCATTGACCGATAGTCTTTTTGACATTCTAAAAGGACTTGACCTCAAGACTGTAAGCCTCACCAAACAAACACTCTCAGATACAAAATCCAAAGAGAAATTTATGGGTGGAATAACAGATCCCTTCAAAATTAAGATCAGCATTCGACTAGGAGATGGACTCCTCTTCATCTCATCTTGGATAAAGTCATTAGAGAATGGAAGAAAGAACTGAAAAACCAAACCCACTGGAAATCCACTCAGCTCGGATAAAGGATGACATCAAGATCACTTGTTCAGCCCTCGCAGACGACCTAGTGATACTAGCAGACAGTAAAATCACTGCAATCAAGCAGATAGAAGTCCTCCAAAAATGTGCTGAAAAAGTTGGCTTTCAAAATTCATCTTCTCTGGACTCAACACTAAGAAATTAAACACAAAATATGGGGAAGTCATTAGGGTTTCATACTTCAGGTACCTAGGTGAGATTCTAGAGCCTACAGGGCTAGAAAAAGAAGCACAGAAAGTTCAACTAAATAAAATGCAACACCTACAACAGAAAATGCATGTCAGTAGTTACAAAGATCCAACACTACAATACAGTGTTCAAACCTGAAGCTCTGTATGCAAGTGAAACTCTGATACTCCCCCTCACGTGGGACTTACCTTATAATTTTTTAATGTATTTTACTTAATGCCAATAAATACCTAGGCATTAATACTGATGTCTTCTAAGTACTACATTTTCCTTTCAAATAAGAGGAAAAAATTATATAAAAAGTTGCCGTGAGATTTTTATTGACCCCTCCATTTAAATGAGCTCTGGTGTAATTTTCTTGGACCCGCCCACCGTATTATGAGCTCATGTAATTAATGGATGTTCCCTTTAGCCCTAATTTCAACTTTATTTTTTCAGCATTTTTTTGTAAATTATTCATCATTTCTCTCAGTAATTTATTCCAAAACCTGACCCCCTTAAATAAAAAAAAAAAAATTCCACACCCTTATGCCTGAAATTGAGTGACAGCTTGTGGTCATCTTTTCCCCTCCATACATATCTTAATTCTTCCACCAATATCTCTGCATACCTCATTACCAATATATTTCTTGTACATTGCCATGACTCTTCACTCTGTCTTTCAATGAATCCCATTCCGAATCCTTTACCATAACATTTACTAATTGTGTTCTGTGGTAATTTCCATAGACAAATATAGCAGCCCCATTTTTGATCACTTCAAACACTCGTATTTGTTACCAAAAATGAGGGTACCAAGTTTAGTAACCCAATTCTGTTTCTTCTCTGGCAAATCCTTTCATCATTCTTTCAGAAAAGGATTTTGAAATCTTTTCCTACTACCTGCCCAATATCTTCTGCCCAGTTGAATTTGTTATCAAATTTTATGCCAAAATATTTACATTTCAAGCAGGGCCGCCGTAAGCGGGCGTGCAAGGCGTGCACCGCACGCGGGCGGCACGTCGAGAGGGGTGACAAATCGAGTGATCAACAGAGTCACTGCCCCGCCATAGTTGCCACTCCGTTGTTGCTGCGACGAAATTTGCAGCGCGTTATGTAACGGGCGACTTTTTTTTTTTTTTTAAGCTCAACAGCTGCTGCTTCGGGTGGCCGGCGACACTCGGGATGACAACAATGGGGGCGGCAAATAATGTTCCGAAGGGGCGGCAATCTCAGTTTTTTGACCCGGTTCGGAAATTTCCTAGATCCACCACTGGCTGTAGTTAGACACGGGGCGGCATAATCGGTACTGCACGCGGGCGCTCAAACAGCTAGCGGCGGGCCTGATTTCAAGTCTTCAACAAGTAATTCCTTCACCACTTTATAATCATAACCTAAGTTAATCTTACACATAGCAAGAATACAGCGTAACTTATGTGATATTCCATAGTATTTCTTTATGTGCATTATTTTCTTTCAGTATTATTTTCGCAAGTAATAATGGTTTCCAACTTTTGTAGTTAGCTAAATGCAGGGCTAGTAATTGACAGTGAGGTAAACAAGACGGCTGCCAAAATGCAAGAAGATTTCACCAATATAAAATAATTATTTCTTCTTTCAACGAATGCCACCAGAAATTGCAAGTGTCTTACTGTAACAACAATCAATTACTATAACCACCACATCTTACAGGCACCAATATGGGCTCAATCTTCATGCTTTTGACACCATTGCAAGTAAAGCTGCTGAAGGTGCAGGGGCCATATCTTTCTTTTACCAGTTTACCATCAGCAGTAGCACATTAGGCTGAAGAAAGTCCCTGAACATGTTGCATACAATGGTCTGAGCCCTGATGTGGCCCTCTCTCAGGAATGTGTCCGGTTTTGTTGACCAGAACCTTTCCCGTGAGTGTAAATACTCTCCCAAATTCAATAGACATTATTTCTAACAGTCTAAGAAGTCATCATTTACTGTAAATAGACCAACTGCAGAGAAATAGCTGTTGAATAACAAGGAAACAATTTGACCAATTTCTTTGATCAAAATATTTTTGTCTATAATAATTACAATGCCTTTTATGCTATTCTCCTATTGTGAGGTCAGTAATAGATAAGAGAAGGTCTCTCTTTCTCTACTTGCCACACAATCTTTCTTTCCTGTTAGTAGTATACATTAAATTATGATAGAATCCTTTGCCCTCAAGTTACGTTGTGAAATTAATACCTGCAGTCAATGTGTTATAAACTAAATAATGGGCCATTCACATAGTCAATGCTTCTTTACTTTTTAGAAGACTAACAAATATTGTAATTACTTTTGGAAATATGGTACACTTCCATACATTGTAACAGTGAGAATAAATTAAATCAAAATTCAAAATCAACATTTTTATTATATGTTGGAATAAATTGCCAACTGTTTCATTGTGATATTGCAATGAACATCTGCAAGATAATTGTTGAAACAATTTTTACAACTATGAAAATTTTAAACTGAGATTTTGTCATAAACATGCAAGCAGGTACCGTTTAAAAAATTCAGAAAGAAAAAGGGAGGCGGTGGGGAGAGAGAAGAATGTGACCACATTTTTAACATTATTGCTGGAAGCTTCTCTATAACTTAACTCAGATGAAGTATTTTCTGAGAGTAGGTATAAATCTAATAAATTACCAACTTGCTGTGTGGGATTTTGGAAATTATGAATTTTAGATGCTACAATTAAGTTCTATGAAAATGTAAAAAATTACATTACACCCTTTCTTATTCTCCGATATCACATCTTCAGGAATAACACTAATTACAGCACTTGACATGCATAATAGAACTCCATGTTAATCACTACCCACCATGCCTCAAATAACAAAAAATATTGTTCCTCTGAACTTAATATTGACGTTGGATGAGCAAGAAATCACTAAATTGTTTTTAGTAAACACTGCAGTTTGAGAAAAGTACTTTGTAGTCAAAGTGTGGTATGATTAAGGACCCACTATACATCACTTGTCAGAATGTTTTGTCCTCAAGTGCTCCATACGGAAGTCACATTGAATTAAAGAAATCATTGGTGGTATATTTATGATCTTTCAGTTTGATCTTGTGTAATTTCATCATATAACCTGGCATTACACATGATAATTATAATTTCAACTGTTGTTCGGCAGGTTAGCTCTTTTTATATAAAAAATATAGTTTAAAAAACTAAAATACATGCTTTTGTAACAATGTGAATTAAAAGGTTAAAAATAATCTTTAAAAATCAAAATTTTGTTCAGTGCTAGGAGGTCCCACAGTTCACTAAACCTTTTTTTGAATAAGCTTAAAATAAGAATATGATTAAATGTAGCAGAAATGATACAATATTAGTAGATTAAATATAAAAATAGGGTCAGATGCGATAGTAGAAGCTAGTGTATTTTGTTACTTAGGAAGTAGAATTACAACTGATGGCCGAAGCAGGAATGATGTTAAAAGCAGAATAGCAGTAGCAAAAATAGCCTTCACTAAAAAGAGAAAACTTTTAGTCTGTAATATTGATCTAGGATTGAGAAAGAACTTTTTAAAAATCTTTGTGTGGGGCACAGCACTTTATGATAGTGAAGCATGGACTTTAGGAATACCAATCAGAAGGAAAATTGAAGCATTTGAAATGTGGTGCTATAGAAGACTGCTAAAAATTAAGTGGGCAGATAAAGTATGAAATGAACGAGTTTTGGAAATGATGGGTGAGAAAAGAAGTTTGTGGAAGAAGCTTACAGAAAGAAGAGACAGGCGGATAGGTCATATTTTGAGACATGCTGGATTGGTTAATTTGTTAGTGGAGGGAACAGTCGAAGGTAAGAACTAGTGTTGCAAACTGAAAAAAAAAAAATGTTTTTTTTTTCAGCTTTGTAAAAAAAAAACATGAAAAAAAACTTAGCACACGTGTTTTTTTTCTAAACTTTGTTTTTTTTCAGAAAACAATATATTTGATAAATTATAGTTTTATTTCAGGAACTTCCATTTTACAAGCGTGTTTTAAGTCTTACTGAATCATATAATGTCTCACATAATGATTCATAAGTGTATCTATATAGGTAACATAATTTTATTCATCCTCTATGTCAGTACCATATTCACTAGTATCAGCACTACCAACACTAGTTCGATCGGTGTCGGAATTTTCTGTCTCTTCTTCTGTCTCCTCTAGATCCATAACTTCAGAAACAGTTAAATTTTCTTTTACTTGTTGTTCTTGTATTGTACGCAAAAGATTTTGAGATTGCAATTTTAAATTGTGAGCAAAGTACATACTGTACATAAAGACTCCGCCGATAGTTCTGTATTACGGTCTTTTAAGTTTGAATTAAAATCTATTATCATACAAAATAGGAGCTTTACTTCTTTTCAATCGTTTACTTACACCAACGGTTGCAAGGAAACGATTCATAATTAGGGACCGTGCACAAACTACGTGGGTCGGTCCAGAGGGAGGAGGGGTTAGCTGGAAGGCTACGCTGGGTTACGTGTGGAGAGGGGGGTGGTTCCGAGCCAGGCCACGTAACTTTCCATTCGTAACATTTTTCACAGTTAAAATGAGGAACTGAACTCACAACAGCATGTGAGTATTTATTTCCCTCAGTTAATTATATCCGTATGTAATTTACAATAGTTTGACAAGAGAAAACAGTAAAAAATGTCATCTGGAATCAAAATGGAAGAAAGCTATGTGAGCGGGGGGGGGGGGGGGGGGGGGGGGGGGGGGGGGGTAGGCAAAAGCCACGTAGGGCTACATGGGGGAAGAGGGAGGGTTCACAGGAGGCCAAAATGGAGCTATGTGGTTTATGCACGCTCCCTTACTGACAATTTAATGAGTCAGTACCACTATACTCTGAGAGTTAACTAGTATACGAATATAAAGAAAGCTCAATAAGTAATTAAAAAAAAGGCAAAAAACCGTGGATAAATTTTAAATTCCTAATTTTTTTAAAAGATCGTAGGTAATTTTGTAGGGCTGGCAGCACTATTTCAAATAGCAAGTATCAATCCTAACAATGGGGAATGGGGGATTCCTTCTCGCGCAACCTAGTCTCTTCGGGAAATCCCCATTCATATAGAAAATTTCAGTCAATTTTGCCAATATTTTCGTAATTTTTTTTCCTACTGAACCAGAAAAATATAGTAGATTTTAAACTAAGATAAGTACTTAGAATAAACTCTAAAACAGTCATTTTAAACGATAACTGCCTAACAAATTTGAGATTTAGTAGTTGTGAAAAAAAAGTGTTCCAGAAAAAAAACACTTTTTTTTTCAAAGTTTTTTCAAGCCAGAAAAAACCGTTTTTTTACAACACTAGTAAGAACTGTAGAGGAAGACAGAGATTAGAATATATGAAGCAGAAAATTGAGGACATGGGCTGTAAGGGGTATGTTGAGATGAAGAGACTAGCGTAAGATAAGAAGGGATGGAGGATTGCATCAAACCAGTCGAAAGACTGATGACAGAAAGAGAGAGAGAGTAAAGTCACTGATTAAATAATTAACTGTAAAGTAAAAAAAGTGTGGGGTGGTAAATATTAGTAATCTCACATTTTTTATCACTAGCTGTTCATAAAGGTAGTCAGTCACCTTGTACAAGTAGAGAGCACCCCACACTTGTCTTTACATTTAAGTTAACTCTTTGATCAGTGACTTTATTTTATTGTAAGCTTATTAAAAAAAAAAGTTATACTGAATTGTGGGACATCCTAGTGCTGTTGAACAAAAATTTTTTGTTTAAAGATTACTTTTAACTTTTTAGTTCACATTGCTACAAAAGAGTATTTTAAACCATAATCTTGCTATAAACTTTTTAGTTCACAATGTAAATCTCAGGACATAGATATGAAATGATTGTACTGTCACTGATGTTAATACGTATGCAAAACTTCAAAAAATTGCTACATCAGTTGGTGGGTGAATACTGAAATGAAATATTTCATTTCATTCAACTGCTTTACTATTGTTACTGTCTACATAACAGAATACCAGAACATAGCTATGAAATTAATATATTGTCACTGGTTCTCAATAAATGTGCAAAATTTCAAATAATTTGGGCATCTGGAATTGGGTTAAAATTCAATAACAAGATTTCATTACAGTCTGCCACTTTTCGATAGTTACTACCAATGTAATTAGACCAGCAGGACATAGCTATGAAATTATTCTATTTTCACCGGCTCTTTATAAGTGTGCAAATTTTCAAAAACAATTCAAATGTAAAAAATGGGTGAACACTGAAATGACATATTCCATTGCATTCAAACGGTTTTCTATTGTTACTGTCATAGTAATGAAAATATCAGGACATAGCTATGAAATTATTGTACTGTTTCTTAATATCTGTGCAAAATTTCAAACAATTCAGAAATCTGAAAGTGGGTGAAAATTGAATTGAAAGATTCCATCACTTTAATATTGTTAAAGTAATGAGAATAGTAGAACATTGCTATGAGATTATTATATTGTTACCAGTTCTTAATATGTATGCATAATTTCAAACGATTTGTATATCTGAAAGTGGGTGAAATTGAATTGACAGATTCAGTTACTTTCCTATTGTTACTGACAATGTTATAAGAATAGCAGGACGATGCTAAGATTTATATTGTCACTGGTTCTTAATGTGTGTGCATAACTACAAACAATTCAGATATCTGAAACTGGGTGAAATTCAACTGACAGATTACTTTCCTATTGTTACTGTCAAAGTAATGAGAATACCAGGACGTAGCTATGAAATTAATGTATTGTTACCGGTTCATAATACATGTGCAAAATTTCAAACGATTTTGACATCTGGAATTGGGTTAAAATTAAATTACAAGATTTCATTACAGTCAGCCATGTCTCTATAGTTACTGTCAAAGTAATTAGAACAATAGGACACAGCTATGATATTATTGAATTTTTCACCCATTCTTTATAGGTGTGAAAATTTTCTAACAATTTGAATGTCAGTCAATGGGTGAACATTAATGAAATATTCAATTACATTCATACGGTTTCCTATAGTTGCTGGCAAAGTAATGAGAACTTCATGATGTAGCTATAAAATTATTGTACAGTCGCCATTTTTAATATGTGTGCATAATTTAAAACAATTTGTATATTTGAAAGTGGGTAAAACTGAATTGATAGATTCCGTTATATTCCAATTGTTACTGTCAGAGTAATGAGAATAGCATGACGTTACTAATAGATTATTATATTCTCACCAGTTCTTAAGATGTATGCACAATTTCAAACAATTCATACCTAGTATATCTGAAAGTGAGCAAAACTGAATTGACAGATTCCTTTACTTTCCAATAGTTACCAAGTATGTGAATAATAGGACATTGCTATGAGATTATTATATTTTTACCGATTCTTATTACATACGCATAAATTTCAAACAATTCATATATATGAATGTTGGTGAAATTGAATGTTGTGGGTTACTTTCCTATTGTTACTGTCAAAATAATCGGAATAGCAGGACATTGCTAGGAAATTATTTTACTGTCACCAGTTCTTAATATGTGCGCAAAATTGAATTGACAGATTCCATTGCTTTCTTATTGTTACTGTCAAAGTAATGAGATACTGCTATGAGATTATTATATTGTCACCAGTTATTAATATACACGCATAATTTCAAACAAATCAGATATCTGAAAGTGGGTGAAATTGAACTGACAGACTCTGTTACTTTCCTATTGTTACTGGCAAAGTAATGAAAATACCAGGACATAGCTAAGAAATTAATGTATTGTTAACGGTTCTCAATATATGTACAAAATTTCAAACGATTTGGACATCTGGAATTGGGTTAAAATTCAATTACAAAATTTCATTACAGTCTGCCACTTTTCTATATTTACTGCCAAAGTAACTAGAACAGTAGGACACAGCTATGAAATTATTGTATTTTCACCTGTTCTTTATAGGTTTGCAAATTTCAAACAATTCAAACGTCAGAAAATAGGTGAACATTAAAATTAAACATTTCATTGCATTTAAACGGTTTTCTATTGTTACTGTCAAATAAGAATTTCAAGACGTATCTATGAAATTATTGTACTGTCGCCATTTCTTAATATGTGAGCAAAATTTCAAACAATTTGGAAATCTGGAAGTGGGCGAAAATTGAAATGGAAGATTCCATTACTTTTGCTACTGTCCAAGTAATGAGAATAGTAGGGTGTTGTTGCTATCAAAATATTGTACTGTCATCGGTTCTTCACTCTGACATCTGGAAGTGGTTGAAAATTAAACTGAATGATTGTTATATTCATACATACAGGTCAAGCTAATATACAGTGTGCAAAAATAAAATGTATTTTACAGTTAAAGCAGAAGTTGAAACACATGCTGCCTCTCTCAGTGTAATGTAAGCCACACATGACTGAAAATTCACATTAAAAACAGAGATCATATAAAATTAGATGTGTTTTGCAAGAATTATGATTGAAAAATTCCACTTTATTTGTGAGTTTAGTGCTACATCAATACTTAGCACAACATTGACGCAGCACTAAATCCACAAAGATCTAGTATGTGGAGTGAGTGGCTGAATTTACAAGAAAATACTTGTATAACAAATTCCTGGAAATTCTATGTAACACCTAACAATAAGAACTTAACACTATCATGGTTTCAGTACAATAAAATTGCACTGGTATGATGAGATTATGTTTTTTTTATATAATAGGCAGATGCAGTGGCGGATCCAGAATTTCGGTTTTGGGGGGGGGGGGCTTGACCAGATTTCGGTTTGGGGGGGGGGGCCTTGAGCAGATTTCATTTGGATGGGGCCCTTGAGCGGATTTCATTTGGGGGGGGGGCTTAAGTCGGGTAAGGGTATTAAAAAAAGGGTCTTCAAATCTAAAAAAAATACGATGTTGGGGCGGACCTAAATACTTTTGGGGGAGGGGCTTGAGCCCCCTAGCACCTCCACCCCCCTGGATCAGCCACTGAGCAGATCCAATGACTGTACGTGTACAAGACAATCAATTATCACACTAGTTGTCCTACCTGGCATTTCTTTTAATGATGTGGCATCAGTTGCAGAGAATTTGAGACAATTTCAAAATTTATGCTATGGGGAAAATGTGTCTGGATGTTGTAGCTCCATTTGTATGTTTAGCGCAATAAATTGATATCTCAAGCTTTCAAAGGTTGATTTTATTCATGCAAGCAGTACAAGGAGATGAGTGTGTAAATCTTGTCTGCTCCCTAAGACATGTTAAGCCAAATGATCTGTTACCCTCTCTTAGACAACACTTCTACATCATCTCAAGATACATTTTAAGTTTCAGAAAATGTGTAATTGCCATCATTTTTGTGATTTGAAATAAGATGATGCAGTTGTAGTAGCTGAACTTTGCAATGCCAGCATCTTCAAAAATCATTTGAAAGTCGCAGGAGCATTACAGACACTCCATTTAAATTAACTATTTGTTTTAGAGTAAAACTAGACGACCCGTGCGAAAATTTCGCGAATAAAATGCCATGAATAGTGAGGTTGAATGCTTGTAATATATTGAAAAGTAGAACCATACTTTTGTAGAAAATATTTTTTTAAATGTAATAGGTACGCATCAAAATAGGCTACTTACAACATATTACGAAACAGTTAGTAAACTTTAAAACACTCCGTATTTACGACAAACTGTTAATGACCTTAACAGAATACATCCAACCTGAACAAAATGCACACACCATATCAACATCTCTGTGATATTTGTAGCTGTGCGAATAAAATGTGTACATTGGAATTGAATAGTAAAACGAAAGTGTTTACATAACAGAAAAAAATATCCGAAAAGCTACTTATTGAATAAAAAAAGGTTATTGACATCTCTGTGATATCTGCTGCTGCAATCTACGGACTTGGCTCTGAACTTTCTCATATGTGCTACCATTTATGCACCAAATTCCGAAAAAAATTTCTTAATTTATGATTTTACATAACTGGGGACCTTATTCTTTAAAACGATATGATATTTATCGATTATGGCTAGGTATCGAAGAAGATAAACGGCTTGTAATAAAAAATAAAAAAAAAAAACAAGCTGTAAAAATATTATTGATACTTTTGCCCTCAAGGGTCGAATTCCAAAAAAATTCTTTTATAAAATATGGTGTGAGCAAAGCAGACACCTTGGTTTTTAAAAGGGTTGAATTTGGAGAAAGTTTTTTCTTAAAATATGATACGATCAAAGTGGATAATTTAATATTTAAAACGATACTTCATTTATTAATTTCGGTTAGATATTAAGGGGAATAAATAGCTCGTGACAGAAAAATGTGTCGTGGAAATATTAATACTTTTTGCCCTCTAAGGTTAGAATTTTGAAAAATTTCTTTCTTAAAATGTGGTTTAACGGAGCCTAAGACCTTACGAAGAACTCAATCTTCAAAATGATACCTCGTTTATCAATTTTTTTTAATTATCAAGGGAGATAAATGACTCAAAACACAAAAAAGGCATTTTAGAAATACTAATATTGATGCAATTTAAGAGTTCAATTCAGAAAATTTATTTCTTAAAACGTGATGTTACCACAGCGGAAACCTTAATTTTTAGAATGATACCACATTTATCTATTTCGGTTATATATTAATGGAGTTAAATGACTCGTGACACAAAAATGCGTTGTAGAATCATTTATACATTTTCCTTTTAAGGGTTGAATTAAAAAAAACTTCATTTTTAAAATATGATGTGACCAAAGCTGAGACATTGCTCCTATTAATCTTACTTGATTTATCGATTTTTGTTAGATATCCAGGGAGATAAATGGCTTGAGATACAAAAAACGCATTTTAGAAAAATTGACATTTTTGCCCTTTAAGGGTCGAATTACAAAAACTTCCTTTCTTCAAATATAATGTTACCATGGCAGAAACCTTATTCATTAATATGATACCTCATTTATTTATATCAGTTAGATATCAAGGAAGATAAATGACTCGTGACACAGTAATGAGTTGTAGAAAAATTTATACTTTTTCCCTTTAAGGGTTGAATTACAAAAACATTCGATCAAAAATATGATGTCACAAAGCTGAGGCATTACTCTTCATAATCCTGCTTCATTTATCGATTTTGGTTAGATATCCATGGAGATAAATGACTCGAGACACAAAAAACGCATTTTAGAAAAATCAACATTTTTGCCCTTTAAGGGTCAAATTGCGAAAAATTCCTTTCTTACAATATAATGTTACCACGGTGGAGACCTTATTCATTAATATGATACCTCATTTATCTATATCGGTTTGACATCAAGGGAGATAAATGGCTCGTGACACTATAATGCGTTGTAGAAAACTTTATAGTTTTTCCCTTTAAGGGGTGAATTCCAAAAACATTCTTTCTTAAAATATGATGTTACCAAAGCTGAGACATTACGCCTCATAATCTTACTTGATTTATCGATTTTGGTTAGATATCCAGGAAGATAAATGGCTCGAGGCACAAAAAACGCATTTTAGAAAAATTGACATTTTCGAATTACGAAAAATTACTTTCTTAAATACAGGTGAGACCTTAGTCTTTAAGATGACATTTATCTATATCGGTTAGATATGACATGTGATAAATGGCTTGTGACACAAAAATGAATTGCAAAAATATTGACAATTTGCCCATTAAGGGTCGAATTCCGAAAAATTCTTGTCCTAGTATATGACGTCACAAAAGCGGATATCTTAATCTTTAAAATGATACTTCATTAAACGATTTCAGATAGGTATCCAGGAAGATAAATGACCTGTAAGACAGAAAACAGCATTTTAGACTTATTGACATTTTTGACCTATAAGTGTCGAATTCCGAAAACTTTCTTTCTTAAAATATGATGTGATCGAAGTGGAGACCATAAGCTTTAAAATGACACCTCATTCATTAATTTCGGTTAAGTATGAAGGAATATACAGGCTTGTGACAAAAAAAAAAAAAAACCTTATAGAAATAATATATATGATTCTTTTAACACTTTGGTATTATGCTACAACTGATATCACATAAATGATAAATATGAGACTGTAGATTCCTGCATTTAAACATATCACATATCGTTCCAAAAACTGAGGAAGGGTAGGCAAATTCTTACCACAGATGACAGTGGCAGGGACCAATGAACAAAAAACACACAACACAATATTTCAGCATTGAACCTATTTTTGCATGTAAAAAAGACACTTAGGAAGGAGATTGTATGTGACTTCCTACATCCACCGAGTGAATGGGAACCCAAGTATCAACCAGGATTTATAATAAGATATGCATGTGAATTAATAACAACTCATCTGCTTGCAAAAATAGGGTTAAATATTGAAATATTGTGTTACACAAGTTTGTCTTTTAGTGATTGTTGATCTAATTCGCTGTCATCTGTGTGTGTGTGTGTGCGTTGATTTTCCATATTCCTCTACAGTGTCATAGTCTTATAGCCTTTTCCTGCTCACTATCATGAACGGTTCCAATATTATTAACAAACTTCACATGGTGCCAAAATAAGATACAATGTACAGTCTAGAATTTTTACTTCAATGAAATTCATAATCTTATTCAGTTATAAGACAAATTTTATATCCTTGTGCACATTGAAAATTTTCTTTCTCTTAATCGAGAATGAAACGTGCAACAAAATTCTAAACATCCAAGATTCTAAAAAAAATAATCATGAACTCATCAGGTAAAGACAAACTAATGAAAAATTCAATTTTATGGTATTTGTATTTTACTTCAGCAATGTAATACTTCAAAAAAAAGTTTCACCCAAAGATGGACTTGCATTCTGGAAGACTTTGGTTCAAATCTTGACTCAGATATATTAAAGATCAACATTCAAATTGACACTTTTAGTATCAATAACATATGGCATTAATTTTCATTGAATTTGTCAAAGCAAAAACACATGCTCCAGTGTCTTAAATATTTTAGATCTCAACTACTGATTTCATAATGCATCGAATTTTTCTAGAGTAGGGGTTCAAATTTTTCTTACAACTCCCCAAAAAGTCTTGCCCCCCCCCCCCTCCCCCATCTCGGCAATAATGTTATTATTAAAAATGTAAATGCTTGCTTCTCAGTACTAACAATTACATCTCAAAGAAAACTCTAGAAGTACGTGATGTTAAAATAAAGCTTTCCAACTCTAAAAGGCAGTGATGGAGACAGTAATATCAATAATGCAGAGTTAGGATATCACCCGCAAGGGTAGCTAAGATATTTCTTTATTTATAGGAATAGACTATTTCTTCTAATGCCAAAAATGCAAAAAAGACCCACAACACGAAAAACTTAATAAAAGCAATAATTGCATATTAAGCATGGGTATTATTGTTAAGACAAATATAGACATCCTTTGAAAATAGTTTCATTCAATAAACTGTTCTTTGCCTTAACATGCTGCTAAAACATTTAATTGCAGACAAATCATGTGGCAATAATGTGTGTTTATAAAAGACACTGATCAACCAATTGCTTTCTTATGTACACTGTAGAAATTAATGGCATAAACTGAAAATTTATTTTGTTGCAATCCAAGCATCATTTTTGCCAAATGATACTTTTTCATTGTTTGTATCATGGACATAAAACTGCTATACAAATTTTCTAAGTAAACTTAATCACCATGTAAAATTAAGTTTGAAATAATTGATGCCTTTAAAAAATAAGATAAATTTAACTTTAGTGACCAGAAATTTATTTTCCGAACATACTTGCTCAATTCTGTTTACATTTGCAATTGCAGACAAATCATGTGGCAATAATGTGTGTTTATAAAAGACACTGATCAACCAATTGCTTTCTTATGTACACTGTAGAAATTAATGGCATAAACTGAAAATTTATTTTGTTGCAATCCAAGCATCATTTTTGCCAAATGATACTTTTTCATTGTTTGTATCATGGACATAAAACTGCTATACAAATTTTCTAAGTAAACTTAATCACCATGTAAAATTAAGTTTGAAATAATTGATGCCTTTAAAAAATAAGATAAATTTAACTTTAGTGACCAGAAATTTATTTTCCGAACATACTTGCTCAATTCTGTTTACATTTAGATCCAGTATCATTCATGTATACCCCAGAATCTTAATGTGCATCAATAACCAAGATACTGCAAAAAATAAAATATTTCCTTCTAATCTGATATGGATAAAAATAATTATGCAGAATGGGAATCAGAATAGAAAAAAATAAAAGTGAGTAAAATAAACAATATTTTATGAATTGTCTACAGTACATGGTAATAACATTACAACAGGTATATTTCCAAATGTTATATCACAAAGTAACTGTACTCAGAAGAAAGTCAGTCAGGCAAACTCATTGCAGTACATAAGTACATAATAAACATACTTCTTTGCATCAGACTTAGAACTGCAAGCAGTCCTAAGATCCCATGCAGCTAAGGCATAATTCTGAAAAAAAAAAAGAAAAAAGAATTATAACAATTTACTTACAAAACACAGTAATCCAAATTTATACAGACTAAATCTATCAGAAATTTATCATTTTAATAACATGTATTTATTAGTATTGGAGAATAAATTTTATTTACATCTGAAATGGCAGAACTCCACTCTGACCTGAGTAGGAGATAGTACATTATATGCTAACTGACCGAGGAAATCAAAGTAAGGCCACAAGTGAATTGACATTCTCCTGTATTAGCTCTATAATTATCCACAGAGATAGAAACAGGTGAAATATAAAGCAGATAATGATGAAAGGGGAAAATAAATGTTATCTTGAGTGGTTATTTCCAAACAGAAAGTACTATGTCTGTGAAACTGTATTCTCTGTTTAAAGACAAACTTGGGATAACAGATTGACACAACGCATTTGGCAAATTACGACCGCAGAACTGCCTATTATAAAAGATAGAAAATAAAAAATATCACACTTTTGCGAATGGAATTTTTTTTATTAAGTTGAAAGTTACACTGTAATATGAGTAAGATGGTTGTCATTACAAGGTACACCAATGATCATCTTGCTATCAACTTTCATGATTTTTATCAGTAGAGTAGGATACGTTTTTTTACATGAGGTTTTGCATCTCATCGAAATCATAATCCCAGCATTTATCACAGGGTTCCGAACACATGCAGATACCCTTAATACAATACTGGACTTTCTGTAACAGTGAGACAGGATACTATACAGTGAGGCATACAAATCACTGATATACTCACGGAGAAGATTCTGCAAATATGTTGCAACTGAACCTTAAAATCTTCCATTGCTGCTGCTGGCAGCTGCTGACATTCGACCTGGTCCCAAATATTCTTGATAGGCCTGGAGACCTTGCTAGCTAAGGAAAAATGTTGACAATGCAAAGGCAGGCCAAAAATACCTGTGTCAGACTGGAGATTACTTTCCTGGAACATTGGGTTGTTGATCTTCTCCAGAAAGAGCAGAACAGATAGTTGTGGAATTTGTGGAGCATAAAGGTGCAGTCATCGTTCCTTTAATCACCATCATTGTGGAGTGGGTATCATTGAAAATGGCACACCAAACCATTATACATCTTACTACGACAGTTTAAGGGAAATACTACAGGAAGTTTTGATTACAGAAAATACAGAAGAAACAAAGGTGGATCAGAGAAAAATTGAACAAATTGAAACAATCTAATATGAGCAAAAAAATTACAGAGATGGTAGACATGGGTCTAAGAAATAACTCCGAAAGGAATTTAACTAAGGTTGAATGGAATGCACTGGAGAGAGAGAGAGAGAGAGAGAATGCTGGTAAAGTTGGTTAAGATAACCTTGGATCATTGGACAAATTTTGGAGTTGATGAATCAGAGAAGGCACAAAAATGTTCAGGATGTGGCAAGAAGAGAGCAGTACACACACTTTAGAAATCAAATGAACAGGAAGTGGCTGCAAGAAAAGTGTGAAGTAGAAAAGGAAATGGTGATACATAAAGCATATGTAGCCTATAAGTAGATCAAAATTTTGAAGAAATGTAAAGATAAATAAACATTAAAGCTGCTGATGAGAAGCCTCTTTCAAGCTCAGAAGATAGAGCTAACAGATGGAGGGAATACACAGAGAAACTGTACGACAGATGATTTAAACAACAGTGTACCAGAAAGGGAAGGTAATGTTGACACTGATGATTAGGAGCTCCTGTTTTAAGGAAAGAATTTGATAAAACTTTGAAAGATTTGAAATCAAATTAGGTGCTCACAAGATGAGATTGCTGCAGAATTTCCAAAATCCTTAGGAGGAAAAGGAATCCAAAGACTATTCAAACTGATACACAGGAGAGTTCCTACTGATTTTAATAAATGTATCTTCTTCATATTTCCAAAGAAAGTACAAGCTGACAAATTCAAGAATTATCACATGCTTGAAAATTACTTACCAGGATGATATACAAAATATTAAAGAACAATAGAAGAGATGATAGGTGAAGATCAGTTTAAGTTTAGGAAAAGCTGTAGCAAATGAGAATTTTGGATTTAAGATTGTACTTGAAGGGCAGACCAAGAAAAACAAAGATATTTTAAGGTGTTTGTTGATTTAGAAAAAGTTTTGCATATTTTCAAAATTTTAAATAAATCAGGTCTAAAATATCGAGATAGAAGAACACAATGAAATCTATATAAGAATCAAGTATCTGTAACGAAAACAGAGAATCATGAGAGATATACATCAGTTGAAAAGGAAGTGTGACATGGCATCAAGGATATTTATCTCGTATGTAGACAAAGCAATAAAAGAAGTTAAAGAAAAGTTTTAATGTGGCACAAGTGTTCAAGGAGAAAAAATCTACAATGAAGCATCTATCAATGCACTGCTCAGACTTGAATTCAACAGTTTTCTGTAACCAAACAGAATTGTAGTTCAATGCTGAACATCACTTGTCACTAATCCACAAGCAGCTCACTCCTGGTAGAAGTTCAAACATGTTCAGCGATGCTCAGATCATAATAGTGTATATTATGAGGGATACTGCAAAAACAGAGCTTGTTTTGCTAGCCTCCTGGATTTAGTTCTGATGGACACAGGCATGTTGTCAGCTGCTATGAAATGTCTCTGGATGGTGTCCAGCGCTATACGTGGAATGCTTACAATTATCATATGATGAAACAATCCTGATGATTCAACCCATGCTTTCGACACTTGTACGCTTCTGTACAACATTGATGCACACTGAGGTCAGAACAGTTCAAGTGCATGCAAACATCCAATCTGCCTCTCATAACCAAACTGCAACCCTCTCCAACCCAGACTGGATGACAATTTTTGACAGTGACAATAATGGTAAATTTAGAGGGCCAGATGTGCCAGCACCTTCCTCAAGAAGACATCCGACATCTGTATGCTTTTGTGCCCAACCATATTGCAGTCTGTATTCATGCTAGGAGAGATCCTACATTTTAGTAGGGCCATCCTACAAGTGTTCACTATCCTGCTATAAATCCTTTGAATGGTACAATTTTTTATAAAAAATGTTTTCCTTATACTACAATGTCCTGTGCATCTACTCACTAATTCTTTGTGTTTATAAATAACACATTTCATGAATAGTAATTTGTAGGAATATAATAGTCATTGTTATCATTACTGCCACACTATGAATTTTGGCTTGCTTTTGTCCATGTTTAATCCAAATTCCTTTATATTTTGTTCAAATCATCAAGTAATTTATTAGAGTTAAAAATGTTTGCAGAGGAGTCAAGTAAGAAAGTGAAAAGAAAATTTGAATGCTCATTAGGGCTTGAGAAGAAAATTGGTATCCTGTTCTTGTAATGAACTACTTGCAACGATAGTGCTCAAGATAATTATTAATTATTCTAGTTATATATTTTGTGTATACATCTTTCAGACTTATATCAGAATTTTAAACATCTTAACATATTTAGCAGATACAATTTACTATATTAGATACAAGTTATCTTTCATTGAGTCAAACATCATAACATGACACTGAGAAATACTAAAAACAGTTGTGATTAAGAACATAAATTTGAAACAAAACTTACTGAAAGAAGTAACTAATTTGAGCCTTCAAATTCTTCTACTCTTTGCTTGTGACGTTTAATTGCTTCCTGGTGACGTTTTATTTGTTCTTCATGGAAACTAATTTCATCTTCTAAATCTGACTTCAGTTTAGACAGTTGTTCTTTTTGCTGCAAAATAAACACATACCACTGATTTAAAACTAGTTATGTTAAAAATGTAAGAAAGTTGAGATAAATACTGCAGCACATAATTTGTGTAAAATGTGCAGTCATAAAGTGTTCAAAGGTGGCTGACAATGGATAAATTCATACTCAAGTATATAACAAATGGAAAATTTTGCTGAGAATACTTCAAACTACAAGATGATCAAACTGCATTATATGTACATACCTTCCTGTAAAAATATTCTTCTTCCTTTGCTGCCTCTCTTTTACCAAAAGAACCTCCTGCCTCTCGAATAGCACCACCACCACCACCTCCTTTCCCAGCTCCACTTCCTAGGTCTCCAAGCTGACTGCTTCCACCATTACTGTACTGCAACTGACTGAAAATATTCAAGTTTTTACCACAAAGTATGACAGAACTGTAGCAAATTGAAAGATGAAGCAGAAGGATCCATCGTGAACAATGGTCTTAAGTTTGGTAATCCAAATTATTAATTACTTCCCTGGTATACCACTTCATACCCACTCTATTAGATGCAGAACTTTGAAGATAAGGGTAGAGTTTAGGTTGTGATGCATGATGCCATATGCATTAGTGACTGCAGTTTTGTAGTGGCAATATTAGGTTATTGTTAGGTTAAAATTCAACCTGAACCAGAATGACAGCAGAAAGGCATCAGGAATTTAATTCAAGCTACTTTCATGAGCACCTTTTAGTTACGTCATATATCGTGATGTACACTGCTCCCAGAACCTCTCCATACAATTCGATTAAATTCAGTTTATTGTCAAATAGTTAAACTTTAGGAACACAACCAGTGATTCTTTTTCCGACTTATAATCATATGAAACTCTAATTTTTGTGTAATTAATATGCTAACACTTATTGTCATTTATTTTCATTTCATGTTGGCCTGACAAAACTAGATATAATGTCGAAATAATCTTCTAGCTATTTAATTTAATTGCAATAGAGCACACGCTCCGGTGGCAATTTCCCTACACACCCATCTTTCCCCTATCCTGCACCCACCTACATTTGCCCTCTACAAATTTTAACTTTAAATTCTTTCAACGTTTTCAGTAAGTTATTCATCATTCCCCTTGGTAACTCATTACAATCCCTGACACCCTTACCTAAAAAAGAGAATCTTCCCACACCCCTGTGCCTGAAATAGAGTGCCTTCCATACACTACTTTTCATACATTCTCCAATATCTTTCCATGCCTCATCACCAGTATACACCCTGTACACTCCCATGACCCTCCTCATCCTCCTCCTGTCTTGCAATGAAACCCATTCCAGCTCCATTGTCATATCCGTCACTGATTGCATTCTGCGATAATTTCTAGAAACAAATCTAGCAGCCCTTTTTTGCACCCTCTCCAACTCCTGTATTTGATAAGCAAAATGTGTGTCCCATACTACACTTCCTTATTTGAGCAATGTTCTGACCAAAGGTTTGTAATCCATTTCCTTTACCTCTCTCATGCATCCCCTCATCATTCTCTCCAACAAGTGCAGAATTTTGAAACCTTTTCCTACCACCTGTCCAATATGTCCTGCCTACTTAAGCTTGTTATCAAATGTAATGCCAAGATATTTACATTTCAAGTCTTCAGCAAGCAATTCTTTCCCCACCTTATATTCATAATTAACCTTTTGTTTTTTATTTGTGTATCTAATTAGCTGACTCTTCTTTGCATTTATCTTCATCCCATGTTTACCAACCCAACTAGATATCCTGTCCAGATCACCCTGAAAATGTTTACAGTCCCCAGTCGTTTTGATCCTTTTACAGGGTGGCCACAAGGTAATGATTTAAAAATTCCCTGATATTTCCAGGTTTTCCACAGAAATTTGCCATAATTTTCCCTGATTTAGAAACTTTATTTGCATGGTTAAGATATTTAAAGTTTAAATTATATTTTGATTCTAAATAATTAAATCTGGTATAAAACTAAAAAAATTAGAAAAATAAACATATTTAAGAATGTTTATTTGAAAATTTTATAACTAATTTAGTAATCTTATGAAGCATAACAAAAAATGAGTAGCACAAAAATAAGATAGGTCAAATGACTAATATGAACTAGAACAAATTAGTAATCTTTCAATATTCGGTGGATAAAATAATTGAAGATTTTTAAATTGTTCATCAGTAACTTGATTCAGTCAAAAGCTTAGCTTTTTTATGCCTTTTTTCATTTGCTACACTTTTCTTTTCAAATCTTCTGGTTCAGTTATTGTAGCTTTTTTTGTTCCATTTTCAATTTCTTCTGTTGCCGAGTTATCACTTTCGCGTAAGTTTCCGCAAGTCTACGCAAGATAGCATGAACACGAGTTTGTATAAACCATGCAATCGTGTTGGTTCACTTCGTGTGGTTGCTTGCCCATGCTGCTCGCCTTGGCAGCGGTTTATTTGGAGCAAGTCAAAGGCACGAGGATGATGTTTATACTGTCACATCGATTCAGCATTTGACAGAGCTCTGAATGACGCAAAACTTTATAAATCCTACCTATTTAGAATCTTAAGTATTATTTTGTTCCTGCTTTAATTCGCCTTATATCATTAATACAAAAAAGTTATAAAGCCATATAATTATCGCTATTCACATTTTTGCTGGCACTGGTATATTGAATCTAGGCTTTTTGTTTTGATATTAAAGGTTCAATTTTTCTCAGAAGAAGTTCAAAACCAGCTCGTGACATTCTACAGGACTTTGAAGACTCTCCACAAATTCAATTTTTTTGGAACATCTGTTTCACACTTTGCTTGAAATTGTAAAACTGTTTAGTGAAACATAAAAACATCTTTATATACTTACTCCTCTACGATTGCTGTTTTATTCAGTAAAAAATATAACTTCTGAGTTTACATGATTTAGATGTCATCCACCCCTTTTTTTTTTTTTAATATAATTTCAAATGCTGAGTTCCAGAGAGAGTTCATGTTAGCGCTCGCGCACGAACATCTCGTTGTCGTATCTCGATGAGGCGCAAGAAGAGATGCAAGTTGCTAGTGTAATGCTATTTTATGTAAAAAATATATAAGCTGAATTATTTAATGCAAAAGTTCAATATTAAAATAAATTTCAAAAAATTATCAAATTTTGGGTTGTTGCAATTAAAATTCCCTGGTAATTTTTTTTAAATTACTTGTTTTCCCTGATATTTCCATGATATTTCAAGGTGGCTTTAAATTCCCTGATAATTCCATATTTTCCAGGTCTGTGGCCACCCTGTTTTATATAGCATTATGTCTTCATTCCATATTTTATTTTCTCGCAGTCTGGTGAAGCCATTACTTGCACAATTAATAATATTATTAAAATATGCACAACATTCCAAACTGATAATTGATATCGTTCATTAGCGTTAACGTTATTAGTCACAATTCCATTGATTTGTATTTGATTCCGTTCTTCCATATTTCCTCGCGTAGCTGAAATTGCTGTTAAAATCATTCATGAAATAAAATATTTATAAAAAAACATGATTTGTCAATAACCGTTTGTGTTTAGGTTGAAACGCAGCCTGGATCATACTAACATTGATAGATACAATTTGGAAATTGGGTTTCAGCAATATTGTGTGCAGCGGCTACATTTCACTATGGTCCAGGCTGCATTAAGATGTAAACAGCGACGGATACGACATAGAAATTAGGTATCCGCAATAAGGTGTTCGATAGTTACGTTTCAGTGTGGTCCAGGCTGCATCAAAACCTCATTGCAAATGAATTTAATCCTGTACTACTGGTGCAAAATTAACGATTTCTCGATATGAGACGTATTAGTGATGGACTACTTTCCGTGGAAGGCCACGTTAGTGAAACTTAAAGCAACGAGTGGAATGTATACGTCGCATTCAGCAACGTGGTGACGTCATACTATCTCCATCCGGAAGTGTTTACATCGCGAGGCGGTAAGTGGTTGCAGCAGTATCGTGATCTAGATATTACCCCAATATTCTTATAATGACTATATATTCTCTCATGTGCTTTGTCATAGATCATTTTAAACTGTTTACTTCTAATTCACAGGTACACAATTTCAATACCAAAAACAGAAATAACTTGCACAAAACACAAACATCTCTGTCATTAGTACAAACAGGAGTTAATTATTCTGGTATACATCTGTTTAATAAACTTCCCAAGAGTATAAAACAGTTTGCAGATAATAAAGATATATTTAAAGAAAAACTGAGAGATTATCGTATTGACAACTCCTATCCATTAAAGAATATGAACAAATTAATTAATTGTATTCAATATGACTTTTGCAAAATTCAGTTGTAAAAATTGTTTATTGTTATTCTCTTTTTTTTGTCTTTGGAAACAGTATAATTGTTTTTACTATGATTATGACTCATATTGTATGTATGTGTATTAACCATGGATATGTTTCACATCACAGAGGTCCTTCCTTCAGCAGGGAACCATGAAACAAGATTGCTACATAATAATAATAATAAAAAAATATATTAAAAAAATGTCATCATGCAAACAGTCCAATTTCAGACAGTAAACAATCAACAGAATTATTCATTAGAATAATGAATAGCAACGGTCCCAATACGCTACCCTGCAGCACTCCCACTTCTTTTGATACCGCATTTCCTACTCAAACTTTCTGTTTTTCTACCTTTTAAAAGTCCTTCCACCCAGCTAATCACTTTCTTCATGCACTCCAATAGTTTTTACCTTATTTACTACCATTTTATGGCTCACTCTGTCAAACGCCTTTGACAAATCTAGTGCTACACTATCAATTTGGCCACCCTTGTCCATTTCATCTGAAATATCTTGCATATATCTCACCAACTGAGATTCGCATGAATATCCTTGAACCCATGTTGCCTACTTGGAAACCACTTACGTTCCTCACATTTACCCACCACTGATTGGCCTGTAATTTTCGAATCTATTTCTCACCCCTCCTTTATGTACCGGTACTACTATCACACTTTTCCAGTCCTGTGGTAAGCAGCAAGTATCCAGACTCAATTTAAATAATATTTCATGATAAGGTACAATGTCTCATCCCTTCTCCCCACAAATATTTAAAAACCACAGGCTATTGAACAAACAATAAATAAACCTGAGTTTAGCACCTGTAGAAACACATTATGTTGTTATGACTAAATTATAAACTTTATATGTGCAATGATCACCAGTTAAAGTTACCCAATATTATTTCGGTTCCTTATTTGTTCTTCCCTAATAAGAGAATTGACCTTGAAGAGTTGGGTCATATGTATATATATTTCATGGCTTCGTCTGTATTAAAAATATCAATTGCTTTGTGATTAGAACTGATACACAATAGCATCGACAGGTGGGGTAGGATATTCTCCACAGCATCGACAGCAAACACTACACATTATATTTGGTACAGTTTTCAAATATGAAAAAAAAAAAAAATCAGCTGCTATACAGTGATTTGTAACAAGGCATGACATTGATATAAGGTCTTTTAATAACCGAAAACATTGGCTTCAGTTGGAATATTACTGAAAAGAAATTCACTGGTAATTTTTTCTTTGAGGTAGCTTAAATTTAAGTAAACTAACTAGCAACCTTCCATTAAATTCTGTAAGCAGAATCAAAAATAAAAAGTCTGTAGTTTCTTAATTAGTAATCCTTTATTTTTCTTGGTGCAGAAGAGTTTTAACTGGTGAAATTAAAACGCAGAGAGTTGCATATGAATTGCAGCACTCACGTTAATGACGTGCTTATCAATTATTACCTCATAGCAGACAAACTTGGCTGCAAACTCTTAGAAATCAACCGCAACGACAACATCTCTTATAAACCTTATTTTTTGATGCGTATATTATACCCAGCACTCCCAAAGACAAGTAGTCAAGTAGTAGAACAGTGAACCATGGAGCAGTGAACAGCAATTTCCATCAAAGACTTTCCCTTACAGATATTTCTGAGACCAGTAAATGAAACGATTGAGTCGTAGGACATACAACCGGTTTAGCTTAATTTATTTATTGGTTATACGGCAATATTTAAAGTAGCAGTCAATATTTGAAGGAAAACGTTTGATGGATCAACATTCTAAATGTCCGTATTATCAGTAATAAACTTTTTTATTGCCAATATACTTGTAATTACAAGTTATTATTGCCGGTCATTATTATTAATTAATTGTGATGCAAATCATGCGCCGGTGGTAATGTCCCTACACATCTAATTAGCATTCATATATATTTTTGCTTTAAAATCTCTTACAGTCTGAAGCATACTGACAATATGTAATAGTTATAATAGGTAACTTGCTCCAGTTCGTGACAATCCTTCTCCCTTTAAAT
Organism: Vandiemenella viatica; assembly: GCA_031002005.1. Taxonomy (NCBI): domain Eukaryota; kingdom Metazoa; phylum Arthropoda; class Insecta; order Orthoptera; family Morabidae; genus Vandiemenella; species Vandiemenella viatica. The sequence goes on from JARYHS010013630.1 coordinate 109,820,720, forward strand.
CCTAAAAAAAAAATTAAAAAATTGCTAATTTAATCTCATGGCACTGTCTGCCATTCCACTTGCTGCTTCTGAATCTTCCTTCAATACTTATCAAGTCTCATTTCCAGTACATGTCTTGTAGATGACCACAATTCTCTTCACCGGCCTACTATTCTGAAATGATTTCAGTTCCTACTCTTTCATCATTTCAGTTAGTGAGTGCATCCTTAGTTAATTTCCATGTAAAAATCTAACTGCCCCCTCTCAAATAACGGTATTTGTTACCGGTACCCGCAAGTGTAGATCCATATTATCTCACAAAACTCTAGCAAAGATCTGACCAAACTTTTGTAATCCATCTCCCGTAATTCCTAGGCAAATCTTCTCCAACGGTTGCACTACTCTGATCCCTTTACCTGCAACCTTCCCAATGTGACCTACCCATTTTAGTTTAATGTCAGCTGATGTTCCCAGATATTTAAATTTATTCCTTCAACAAACAATTCAATTACTATCGAATAATAACGCAAAATCTTTATTTTTCTAACTTTTCACCTAATAAGCCTACTCTTTTGGCGTTTATCTGTTTTTACATGCTTATCCTCCAAATTAGAAATACTATGTAGACCCTTTCGCATTTGCTAACAATTCTCTCTTGATGTAATCTTACAATACAAAATTATGTCATCTGCAAACAGCTTAACCTCTTACTGAAGATCAGCAATGGAATAATTCATCAGAAATTATGAATGGCAATATACTACTCAATTGCACCCCTGTACTTGCATCCACCTTTCTTCATATTTCATTACACGTTTGAACTCTTTAATTCCTACCTCTTTAGAATTTCTCCACCAAAGTTACATCTTGATGTGTCGCAATATTCTTAAAAGTCATTATTCACAGCTAATCTATATCTAATTCTGTCAAATGCCTTGGAAAGATTCGGGAGCACGCGATCTACTTGGCCTCCCTTGACTAATCCTTGAGAAATATCTTCTAAATAATCTACTAACTGAGATTCACATGAATATCCTCTCCTAAAACCAGAGTGCTGACTTATAAATCACTTATTTTACTAATGCTGCTGGCTAAACAACACTCCACCAACTTATGCAACATTAAGTAAAATTAATGGATTAATGTATCCTTACTTGCATCCCCGCCCAAATGACTTGGTGCTACTCTTAAGAAATACTACTATTCTTAATTCCTTTTGAATCCCGTCACGTATTCTTTTCGCTAGGATACTCTCATAAACGGCGCAATGACACATTAATGCGATTCCTCTGTAATTATTAAAATTCTTTCTTTTCCTTTTTTTGAAGTGAGGTAAAACTATTTGTTTATTCTATCCTTTCCGTGTTGGTCTCTTCTTCCACTTCGTTCTGATCACACGTCATAACCAATGCAGGAGGAGAAGGGAATACCAATGAAAATACATGAAATCCTCAGAGAAAGGATAAGTGAGAGAAGTTTCTCCTGAAAAAAGGAGAGGACAGAAAAAAGGTGGTGACGTGCAGCTGGTAGTAGGAGAGAGCAAACTGGAGAGGCTTGTATGCATAGCAGATCCAGCTAGTGGCTGGAAACTGAAGATGACGGAAAAGATTCGCCTCACTTAATTTGGTCGTTGGCCATTGTCCAACAGTCTTAATGAGTCAGTTGTTGAGTATCTCAACGTTTTTCGTATTTTCTGTAACCTCTTCCTCATTCTTGTATATGATTATCTGAATACCTTCATCCTAATTTTTCTAATATAGCTTATGAAATTTCTACTTGCTTCATCCAACATACCCAGATCAGTCACGATATTTTCCCTGCGTGTATCCTTAGCTTCCCTCTTAGCTGCTATTAAATCCCCATTTATTTGTTTCGTATATTCTCTATTGTTCTGCTGATTCATTCTCTTCCAGTCAACCTTTTCACTATCTTTAATCTCTATCGCTGTATGCAAGTTCTGTGCTCCTACTTATTTCTTGTTTTAAAATTGACGTGGTTGGTTGAAATGCGACCTGAACCAGAAGACAAATTTCGCCATAGCCAAGTTTGATGAATTCGTATGAAACTCGTCGAGACAAATCGAAAATAAGGAATTTATTTTTCTGATATCTCACTTAGTTCTGGGGATATTATATCTCAAAAGTGAAGAGGTTAGGATTAGATCCGTCCTGGACCAGAAAAAAATCCACCAAAAGCACTATGTCTATATGGTGGAAATGTACTTTCAATGTTTTATTTTGTACCTAGTGGTTTTTGTTAGGTTAAAATACGGCCTGGACCAAAATAAACGTCGCCAAAAGCACAAGGAACTATACCTATAACTGATTTTTGACATGCTATATCTCGAAAACCAAGAAAATTTATTATTTATTTTCGATATGTTTCATCGAGTACTATGAGAATTCATCATCAGGTTGTGACGTCAATAGAACATCATCTGTGCTATATTTATTCACTCCGATAAAACTATGCTCATACCTCGCAGTAATCTCACATCTTCTGATCAGCATTTCAAAATGATAATAAAACAATTCCCATAAGAAGTAACCTTCGTTATAAACAATAAAGCACAAGGTCAGACGATTCAAAAGGCAAGATTCTATTTATCAGAACCCGTTTTTTCGTATGTGCACTCGCACGCGGCTTTTCAGGAATTTGTAGATGTATTAATATTTAATTATGCACTTTATTATCAAACTCTACTCGAAATCTTGTATATTGAACAGAAATCGAAAGATGTTTTATAATTAAGGTGGTAGTATTTAATGGCTAACTAACAACCACTATTTATAGTCAAAAAGTAAACGATGATTACTTTATAACTGGTACCGGTAATATTAATTTCAAAGAAGTTTCTGTAAAGTTATCACCTCTGATAAAACCATTGATAAATTTTTAATTATCTTTCTTTTTAAATGTTTTACAATTGAACTTGCAGTGTTAATATTTCCACAGGTCAGCCAGTATACAACATGGAGGAAGGAATTAAATGGAGGAGAAGTGACGTTAAATCGGTGAAGCAAGCACTAAACTCTCCCGCATGGTGGCAGCACCGGCAGCGACCATATGGCGCTTCCCAACAATTAAGGTGTTCACATTGTGGTAGATGCAGTGATTATTTCATTTAGTATTGTGTATAAGTGTTTAAAAATGCCAGCTTGTGTTGCGTACGTTTGCACAAATAGGCCAGACAGGAAAGAACCTGGAATATCATTTCATAAGTAAGTTGAATTGTAATTATCGTTGTTGAAGTGAGCGGTATAGACACCGCAAACTTTGCAGCACGTCTATAAATATTTAGTCATAGCTCTCAATGGGATGACTTTGTTCTCAAATTTTTCTTGGTGTAGTGTAGAAAATCAGCAAACTTGCTATTTTGCACATAATAGACTAGCATTATTTTTTAACGAGTGTTTAAAATGAGATTTAAAGGGGCGTGTTTTACTTCGCGATTCAGTGAATTTACTATTACGATTTCTTTCGTCACGTTGCTGATTATACTGACAATGGATGATGAAATTAACTGTTATGTGAGAAGCTGTGAGTTTTATTAATTTTTTAAATAGCTATTTCAGGCCATTGACTTAGGTTATTTTTAAAGCTTCATATAAGACTTGTTTCTGTTTGTAAATACGTCTATACCTATTTTTACCGATTTTGAAATCTTTCTCATCTATTTATGTCGAAACAGGTTCATGCAGAAATAAAAATGGGCTTCATAAATAAAGAAGTTATTGGCCTTTGAACAAAATCAATTTGGGGAATGTGTTTCTAATTTAGTCTCTTTTTTTTTTTTTGTACAACATTCTCCCCCCCCCGTATCTAAATCTAACTGAGAGATAATTTTTTACAATTGTCCTAATAAGTAGGGCTGTGAAATTAGACAACACATCTTGATCAAGAGAATGTTCATTAAGGTGACTGAATAAACATTTTATTTCTGGTACCAGCCTACAAAATGTCTGGGTTGCTCATCCCTAGAGTGGGTCCTCTTACTTTTTTTCTGGTCTAGGACACATTTCAGACTAACCACAAGTGGTAGTAATAAAACTGAAATATCCATTCTGCATGTCAACCATGTAATCATTGTGGCTTTGACAGAATTAATTTTTGGTCCAAACCTAAACCCCTCAATTTGGATGTTGTATATCCCCCAAACTAAGCACGATATCGAAAACATTTATTCCTTATTATCGAGTTTTTTCGTCGTGTTACATAAGAATCCATCATTAAATTTGACTTTTGCGAAATTTTTCTTCTGAATTTCAACTCAAGACACCTCACTTTTGAGACAGTATATCTCGAGAACTAGGTGAAATATCGAAAAATTTTACTCTTTATTTTTTATTTGTCTCGTCTTTTTAAATAAAAATTCATCATAAAATTTGACTTTGAATAATTTTTTCTTCTGAATTTCAACCAAAACCATTTCACATTTGAGACAGAATATCTCGAAAACTAAGCAGGATATCAAAAAACTTTATTCTTCATTTTTTATTTGTCTCATCGAGTTACATAATAATCCATCACCAGATTGCGGCGTCACGTTTATCCTAGAGTCCCCTTGAGGTGTTTGTACATATTCCCCGTGTTTGTTGGGAAGCGGTCAAGCCCCCACCACTCCGGCCATGCCCCCCCACTCCTCCGCCGGCCTGCTTCACTCCCATGCGTGGTAAAGGTCTCTTGCGTCGTCTCCATATTATTCCTTCCTCCATGGTATACAAGAACTGTTCGTTTACTTATTCTTTGGAATCAAAGAAAATCTATTTGTAGGCTTTCTGGTACCTGAATTGTCTACGAGATGGCGCTAGTGCCGTTTTCGATATACGGAGTGACAAAATTGTTCATATTTTGTAAACTCGCTTTTTAGTAGGGAAGACAACTATTCAGGTAATCTTAAAAGTCAAAACATTATCTAAATACCAAATTTCATCCAAATCGTCACTGCCGTTTCCGAAATATATATATATATATATATATATATATATATATACAAGAATTGCTCGTTTAAAGATATAAGATAAGATTAGACTTTTTTCATCTCTGAATTGTGAATATGAAAACATCTTCTCCCCCATGGTTTCATATTTTAATTCATTCTTTCACTTCGGCAAGTAGCTATTATCCTATCTTCTCCTTACTATTCTCATAAAACTCTAATGTTTCAGACTAGTACAAATAACCCTTTAGACTTTCCTCCTCTATCTCTACTATGGACTCTTATAACTCTCAGGAAAAACATCATTGTTTAGAACTCCATCCTTTAATCAAGATTCAGCCTCTATAACTATCTTTGATGAATGTATCTCTAATAAGCTTTGTTAATTTTACAACTACAAATTACTAATACAAACTTGATTTTCGGTTTTTATATTCATTCTTTACTAATTTCCTTCCTTACACCGATCTACACTTTTACCCGTTGATCAACTTTGATTTTAAACCTTTACTATCATTTTCTAAAAAATTTGCAGTAACTTCCTGTTTGCACTGACTGTATTTTGAATAAAAAAAAAATGTGTTGCGGTAGCTTATTTTAATGCCTGCTGACCTATATCCAAATTCTAATCTGAAAATGAATCAATTTGTCGTGTATTTTTGGAGGGTTTTGATGTAAAACTTAAATTTAAATTTATCTCTTAAATTCCTTGCAATCTCGTACATTTGATTTTATCTAAAAAAAGTTGCATCACGGACATTAATGATAGCTATCAAGTCAATCGTTACGGTGTCTTTCCTTAATTTTTCTGCTTGTACTAATTTAATCTTTCTCTTTAAGTTCAGGTGCGTACCACGTCTAGTGAAATTTCATTTTCCAATTACACCAACTGGGACAGTATACAATTGAGATTTTGAGGCTTCAGTAGCGCGCGCGTCCAATAATATATTAAGCTAATAACCATAAAATCCACGTTTGTATGCAAAGTCAATGCATCTATCATCATCCTCAGGACACTTACTACACGAAATCGTTTCTAGCAAAATCAGGATCTAGCGGTGATACAAAACATATAACATCACAAAATAAAGCTCATTTATCTACTAGCAACAATTCATCAAGAATTTTAGTCACAGTGGAGTTTGTTTTCACCGGCATTCTTATCAGTTGACTTGGAATCATATCCTTTAATATGTAATATGCTCGGGGAAATTATCGCGGGGGGCTAACTTGCATCTCAATCAGATAATACTAAAGAATAATAATGATACCCCTTACGATGGCAGACGCTGCTGGCGAAGCTCTGAACTCTTGAGAATCCATTTTTTTATGCGTCCTGATTTGGGGCGATTATTCAACTTGAGTACTCCATATAGAGGTATAGAGGTATAACCCACTGGCTCAAACGAAAGGTTCGTTATTTTTAATTATTAGTTGTTAAGGAGCACATGCCCTAGACCAACTTCCTTAAAAACCTACTTTTGTAATACAGGAATTTTCACTTTAATTCTTTCACCTTTCGATTTATACTCCTTTACCTTATCTTTAGAATCAGTATCACAAACTTTATTTAAGTTGTTAAAACTAAACCAGTTTTAACTTCTACATCATTCATACAGGGCGTTCGCCAGAAAACGCTACCCTCCCAGTCTGTTGCCGTCGGCAACTTGCTCGGTCAGTCAAGCCAGCAGTTTCCGCCTCACGGCACCGTGAATCACCGCACTGTTTAACACCTCCGCTGCCCCAACAGTGCAGTGACGCAGTATAATGGGACCCTTACATTGTTAAGAACGGTTTCTTTGCATTGTAGCTTGTTTGTGACTTCAGTCTCTTATTAATCAGTGTTGTGAATAAACGTTTCTTTGCGGTTTGGCTGGTTTGGGGCTTCATACTCTTACTAATCTGTACCGTGTTTGAGTGTGAGTAAAATTATGGTACGTTACAGTTTTCAACAAAGAATATTTCTTTACGATACATATGTGAAGAAGAAGTCGTTTAAAAAGTGTCGCAGTAAATTTCGTCGCGAATTTCCTGGCGCTTTACTGCCAGCTAAATCAACAATTCTGGGTCTGGTTAAAAAAGTAAGAGAAACGTGTTCATTTTTTAACAAAAAGAGACTGTCGGTCAACCGTATTCTCACAGAGGAGAAAATTGACGATATTGCTTTTCGACTAGAACAGTACCCAAAAAAATCATTAAGTCAGTTAGGGCAGCGTGTGTCTCGAAATATGTTCAGAAGATGTGAAATGTGCATTACACAAGAGGGTCAACACTTCCAGCATCTTTTATAAGGTAAGCTAATGAATTACGTCACATTTAAATGCTTAGCACATACAAGTTTATGAAGCGTAATTATTATGAAATAGTCCGCGGCCGACGGTCGAACAATGCCGGAAGCTGACCGCTCGCTCGCCGGGAGCAGTTTCTTCCTTGTAGCGCTAACAGTGGGTTGCGTTTCCCGGCAAACGCCCTGTATTATCCCACTCCCTTAAAAGATGATTGTTATTTTAGTTTTTTAGGGATTTTGTTAATAATGAAGCATCACTTTCTTATCAAATTTAAAATTAATTGGAATCTCGACACTGCCTTTTCAATTACTTGTAAAATATGTAAATAATTAATACAATGCTCCTTTCTGCTTTTATACTTCTTCAGGCGCATGTGATTTGATTTAAAGTCCCCTACACCTTTCAGCTAATTTATTCTTATTTTTTGTAATAGAAATAAAAGTGAAAAATGCACACTATAATCAATTATTAAAGTCGCCTGTTCTCAGTGTCAACTCCGCCAGCAAAATTCTTTAAACGAAACCATGGAACTAAGCTAATTTTATAATAGCTATTAGCTGCGATTATCATATTCCATGGGGGAAAATTACCTAAATATGTTTGTACTACACGAATTTCATTAAATGCTTCCATTGTCTGAGGTAAATACTCTAAAATTTGTGATAAACCCATAATAGAAAAGATTGCATCTTTATATCTAAAATAAGTTGCTATGGTTACCTATTCCTTCAATGAATTTACTCTAATTCTTCTCCAAATATCCATCGTTTTATACACACTCTTTCTTTTTCCGTCTTTTCTCTTCCAGTGGCTTCATGCTATTGGTTACTAACTGTTCCATGCCGAAACTTTTACACACAAATCTAGCTGAACTTCCTTGCGCACTCTCCAACTCCAGTATTTGATATCCATAATTTGGGTTCTATAATTTCCCACAGTATTCAATCAAGGGGATGTTCAATGTTTTGTATGACTCATTCCGTTAGAACGCTTGAATCCAGAGCTATATTATCGACGTGGCTTCTCTTGTTTATTACATCTGAAACATTCTACACATTATTCTCTAACTGAGATTAACATGAACATTTCATAAACTGATGTTACTTCTTAGAAACATTTTCTTCCCTCGTACACATTCGTGGTGTGCTTGGTTATACAGTTCTTAATGAACCTACTAATCTTATATAATGTGTTGATCTTCCATCTTTCTCAAAGGTATGACCAGATTCCAACTTCTTGGACTAATGGACAAGTTAGGAATAATAACTATGACATAACATTCTTTTGCAACCGTTATACAATTAGTAACGTGAATATATTCAACGCGTACAGTGCTGAAATGCTCACAATGTACGACCATCATTTTAATATTCGAGACAGGAAGAAATTATGTTGTGTTATGACCAAAACTAGTAATGATATACATAAGATGTTAAAATCTATCGATACTAATATAAATATATATGCAAGCTGTGCGCGTCTCATTATTTGAACAGGAACTGCGCATAAACTACCACAGCAATTTGGATGGTGTTTTCAAATTTTTAAAGCTGATGGTCCGAGTTAAAATCTGCAGAAATAGCTAATGACGGAAGGACGGAGGAAGTAGTAAAATACATTTCTCGGCCGAACATTAGTAGCTACCGATAATACTGTAATTGAGATGTTCACTCCTTGCACAAAAAACTGAAAAAAATCACACAACTTAAGTTAGGAGTTTGTTTAATATTTACTTTGAATATTTAATTTTTCAATTTTCTTGAATGTAGTAAATAAACGGAATACCTAAATCAGACGTAATAAGCTTTACTAATATTTAATTTACCGCAAAATTGGAGAATTTGACCAAACACGAATATACTTATCTCCAGATTGTTTATATTATATTTGTCTTTGGTTATGTTTTCCCAGTTTTATAATTTTTGATTAATTAAACGGAATTCACTACTCAAACCGCTACATACTCGTAATATATTAACTCTTCAATAAGAGTAACAGGGTTGTAATATTTATTGTAAGTAATTTTGTGCTTAGTATAGATAGTAAAGGGTTTTAACGACAACGTGTCGCCGTTTAATAGTGATAGAAAATTCGAAATCTGAGACTAAAATTTTGTGACGTATTGCTTTCCGGTGGTCCTCCAGATTTCGGCTGTCAAAAATCAGTTATATCAGTTCCTCGTGCCGTTGGTGATGTTTTTAATCTGGTCCAGCCCGCATTTCAATCTCACCACAGCTGATAGGAAGAAAACAAGAATTAACTTTACATCGCGATACAGTGAATGTTTTAGTCCTCTTGCAATTCAAACTGAAGTTGTATTATGAAATTAATTTATAATTAATATGTACTTTGAATTCTGAAACACACAATATCATTACCAAAAATGTATTTTGCGACGCAGTGCATGTGTTTAGGTATATCTGTATAGTTTAATTTTGAAGCAGCAATATCATTATAGATTGTGACTAGTTTAAATACAGCCTGGACTAGAATGAATCCATTGAAGCATTCAAAATGTGGTGCTATAGAAGTATGCTGAAAATTAAGTGGACGGATAAAGTACGACACGAACGAGTTTTGGAAATGATGGGCGAGGAGAGATGTTTGTGCAAGAGTCTTCCAGAAAGAAGAGACAGGGTGGTAGGTCATATTTGAGACATGCAGGATTGATTAACTTGTTAGTGGATGGAACAGTCGAAGAGAAGAACTGCAGAGGAAGACAGAGATTAGAACATATGAAGCAGATAATTGAGGACCTTGTTAGGGGTATGTTGAAATGAAGAGGTTAACACACGATAGGAAGGGATGGAGGATTACATCAAGCCAATCAACAGACTGACAGAAAAAAAAATGTTATTGATGACGTCTACTCCAGAAAAAAACTTTTTATGTCCAGCCTATATTTCCGTGTGGCTTAGTCAATATATATATATATTTGTAGTCCAGGCCGCATTTCAACCTAACCACTTCAATTTTGTGATATGTTGAAGAAAGATGGTTCGAAATTTGGGTAGATGCATAGAAGCATAGAAGTTATTAAGCAAGCAATACATGTTATTACCCACCACATAAGAATGTGTACATATAGTATTGCGAAAACTTGCCAACTACGTATTTCAGAATCATTGTTGCAAATGCTGCCGTTGGCGGCAAAATTTTTTTTTAAATGGCCCTCTGCTGTACTGCCAACACTATAGCAGACGGCAACTCTCGTGTTTCCTTGTGTCTAAGGTGCACTTCAAAATGCACTTTTTATCCTCAGGAAAATGTGTTCCAAATTTCTAATAGGAAGGACAACTGATTCTCTGTACGCCCTTATTGGGCCGTTAGCGATAATGTTTCATGTAGCTTTAATTGATTATATTTCATATATTATACTGTATTAAAATACAAATATAAAAAAAACTTTCGAAAAATAATATCAAAACGGAATCTAATATAATAACTAAAAGAAACGAAATTTTGGTGAAAGGGGATATTCTCCAACGGCCCGAAACTGGTACTAACCTGTTGATATTTGTTTTAACTGCTTCGTTATAATATTCTCTTCACGTTTTGGGCAATTCTATCATTACCTTGCGGCACGGTCTGATGATGAATTCTTGTAGAACTCGACGAAACAAATCGATAATAAAGAATATTTTTTTTTAATATCTCGCTTGGTTTTTCGATATACAATATGTTTAAAATAAGTTACAGGTGTAGTTCATAGTGCTTTTGGTAACGTTTCTTCTTGTCTAGGCCGTTTTTCAACTTTAAAAACAACCATAGGAACAAATAAAGCACATGTAGTACATTTTCATCGTATAGGTATAGTAGTTTTGATGATCTCATTTTAAAACCTCCTCACCTTTGAAATACAATTTCTCAAGAACTAAGTGAGATATCAAAAAACAAACACAAAAATCTTTGTTTTCGCTTTGTCTCCTCGAGTTACAAACGAATTCAGCATCAAATTTGGCTATGGCGAAATTTCTCTTCTGCTCCAGGCCGCATTTCAACCTAACCTCGCCAATTTTGGAAACAATATCTTGAGAACTAAGCAAGGTGTCAAAATATTTTATTCTCTATTCGTTGAGTTACATAAGAATCCTTCATCAAATTGCGGCGCCACGGTTATCGTAGAATCCCCACGTTTTGCACTCTCCTCCTTCGTAAAAGTCGTCACGAATTAAATTAAAAATACTGAAATGTGAAACGCTTCGTAATGTTTTTTTGTTTCGTCAAGTTAATATTTGGTACTGAAATAGAAAAAGGGATGAATAATTCTAGAAATGCCAAGAAACACGCTTGCGAAGCAGCGGGCAAATGCTAGTAGCTTATAGTTCAGGAGATTGTAAAGCTGGTGGAAAAAAATAATTATAAAGATTAACGTAACTTATTACCAAGATTGAGGATAATTCTGTACAACTCTCCTCTAAATTAAATAAATCTGTTTCTGCTCCAAGTATGAACAGTTTAAGTTGTGAGCATATTGATACGTTTGCTACTAATATTTTTAAGCCACACGCAAATAGAATCTCTGACACAAATTTTATGGTAAACGAAAACATCTTCATTAGTAATTTAAATATAAAATAGGTCAATTAGATGCATCGTAATGCATTTATTTATTTTATTTATTTATTTTAATGACCTTCGGTCTATCGACCATACGGCCAGCTTCAACATTCACATTAGTTTAAACAAGTAATAAAGTCATATTTCACAATGGATCATAAAATAAATCAATAAAACAATGTTGGTATAATCTTGGTATGGACAATAACATTCAATACAATAACACTCGACGTTTTATGTTAATCTCCTAACAGCCAATGTACATTAAAGATCGTTACATTTAGTATAACTGTAAGTAAATTACATGATTTATGGAGGCCTTTTTTATTATTATTATTATTGTAAGTGCTTTATTTATAAAGAGATATTAACACATAGTTCTCGTTGAAATTGTTCCCTATTTTCTCTGATTGAACGAGCGTTCCATTGTATAGCTTAATTTCTCCCATCTTGTTGTAGAATATTTGACAGAATTTCTAAAATTATTGTTGGATTAAATGTATCCGCTGTTGGAGTTTTGGCTTCTTGGATCAGAAGCATAATTAGATTAAATATTTTTTTTAACAAGGTTGGTTGAAGGCATTTGGTTGTTGCACTGCATCAGGCTGTATGTTGCGGGTGATTTGAGCGCCCTCCCAGGGCAGGGTGCAGGTTTGAGGGGTTTCGATCAGACTGACTGGGGTGGCGGGATGCAGGTTACTCGTGATAATTGGAGACATGGGACCATTGTATGTAAACAAATGTTGTCTTAGATTTGTAGATGAGTTTTCTTTAGTAAAGCGAGAGGTTTTATAGGACTTTGGTCCTTATGACCAGACATATCTATTGATGAGGTTTTGTTCAATGTTTTGCTGAGCAGAGCTTGAAGATTCTGGCTGTATAGAGAGCATACTTTCTGTTCGTGGATGTAGAGATCGAGGAGGATCTGCAGTGGTATTTTCATAACTGTGTAGCAACGGGAGCTCAAGCACACTGGGTGTATTTACTACTGTTTGCATGGGTCCCCCACTGGGAGCTGATGGTGCCTGTGCGACTTCGCGTGCCGCGTCTGCGGTCGGTAGTTGTTGTGGTGTTAAGGTCAGATGCTGCGTCTGTAGTACTGGCTGTTGTGGTTGTGCCTGTAGTAGAGGTGACATTAAAAGACATGTTTTATGTTGACCATTGTTGTGAAGATGTTTTGAAGCAAGGACCGCAGAAGTGGTGTAAATAAGTCACTTGTTTTGTGAAATATTGCAGTATACTGCCTAAAACTTATGAGGTTAAAATATATTTTTATGGTTCAGGGACCTTCTTTCCTGTAACTGAAGAGTTCGTTCAGGAACTAATATGTGATTGGTTATATGGTTTATACATGTGAAGAATCAGTCTTTTATTTATTATTAATGTATATATCTTGAAACAAAAATATGTAAAGGTCAAGAAAGTAATAACAATGACGATAAAGTTAACATTCGTAAATACCGGTTAGCTATGTACTCCGATGAGACTGGAGGTAACAGTTTAGCAAATTTTAAACAATAATGAATCGTTATATTAATACAAATATTTGTTACACCATATTTTGTTTTCATGTTTTGTTCTGATATAGCTGATAAGAGAAATGATACCCAAATGTTATTGTTACAGACGTTTCGTTGACATATAGTGCTGTCAGTGACACCGGAGTGGACTGATAACGGTGCTGAACTCCCGTGACAGGACATGGAAAGGAGTGTTTTACCAGCCTCCGTGTCATTGTAGAAAATTAGATATGTATGGTGATTCAAAGCGAAGACATAAAGGTCCTCAGCAAGTTTACCAGAATATTTGTTACTACAAATATATATGGCAAACTTGAGGGGGGCTTGAGGGGGGCTGTGATATAACAGGCTACTAAATAATTACTCTGGGAAAGGGGTAGCCAAGGAGACATTTATATAAACAGATGAAAAAAAGATCAGGACTAGACAAGCTTGGTGAAGGCAGTGTCGTTTGCTTTGGATTTTAAAGTTACTGTGAAAGAAGAACCTGTATTTATTCAAATGGTTAAGAATGTTATAATATTATAATAAAAAAGGGAATTAAGTCATATTATATTATTATTTATTTGGCGAAGCTGGATGATGGATGCGTTAAGGAAATAAGAACAACAAATATAAATACGAGATCAACGATTATAAATACGAGAGGACCACTGTATGTAGGGTTGTATCTATTGCCTTTGCTTCTGTAATTTGGAGTTATCGAATCAGACTGCGTGTGGTTAGGACTGGATTGGTCTAGTGCCGTAGCTAGGGATAGATTAACATCGATGGACCTTGTTGTATCGAGCATATCTGCTTCTTCCGTCTGTTCTGTTAGTTGTGGGACTACCTTGGTCTGCCCAATTTCTGGTCTCTGCACACATCTACGTTTCACTGGTTGGTTTGACTCACCCGTAATTGTAGGATTGTCGCCTCTCCGAGCCATGTGATGAATGACTGCGCCTAGAGGTAAGTGCGGGTCCTGTTGTGGGACGCCTCCCGGCCCAGTTTCCATCTCCAGATACTGCCTCTGTTGTTGATGCTGCTGTTGATGATGTTGTTGTAGTTGCTGCTGCTGGCGCTGCTGATGTTGTTGCTGTAGATGTTGGAGTTGTTGATAGCATTGCTACTCTTCTTCTGAGGTGTTAGAGGTAAATAGCTGCTCGTTTGCCCTAAGCAGTTAGCGTCTCCACCCCAACGCACGTGTAACCTCACGTGGTGCCCCTACGCAGCCCACGCGTCGCCCGCATGAGTCACCCCCGCATATTTCACCCCCACATAGGTCCCCCGCATGAGTCACTCCTGCACGAGTAACCCCAGCGCACGCGTCACCACACGTGACGCTCCTACGCAGCCCACGCGTTGCGCGCTTGAGTCACTCCGCCCCCCCCCTCCCGAGTCACCCCCGCAAGTGTCACCCCCGCATTAATTACTTCTGCACGAGTCACCCCAGCGCACGCGTCGACAAACGTGGCACCCCTACGCAGCCCAAGCGTAGCCCGCATGAGTCACCCCCCATGAGTCACCCCCGCACGGGTTACCCCGCATGAGTAACCCCCGCATGAATCACCCCAGCGCACGCGTCGCTATACGTAACGCCCCTACGCAGCCCATGCGTTGCCCACATGATTCACCACCCCCCCGCATGAGTCACCCCCGCATGAGTCACACCAGCATGAGTCACCCTCGCATGAATCATCCCAGCGCACGCGTCGCTATACGTGACGCCCCTACCCAGCCCATGCCTTGCCCACATGATTCACCCCCCCCCCGCATGAGTCACCCCAGCGCGCGCGTCGCCACACATGGCGCCCCTACTCAGTCCACGCGTTGCCCGCATGAGCCAAACGTAGCGCCCATAAGCAGCCCACCCTTTGTCGCATGAGTCACCCCCACATGAGTCACTCCCGAATGAGTCACCCCCGAATGATTCACCCCCGCATGCGTCACCCCAGCGAAAGCGTCACCACACGTGGACACCATCGCAACCCACGCGTCACCCGCATGGTCACATCAGCGCACGCGTTCCCCGCATAAGTCTCCGCTGCATGAGTCACCACAGCGCTCGCGTCGTCACACATGGCTACCCTACGCAGCCCACGCGTAGCCCGCATGAGTCACCCCAACGCACGTTTCACCACATGTGGCGCCCACATGCAGCCCACGCGTTGCCTACATGAATCATCCCAGTGCACGCGTTCCCCGCATGAGTCACCGCTGCATGAGTCACCGCTGCATGAGTCACCACTGCATGAGTCACCACAGCGCTCGCGTCGTCACACGTGGCAAACCTACGCAGCCCACGCGTCGCCCGCATGTGTCACCCCGTATGAGTCACGCCCACATGAGTCACCACAGCGCAGGCGGCGCCACACATGGCGCCCCTACGCAGTCCACGCGTTGCCCGCATGAGTCTCGCCCGCTTGAGCCAAACGTAGCGCCCATAAGCAACCCACCCGTTGTCGCATGAGTCACCCCACATGAGTCACTCCCGAATGAGTCACCCCCGAATGACTCACCCCCGCATGCGTCACCCCAGCGAAAGCGTCACCACACGTGGACACCAACGCAACCCACGCGTCACCCGCATGTTCACACCAGCGCACGCGTTCCCCGCATAAGTCTCCGCTGCATGAGTCACCACAGCGCTCGCGTCGTCACACATGGCTACCCTACGCAGCCCACGCGTAGCCCGCATGAGTCACCCCAACGCACGTTTCACCACATGTGGCGCCCACATGCAGCCCACGCGTTGCCTACATGAGTCATCCCAGTGCACGCGTTCCCCGCATGAGTCACCGCTGCATGAGTCACCACTGCATGAGTCACCACAGCGCTCGCGTCGTCACACGTGGCTAACCTACGCAGCTCACGCGTCGTCCGCATGAGTCACCCCAACGCACGTTTCACCACATGTGGCGCCCATATGCAGCCCACGCGTTGCCTACATGAGTCATCCCAGTGCACGCGTTCCCCGCATGAGTCACCGCTGCATGAGTCACCGCTGCATGAGTCACCACTGCATGAGTCACCACAGCGCTCGCGTCGTCACACGTGGCTAACCTACGCAGCCCACGCGTCGCCCGCATGTGTCACCCCGTATGAGTCACGCCCACATGAGTCACCACAGCGCAGGCGGCGCCACACATGGCGCCCCTACGCAGTCCACGCGTTGCCCGCATGAGTCTCGCCCGCATGAGCCAAACGTAGCGCCCATAAGCAGCCCACCCGTTGTCGCATGAGTCACCCCACATGAGTCACTCCCGAATGAGTCACCCCCGAATGACTCACCCTCGCATGCGTCACCCCAGCGAAAGCGTCACCACACGTGGACACCAACGCAAGCCCACGCGTCACCCGCATGTTCACACCAGCGCACGCGTTCCCCGCATAAGTCTCCGCTGCATGAGTCACCACAGCGCTCGCGTCGTCACACATGGCTACCCTACGCAGCCCACGCGTAGCCCGCATGAGTCACCCCAACGCACGTTTCACCACATGTGGCGCCCATATGCAGCCCACGCGTTGCCTACATGAGTAATCCCAGTGCACGCGTTCCCCGCATGAGTCACCGCTGCATGAGTCACCACTGCATGAGTCACCACAGTGCTCGCGTCGTCACACGTGGCTAACCTACGCAGCCCACGCGTCGCCCGCATGTGTCACCCCGTATGAGTCACGCCCACATGAGTCACCACAGCGCAGGCGGCGACACACATGGCGCCCCTACGCAGTCCACGCGTTGCCCGCATGAGTCTCGCCCGCATGAGCCAAACGAAGCGCCCATAAGCAGCCCACCCGTTGTCGCATGAGTCACCCCACATGAGTCACTCCCGAATGAGTCACCCCCGAATGACTCACCCCCGCATGCGTCACCCCAGCGAAAGCGTCACCACACGTGGACACCAACGCAACCCACGCGTCACCCGCATGTTCACACCAGCGCACGCGTTCCTCGCATAAGTCTCCGCTGCATGAGTCACAACAGCGCTCGCGTCGTCACACATGGCTACCCTACGCAGCCCACGCGTAGCCCGCATGAATCACCCCAACGCACGTTTCACCACATGTGGCGCCCATATGCAGCCCACGCGTTGCCTACATGAGTCATCCCAGTGCACGCGTTCCCCGCATGAGTCACCGCTGCATGAGTCACCACTGCATGAGTCACTACAGCGCTCGCGTCGTCACACGTGGCTAACCTACGCAGCTCACGCGTCGCCCGCATGAGTCACCCCAACGCACGTTTCACCACATGTGGCGCCCATATGCAGCCCACGCGTTGCCTACATGAGTCATCCCAGTGCACGCGTTCCCCGCATGAGTCACCGCTGCATGAGTCACCGCTGCATGAGTCACCACTGCATGAGTCACCACAGCGCTCGCGTCGTCACACGTGGCTAACCTACGCAGCCCACGCGTCGCCCGCATGTGTCACCCCGTATGAGTCACGCCCACATGAGTCACCACAGCGCAGGCGGCGCCACACATGGCGCCCCTACGCAGCCCACGCGTAGCCCGCATGAGTCACCCCAACGCACGTTTCACCACATGTGGCGCCCATATGCAGCCCACGCGTTGCCTACATGAGTCATCCCAGTGCACGCGTTCCCCGCATGAGTCACCGCTGCATGAGTCACCACTGCATGAGTCACCACAGCGCTCGCGTCGTCACACGTGGCTAACCTACGCAGCCCACGCGTCGCCCCCCATGTGTCACCCCGTATGAGTCACGCCCACATGAGTCACCACAGCGCAGGCGGCGCCATACGTGGCGTCCCTACGCAGCCCACGCGTTGCCCGCATGAGTCGCCCCCCCATGAGCCACCACCGCATGTGTCACTCCCGCATGATTTACCCCCTTATGAGTCACCCCCGCATGAGTCACCCTAGCGCACGCGGCGCCACATGAGGCGCCCCTAATCAGCCCACGCGTTGCCCGCATGTGTCACCCCTCATGAGTCACCGCTGCATGAGTCACCCCCCATGAATCACCCCCGCATGAATCACCCCCGCGTGAGACACACCCGCATGAGCCACCCCCGAGTGAGCCACACGTTGCGTCCCAACACAGACCACGCGTCGCCCTTATGGGTTATCCTGGCATGAGTCACCCCCCTTTAGTCACCCCCGCATCGGTCACCCCCCACATGAGTCACCCTAACGCACGTTTGTTTCACCACCACGCGTCGCCCGTATGTGTCACTCCAGCGCACGCGTTGCCCACATGAGTGACCCCGTATGAGACACGCCCACATGAGTCACCACAGCGCAGGCGGCGCCATGTGTGGCGTCCCTACGCAGCCCACAGGTTGCTCGCATGTGTCACCCCCGCATGTGTCACCGCTGCATGAGTCACCCCCTATGAATCACCCCCGCATGAATCACTCCCGCGTGTGACACCCCCGCTTGAGCCACACGTTGCGTCCCAACACAGACCACGCGTCGCCCTTATGGGTCACCCTGGCATGTGTCACCCCCCTTTAGTCACACCCGCATGAGTCACCCCCCGCATGAGTCCCCCCTAACGCACGTTTCACCACACGTGGCGCCCCTATGCAGCCCACGCGTTGCCTACATGAGTCATCCCAGCGCACGCGTTCCCCGCATGAGTCACCGCTGCATGAGTCATCCCCGCCTGAGTCGCCAATCACGCGTTCTGCATGGCTCCTCTATGATTCACCCCAGCGCACGCGTCGCCCCTATGACTCACTCCTTTCTCTCCCGCAGTGCTGCGTTTCTAGATCAATATTAGGAGGGACCAACAGTTTAACGTCATGATTCAAATTCACCTCCTCCTCAGTTATATCAATAGTCGATGCATCATGAAAGTTAATACTGAAGAAATGAGGAACAAGGAACGGGAAGAGACGTACAGTTAACGGTGGGATACAAATTCGCGTCTGTTTCGAGCTTTTTTTTTCAGGTGTACTTGTATTAAAATTAGTTTTCATTTTCTACCCCGCGACTGATGTGGGTGGGTGGAGATAGCGCTCTAGTTTCATATTCGGGAGGATCTGGGTTCCAATCTGTGTCCGGTCATCCAGATTTGGATTTTTCATGGTACAACGAAAACACTCCAAGCGACTGCCGGGATGGTTCCTTCAAAACGGCCATAGTCGAAATCGTTTCAATTTCTTCCCCCTTACTTTCCCACCTTTAATAACCTAGACGTCTATGTTACTGTCGCATATATTGCAGTCCCCGTGTGATACAATTTCCCTACTTAAAAGCTTACAGCCACTCGCAAATGGTCAATAATGTAATCCTCAAAAGAACGCCGCTCTCTGGTGTCAATTGGAAACGAATTTATTATAGTAACAATGTAATCTTAACTCCATATCCCGAAAATACCATATTTTTTGCCTTGTCGTTGAAAAATTCATCGGTTTTTAAAGTTTTGTTAATAGACTTTGTCAAATTACAAGCATCCATATGGCTAGTTTGTAAAGTACGACCTTTATAATAAAATGTGTTAGGGGTCGTTTAGGTTGGTAAAAATGAAAATTAATTTTAATACAAGTACATCTGGAAAAAATGCTCGAAACAGACGCGAATTTGTATCCTGCCGTTAACTGTACGTCTCTTCCCATTCCTTATTCCTCATTTTTTCTGTATTAACTTTCATGTCGCATCGACTATTGATATAACTGTGGAGGAGGTGAGTTTGAATCCTGTTAAACTGTTGGTCCCTCCTGTTGGTGAGTCATAGGGGCGACGCGTGCGCTGGGGTGAATCATAGTGGCGTCATGCGCAGAACGCGTGATTGGTGACTCAGGCGGGGGAGACTCATGCGCGGGTGACTCGTGCGGGGGTGGCCCATGTGGGCGACGCGTGGGCTGCGTAGGGGCGCCACGTGTGGCGACGCGTGCGCTGGGGTGGGGACGCTAATTGCTTAGGGGAGGCGGGCGGAAGTCGTTAATGTGCATCATGCGGAAACCGGAAGTCCTTAATGGCTTTTTAATTGGTTCTGATGTAGTGATAGTCCCCTTCAGACATCTACTAGGTTAGGTGCACTTTGGTACATTTGTAACAAATGCTGTGTGACGTGACAAGTTTCAACGTGCTAGCTTTCTCAGTTTAATCAGTACTCAAGTTCGGTTCTCACCAGTGATCAAGTTCGGTCAGGGCAAAGATAAAATACAATGGGATAGTTCTGAATGCACTGGAATACAAATTTTCGTTTGTCAGAAATTCTCTCCGTGAAAAAAAATACATATATGTGGCAACTTCCATTGTGATAGGTCAAACATTGTCGCCTATAGCATTGTACAAAGAATACTGACAAAAATGAAAGGGCTGGAAAGGGGGATAGGGTTTGGGATTTTGCAAATCAAATGATGACAGTATTTTTCTTTTTATTTTAATGTATACATGTGCAAAGTTCCATCGAAATCAGATAAAAATCCCGTTTTATATAAAAACTAGCAGAGGTCCCGGCGTTGCCAGGTTTAGTTGTTGTTGATTTACCCATACACTCTTTCTATTCTTGCAATCAGTAACATGTTCCAAGTTTCATACAATTTGGGCCATCAATTTCCGGAATTAAAACATACCTAGATTCATCCCCAACTTACCAAGAAAGAAGTGGGTTTAATTTGATTTATCCGTACACTATTTTTATTCGTCTGAACAGATTCATTCTTACCAAGTTTTACTGATTTCGTACCGGCCACTGGTGATTTAACAGCACACTTCCAAGAACGGGGTGGCTTGGGTGCTTTGATACGGAATGTCAGTTTCATTTTAGTCCAGGTTACATTTCAACCTAATTACATTTGCTAATGTTGCTGCTCGAAAATCGAAACATTACGCACATTATTCAAAAATCGAAACATTACGCACATCATTACATACCACATACATAAAAATGTATCTGGAATATATCTGTTTACTCCGGCATTAGGCCTACGCAAAAAATACACATTTTGAGTGGATTTTCAGAATTTGAAAGTTTGGGTTCAAAATTTAAAATTTACGTATATCTTGAGCCGTTACGGCACCTTTACTTTAACAATAATCAAGCATTATCTGAAAACTGCAGAATCGATTTTGAACGAGTTGTCGTAGCGTCAAACATTAGACGTGTCTGAATGTGCTGGCTCATCTGCTGCTGGAGTTAAAAAAATTTCTCATTATGTTACTTCATCTTGCACTGTAGCTTAAAATTAAATTCTATTTCGTACCTGTGTAGTTGAATGTCAGGTATTCACAGCTGTATATAAGTTCTTCAGAAATAAGCGAGAAATAAAAAAAAATCTTTACTTCGATTTATTTCAGGGATTTACGGACTATGGCACCATGGTTATCATAGAAACTGCATTACGATACAACGCAATAAATTATAAAATGAAGAAAAGCTGCTTTGTTGTCCTAAACTGTTTTTATTTGCAACACTAAAGTCTTTCTATTAAAAGCCATCAGCCCACGCATTCATTATTATGAACACAATGACTCTACTTTTGTCTGACATTCGATATATCGAATAGATTATAATACGACTGAAAGCTAGATTATGTCAGAAAGTAAGGAAAAATTTAATGTTTACCTACAGGCCCAAGAGGTATGCGTCACATCATGAGTATTTTGCTTGCGAAACCATGTAAAATCGAAAAATGGATGGCCGGGCGGGGATTTGAATACAGGTGATCTCGAGTTCAAGGCTTGAGCGCTACCGTTCAACCATCAAGCTCGCTTTATAGCTTAATTTAATTCCGATGGAGTCCACGCCCTTGTAGCAATTTCTCCACACACCCTTTTTCGCTTAACAGAGTATTTTTGCCGTTTGAGTTAAGTTTTTGTATCTCAGAAATGTTGCATTTAAACTTTCTTGACAAGGAAACAAAATTCCATGTCGATTTAGTACTAAAACATTATTCGTTGAATGTTAATACTCTTTTATGAAAAATCCTTCAACTGTCTCGTTGCAATTAGGTGATGTATTCTTATGAAACAGCACAAGACAAATCAAAACTGAAGATTTTATATATATATATATATGTATATCGTTTATACTTCTCGTTAAACCAGATGATGGATTCTTATCTAACTTGACGAGACACATTGAAAGTGAAATGTAAAATATTGTTTTGTCTTTGGGATATTGCATCTCTAAATTGAGGTTGACAGTTTGAAACTAAACCTGGACCAAAAAAATATCCTAAAGTCACAAGGTACTACACGCTGGACATATACAATGGGAGTTTTGTTTTCCTTTTAGCGCTTGTGGTCAAGTTGAGAAGAAAATCATTGTCAAACGGAAAAGAATCTATACCTATAAATAATTTTTTACTTTCGATAACTCGAGAGCTAAGCAAGACGTATTTTTTTTTACTTTCTGTCTGTCTCATTGAGTTATATAAGAATTTATCATCAAATTGCGGCGCAACAGTTGACGTAAAAACCGCATTAGTAAACAATTGAATAAATTATGAAATTAATAAAAGCTGTTAAAAAAGATTGCATTACTAAACAACGCTATAAAATATAAAATCAATTAAAGGTAGATTACATCAGATACACGCGCGTAATACCAAAAAATGTTCAGTTGTCCTAAGTCGTTATTATTTTCAACACTAAAGTTTTAAAACAAACTTCTAATGATAAAAAATAAAAAATCAGCGTACGTATTAATTACTGCGAACGGAATGAATCTATCAGCACCTAACACTAAAGGTTGAATACAAACTTCAGATGATAAAAAAACCCATCAGCGTACGAATTAATTACTGCGAACGAAATGAATCTATAAGCTCCAAGCGCCTGAAATTTTAGCTATACAGATTCAGTCTTTTATGCAAATATAGAAAATCCAATACTGAAAAACACAATCAATAGGGGGGAAAAATACGTTGAACGTTGGTTAATGTGAATAACTGAATCCAAACTGAAACGCCAGAGATATTTTAGTATTAGTTTTACCTGTATAATTTAGGAGTAGTTTATGTCGCGATACATGATGTTACAACGTGACATAGTGCTTATGAAAGTTGCTTAAATAACTGATAACTAAATTCCTCGTACCATTGGTTGTAACAAAAAGGTTCAGTTTTCATTATGGTCCAGGCTGCATTTCAACCTAACCACAATCTCCGCTAATATTGGCGCCACAAATTCAAAGCTTCAATCACACGCGTATACAATCATTTTGTCCTAAGTTAGCAACGTCGTGTATCGTGACGTGAACTTGAACCTATAATTCAACGTAATTTATCCAGAAAGTTATCGTAAATAATTGATTTTAATAACATTGATATCAGAGACTAAAGCTGATGGTCAAAGACATTGCCAGACATCAGGGGCAAAGAAAATCTCTACTGATTTTTCGTTCTTAATTCCTCGCATTCAATACGGCCATCGAGCATTTAAAAACTAAACACCCCATATTAAAGGAAATAATATTTCAAGTTTTGTTCAGCTTGGAGTATAAAAAAATGGTTATTATTGTAAATTACTCATCAAAGGATATGGCCAGAGATATTATATTGTAGTTGTGTGTTTAGTGCGACGTATGCAGCATCTAGTCATTCCTCCTGTGGAATTCTCACCATACGTTCAGAATTTCATTTAATGCTCCTACATTATTTGTCGTTGAAACATAAAACATGCCAGACAAGTGAATTAAGGTTCTAAGCTTAAAACAGTGAAAACCCCATCGAAATCTGCTCCATAGTTTCCGAGTTTTTATATTACAAATATCTCCGGTTTTCGTTTTATAGATATAGATAGATTAAGGGTTATGAAGGGGGAGAGGGGGTGGTCTTTTGGTCAGAAACATTCACCATGAAACAAAAACATGTATGTGCTATTGTTCATGATCCGTGAAATGGTGTCGTCGTCTGTTAATCTCGGGTATATATATACACCAACATACTAGCCGTACATAAGTTTTCGAGTGATTTTTGAAGTTTAAAACAGGAAGACTTTAGTACTAGAAAACGACGAGCGTTCCGGAGGACTGTCGACTACAACCACACATGTTCTATAAATGATTCGTGACAATTCACAATATCGCTGAAACATTTTGAATAGGTTGTGGAACATGTCAGAAAATTTTAACAGAAGACTTAGGCATGCGTCGAGTAGCGGCAAAATTTCTTCCGCGTCTGTTGACAAGTGATTAAAAGCAGCGGCGCAGAAAACTTTCTTCAAAGGATGAACTCTTTTTGTCGAGAGCAATATGTAATTTGCTTGAAATTCAAATACACCTCTACAATTTTTATTTGAAAAATTTATAACTGGAGAATGACAGCTATATCATGTTTTTCTATTTATTCGCTTTTTATTAATTGATTTTAATTAAACAAAATACTAGGAAAATTTAACTTAGCAATATGCAGCGTTATTGGTCAAATCTAATCGAATTGTGAGGTCAAAGTCCACGTTCATATTGTAAACGAAGGCGTAGTTAATGGGTGCTTTTATAATTTTGTGGTTGTGTTTAAGTTTTATTGTAATTTAATTAAAAAAATAACGCCAATACAACTGTATAATGTAGGTTTATTGCCGTACGCGTTTCGCCTCTCCTCGAGGCATCATCAGCGACGAATCTATTTTAACATTTACATTTTATTTACAAACTTATTTGACATAACGCTAAATTGATATATTTTCTTATTATTTACACTTACTATTTACATTAGTGGATTTTAGGATAGTAACCACCAATCTCCCACGCAATTTCAAATCTGGCGCCGTCAGCGCATCACCGCCTTTGACAGTAAGAAAATAAGATGGCCACCGAAAACAAGCGAATTGTAGAAGACGCAATGTTTATATCGTGTACAGAACAGCAAAGACAAATGGCTGTAACGGAAACATGCTTTGGAGAGAAAGCAAAGATGGGTGGTTACTATCCTAAAATCCACTAAATAGTAAGTGTAAATAATAAGAAAATATATCAATTTAGCGTTATGTCAAATAAGTTTGTAAATAAAATGTAAATGTTAAAATAGATTCGTCGCTGATGATGCCTCGAGGAGAGGCGAAACGCGTACGGCAATAAACCTACATTATACAGTTGTATTGGCGTTATTTTATGAATTAATTTACTCAGCAACTGCGGAAAAATGGCCTTCAACAACATTGCATTTATTGTAATTATCAGCATAATTGATGAAATATTGCATTCTTGCGAGAATATTCATACATTAATAATGAATGTAAGCGCTTTTGTAAAAATATCTCCCAGAAAAAGATGTTTTCGTGATGAGAAAGTATTATGCACCAAATCCGGATTTTAAAGTCGCAGACGTCGGAGGAGTGAAAGCTGCGGTAATTAAGTGTTAGACATGCGAATTATTAATTTTTTACGCTTTTAGTGCATTAGTTACGTATTAGATACATCTAATGTGAATCAAGGGACACGTCGGAGTAACCGACAATGAAATTGCTGTCACTGGGAAATATGCACGTAATTCAAAAATGGGTCTAATATATTTAAAACAAATCACGTTACCTACAATACAGCATAATTTTCTCCAGAAAATAGTTTTTAGAAATGAAGTCTTCACTAGTGTACCGCCGAATTGTGTTTTGACAACACAGCACACGTAAAGATTCATATGCCACGAGAGTATTCATTCTTATATTATTAGGTCACTTTATTTAATTTATTTTTATTTTTGTCTCGTTTTCAATTGTAATTTTATGTCGTTAAGAAGTATTTTAAACGAAATATGTAGCATGGAGAAGATCGATTTTTTTCTACAATATATTTAATTCCGTAAAGGGGTGGAAAGTAAATGGTTGAAAATAAAATAATGTACGTGACGAAAACAGATTCACCTCCTAACCAACTTTCAATGGCTATTGGCGAGGCATATTAGGAAGTCATTGTTAATATATTGGCCGAAACTGCATTTCTTTATATCTGTTAGGAGTAATGTGATTTATTTTAAAGTTGAAATAAAATAAAATTCATGCTCAACAATTTCTGCAGATAAAAATAAATAAAAATATCTAATACTGCGGGGATTTAAAATTAGAGAGTGGACACCTTACCGCCTACACCACGCTGACTCTAAATAATATATGCCAAATGTTATAATTAAAAGATATTTTATATAAACTACGGTACCACAGACATATTGTTATCATCCAATTCAATCATTAAATGATGTGGCCTCTTAAAGTCATGAATTCAGGTGAACATATACCCTTCGAAGTATATTCAGGAGATTGAAATCCGTTTTTAAAAATGTCCGATGGTCTCCTTTGCGAGCCTTGTAAGGTTCGAACTTGCATTGGATTAAACTTGAGTAAGAAATGATATGAAAAATATACCTATTATAATTTTTAAACTAAATTATGATTAGAGTTTGAATAGGTAACGAATTGTTATGTATAGTAATTTAACATAACAACATTAAACATTATGTACCCACATTAAAATGATCTTCAAGACAATACAAACAACTAGTTGAAGAATCTTGCCATAGCATCGCATCTCGCGGGACATAAAAATACGGTTTATCAGGTGCATTTCTAATAGTATTTTTGCACATAGATAGAATACAGTATTTATAAAATGGTTTTTGAGCTCCTTTCATATTAAAATTAGTTATAAAACATGAAACTTTTGATACATAACACTCCACAATATACAGTACATCAATGTAGTCGTGTACAATGACGTCACGGTCAAACTGACGGCATCTAAATCGTCGTAACTGGATTGCAGTTTTAATTTTTTTTTTTAATTAAACTTTTAATAGTTTTCTCAATATTATATTTTTTTGCGGTTACATAACCGAGTAATTAATTGATTTAAAATATAAAAATAAAACATGCATATACCAACGGTGAAAGCTGGAATTCGAAGATTCGGTTACAATCGTTGCAGTGGAAGATTCCCTGTTCGCCAAGATCGAAGAAATCCCTGCAGGCGAAGAACAATGTGTAGACAATTTTCAATGGTCTGACTATATTGAACGAATTGTTCATTCAGAATTTGTCTCGCAGGGACAAACTGTGAATTCAGTATTATATAACGAGGATCTAAGATTAATATTGGTAAGAATATTCGAATAAAACGATCGGAACTTTGGAACGAGAAAAGTTTCTTGCTGCATCATGACATTGCAACCAGGGGTGTCAACTTAGAAAGTATACCGATGGTTTTATTCGATGTAAAACATCGGAACCCTGCATCAATGTTTTTCAATGCATTGCTTAAAAACATCGATGTTTTTTCAACATCGAATACTTTTACGTTTTTCTTAGCTCAACAAATACAAACCAACAATATTCGTCGGCAAATGTCATTTCATTTGTCTCTTGCCAGTTCCGTTAAAAATGCCAAGAGAAAATGTGAATATTCACCATTTTCAGATAAACGCAGATAGTTCCTTGTCTTTCGTCTGGTCCGTGTGAACACAGAGTAACCCTATACCTGCAGTGTAGTGCTGCAGCTGTAAGGATGTGTTTAATTTTATGTTTTTTTGTTTATGGCTTTACGCCTCGTTGAGATCATTAGAGGCGAGAAAGGACGGGGGCATGGAACGGGAAGGAATTCGGCCAGGGCCTTTTGAAGCATTCACCTGGAGTGGTTTGTAGAAGTCATGCGAAACCCAAATCTGAATGCCCGGACGGTTATTCGAACCCGCGTCCCCCGAATGCAAGGCCAGTGCGTTACCTTTCACCCAACATGATCTTGTGTGTTGGTCGCATGAGTGAGGTATAACTTAATCAGTGAAACATAGACTAAAAATTAACAGAAATATTTTACTACGATACCAGACCATTACAATGAAAAACCAGACATTAAATACTAAAGTCTAAATCTGCCTAATTAATTTTAAGTCTTTAACCACTTAACACCAATGGTGTTTAGGGAAACTTTGCAGAAACAAAAGTTTACTCAATCGTTTTCCTTTCATTCTGTGCCTTTGTTGACTGTTTGAGCAGCATTCGAAAATAAACGTTCGGATGCAACAAACAGAAGTCTCGATGATAGTCAATCAGATGTTGCCCCAACCCGGTTTATATCTAAATTTTTAGTAGTATCAGGTAACATTCGTTTTAGAGTAATAATATCTTATTTCGATTCACCACAAACACCGACAAACTGTGGGAGTGAACCTGAGAAATTGATTTTATTCATTCACTCATACGGACAGGATAGTCAACCGCAAGAGAAATTTCATCTTCACCGTTGTTATGTCCCGCTAATTGCTCACAGGTGTCACCATCTGTTAATGACAGTTACTTTAAATTGAAATAATTTAATTTAATCTTGAATAAATTTAGTTAATCTTAACATTTATTTCTATTATTTTCGTCATTATTAGCATGAGTTTGCTTTTTAAGTGATTCGATGTTGTTATTTAAAAAAAATCGATGCGTTGAGTCAAAAAATTCTATGTTAAAACATCGAATCAATACGATGTATCGTATGGTAAACATCGAATGCATACGATACATCGATGTTTAGTGAACATCCCTAATTGCAACGGCCCACAGTTCGCTCCGTACACTACAGTTTTTTTGTGAAGAATTCCAGACAGTCATCCTCTGTCCGCGTTAATAGCATGATCTGGTACCCTATGAGTTTTGTCTGTTCCCCCAAATGAAGATGAAGGTAAAGGATCGTCTGGGAGACAATATGACTCACTGGCGGCGCTGGAAGCTGTGATAGAATCGGAATTACAAAGAACGATCTATTAGTGGAAAATAGGGTGGGACCAGTCTACGTCTATACTCTGCAATTCACAATTACTGTAGATGGCAGAGGGTGCTAAGCACCAATCCTAATTCAGTGCATTCCAATCCCGAACAGTACAGGGATCTACTTTGCAGGTGATGAGATTCACACTCCTGAAAGTAAGTGTTACAGATTTAGTATCTGGCTCAGCTGGTGATGGCGTACGGAGTCCTGCTGGTGGTCATCATGAGGACCGGCCGGCAGGGTAGAGGAAGGAGTGGTTCACTATTCCCAATCACCAGATTGTGTGACGCATTCGTCCGAGTAAAGCCCGATTTGACGGCCGACCAGTTTGTCGGATTATCCTCGTCCACTGCAGCCGAATAACGTCTGACACATATTGCCGATCCTTTATTGTTGCTTCAACACCAAACGAACGGGGTGTTTTTATACAATAATGACTTTCATTTCGTAACCTGTAATGTTCGCACTGCCCCGCAAATATTTCGAAATTCAACGTCGCATTTTATAGTTATTTTCTAACTAAAATTCTAAAATAAACATTTGAAATTTATTATTTAACTATAGAATATTTTACTGTATCGTATATGGAAGAATATAGAATTGTTGAGATAAAATGAAAACAATTGAAAATCATAAAGACATTCAATACAATTTATTAACATCGCTCTGAACAATTATGGAAGAAAAAGAATGCGAAGTTGAGAGTTATGTCCATGTTGCCAATTTCGCAAAAGTCAATATTTCAATTTTAAAAATAAATGAACATACAAGAAAAAAACAAGATACAAAAAGAATGATAAGAAACAAGCAAATTTTGTTTTTGTGCTGCTGGCTCATAGGCTGCACAGCCTGTACAGCCCACGCCTAAATGCTGTCCCGACAAGAGTGATATCTCATAATCATTTGAGAATATTCCAGAACAAAATTCAAATAATAGTATTTACAAATTTTTAACAACACAGTGTTTGATAGAGTTTGAAAACATACAAATCAAGATCTAATAAAAGATAAAAAAATGTGGACTTGTTTATTAGGACGGCAACTGTGGCGAGACAGTATTTATTTATTTATTTCGTATGGCAGAAGAAATACAAAAACAGTAACTACATTAACTTACAATAAATATAACTATTACTACAGACTGATGTCTAACGATTGCAGCCATTCAAAAGTAGACTAGCCTCCTCTTGGTGCACCCTGGGCAACGTGCAAAGCCGCGGCTGAATAGTCTACATCTCAGTAGGCTGCTGGACCTAGAGTTTTAGCTTGAGGATATCCCAGCAATTAGAAGATACGGAACAATGTTATCAAACTACTACCGCGAGACAGTATTAAAACCATGTATGTATTTGTGTTAAGCGGATGAATCAGAACGAACCAATTGTCGAGAGTAAGACGCGAGGTGCGAGTCTAATTGTTTAGGGCAGTTAGCCGCTGACCGTCTGGGAGATAGGTCACGAGTGTCTGTGCGCCCGGTAATAGTTTGGCCACGCACCCGGCACTATTGTGTGGAGCAGATGCAACATAAAAACGCCACTTGCAAGCAGATTGTGCTTCGTAAAGATTAGTACATTTGTAGGAGTTGAAACAAGGTATACGAGCCAAGTGATGATAGTGTAATTCCGAACTTGCAAACAGGAGAAGAAGTGCCGCATAGCCTTTATATACGATCGAGTTAAAGAAGTATAATCATTGGTGGTGGTGGTCTTGTATGTGTTTATTCGGCTGTATTCGGCCGAGCAGGTCGTATCCAGTGGACGCATGACAATGCCTTTACCCGTGTCGTGATTAGTCGGTCATATTCGGCCATTTTGGGCCGAACAGTTGGTAGGACGAATTTGCTCGGAATCGGGTTATGGCGTCTGAGGAAGTCGTGTTGGCAGGGTTGAAACACTGGTAATCGGGTAAAAGTGCCGGGAGAAACGGAAATTGATCTCCCAGACTGACGATTTCTGCATACTGTCTTCCGATAAGATATGTGACGCAGCGTCGAAAACGTGACGATCACCGACCTCCGGATTAGTTAACGGTATCCTAGCTGGTAGGTGCTAATTTTCATTTATATCCCATGCTGGGGACTCAAAGATAACAATGACACAGCTTGTCCGGATTCGAGTCACGGCAAACCAAGATGTCACAATCATAACAATATTAATAACACTAAGGCTAAAGAAAACACTAACAAGAGTAAAATTAATGAAAAAAGGCAGGTAGGCTAGAAAACAACGGAACGACTTAAGTTAGATGTCGTTGGGATTAGTGAGATTAAATGGAAGGACAAACAGGATTTCTGGTTCGGGGAACACAAAATAATTAACAAAAAAGTTGACAGTGGAATTACTGCTGTAGGTTTTGTAATGAATAAGAGAGTAGGGAAACGGGTGAGCTATTATGAACAGTTTAGTGACAGGATTATTTTGATGAGGTTAGGAACTAAGGCTCAACGACGTTAGTACAAGCATATATACCATCGTCACAGGAAGATGATGAGTAAATAGAGAAAAGATACGCACAAATTGAAGAATTAATTCAATATGTGAAGAGGACGAAAAATCGAATAATCATGAGTGATTGGAATACGATAGTCGGAGAAGGAAAAGAGAGGAATACTGTAGGAAGTTTTGGTTTAGAAGAAAGAAAAGAGCGAGGAAGCAGGTTGTTGGAATTTTGTGAAAGATGAAAGGTAAACGTGGAAAACACACTGTTTAAGAACCATGCAAGAAGGATATACAGCTGGAAATGTCCCAGGGATACAGGCAGATATCAGCTAGATTATATCATGGCCAAACAAAGATTCACGAATCAAGTTTTAGACTGTAAAGCGTATCCAGGAGCAGACGTAGACTGGCCATAATTTGATAGTTAAGTGCAGGCTGAAATTCAAGCGAGTAAGGAAGCAATAAAAGCAGTACAGACTGGAAGTGAATTACCTGAAACAATCTAACACGAGAGAAAAATTTGCAGAAATGGTAGACTTGGGTATAAGAAGTAACTCTGAAAGGAGCTCAACTGAGTACGAATGGAATGCATTGAAAAGAGAAAAAATGGAAGCTGCTAACGAAAAATTAGGCTTTAGGGAACAAGCGACCCTAAAACCTCGGATAAAAGAAGAAATTTTGGAGCTGGTGAATCATAGGAGAAGGCACAAAAATACTAAGGATGAAACAGGAAGAGAGCAACACAGGCAATGTAGATATCAAATAAATAGGAAATGCAAAAAAGCAAGAGAAAAATGACTAGAAGAATAGTGTGAAGAAGTAGAAAAGGAAATGGTTGTAGATAAAGTAGAAGTTGCATATAGGAAGATCAAACAAAACTTTGGAGTAAAGAGGTATAAACATTGAAACTGGCGATGGGAAACCTCTTTTAAGCTCAGAAGATAGAGCTAACCGATGGAAGGAATACATTGAGAAACTGTCTGATGGGGACGACGTTAAAAATAGCGTAATGGAAAAGGAAGGCGATATCAATATTGATGACTTAGGAGATCCTATTTTGAGGACAGAATTTGATAGAGCTTGAATGTCTTGAAAACAAATAATAAGGCAGTTGGAATTGAAGAGATCGCTGCAGAACTTCTTAAATCCTTAGGAGAATAGGGAATAAAAACATTATTCAACCTGATATCCAAAAGTTATGAAACAGGAGAAATTCCAATTGATTTTATTAAAAATATCATCTTCACATTTCCGAAGAAAGCACAAGCCAAAAATGTGAGAATTATCGCACCATGCTTGAAAATTACTGACCAGAATAATATACTATCCGGGAACTGCAAAACGTGAAGAGGACATGTTTACGAAGCGACTGATGTAAATTTCAACAGGTTAGTGCCAGTTTCTAGTAGGTCAAGAAAGTGGTGCAGTTCCTGAAGAGATAGTATGTAAAGGTTTTTGAGTTGTCTAGGAACGTGTATTGCATACAATCTTACATTTGGCGCTTATTTTTATTTTAGAAATTAAACACACTAAGATTCCTAATATTTCCAGTGTCAGATCAGTTCAATGGATTTTTATTTAGTTTTCTATATACGTCACTGGTTTTTTGATACCACCGCTGAAATCAAATTACTATTAAAGTTGATATAAAATATCCTTTAAGTATTAATTCCATTTCTTTATTACAATTTCAATAAGAAACAAGGATCATCCACCTATCTTTTCATCTTCAGTTTATGAATGACAATTAATTATCAAATACAACTTTTACAATTCACTAATTTTATTATCATATTCTTCTTCCACCCTCGGGCTTATATTTTCCATGTTAAATTCCGCCAGGATTTTGTAGCTAATTTCTTCATCAAGCTTTTCCAAACAAGCCTCCTCTTATTTATTTTCTTCCCAACTTTCCCATAATTTGTTCTGAAGAAGCAACGGTCCAACACAACCCGTAATGTTTAATCCATATCAACCACTACCACATAGGATGCCGGGAACTCTCGAGGGGAACCACCAGTTAGGGCAACAGCAGATAATAACGGCGGAAGTACCACTACTGGAAAAATTGATGGTGTTGGTAACAACCATAATTGAGCAGACAAGATCCAACAGCACAGTCGATCCATCACATGTAAGAAACCTACTAGAGGCGATAATCACAACGAATACATAATGGATCCAGATAATAAACAAAATTTGCACACGTCCTCCACTCACGAGCCGCAACTAAAAATTCTCCAGTGGAATCGCAGATCAGTATTCTCAAACAGAGAAAGTTTCAGTGCAGAGCTCCAAAACAGGCAAATAGATATAGCCTTATTATCGGAAACATGGTTTCACCCCCACAAAGAAATTAGATTTAAAAATTACCAGGTGTATAGAAATGACCGAACTGATGGAAAAGGAGGGGTAGCTATTTTAATCGATCAGCACATTTCGCATGAGCCACAACACCTAAACAACAATAATCTCCCCTTCCAAGCAGTATCAATACGAATTCGACTCAAAGCATTCTCATTCTCCGCTGTATCAATATAGGCTTACTACGCCCCTCGAACAAAGATCGGACAGGCGGATTGGACAAACCTATTCAACAGATACAACCACCCTATTTAATAGCAGATGATTTCAACGGGCACAGCCGGAGTTGGGGTTGCTATCATGATCACACATACGGTACATCAGTAATGGACATGGTAGAAGACGAGAACCTCGTAATTATGCGCGACGGACCCCCACGCTGATTCGCAGAGTAGGCGGTAAACCATCCGCCGTTGACCTCACACTCAGTTCGCCAAGCATAGCAACCATTGCCACATGGCAGGTACTAAACGACACTTTGGGATCGGACCATTTTCCAATTCAACTCACATTCGGATGCCCGCCTGACTATGAAAACAGAAAACACCCTACAAGATGCTGAAACATAAAAAAAGCGGACTGGACATCATATAAGCGATGTTTGGAAGAGGAAAACAACAAAATTCCAGAAAAATTAACGGGTATAGAAGCATATAAGCAATTAGAGGCAGCAATAACAGTAGCAGCAAACAAATCAATACCTCCAAGAAAACAACGAAGTCATTCAGGCTAGACCACAACAGTTTGGTGGAACTCGGAATGCTCAAGAGCAATAGAAAAAAGAAGTCTAGCTTTACATAAATACCGGAGAGAACCTACACTAACACATTACATAGAATATCAAAAAATTAGCTCCTGGAACAAACGTACGTTAAAGAAACAAAAACGATTAAGTTGGATTGAGTTCTGTGAAACATTGGGTAAAGACACAAGCACGAGCTCAGTATGGGACAGAATAAGATACTTGAGGGATAGGAAACACAGACCTACAACAAATTCCGTAGACAGCTCGTGTATAGAAGAAATTTCCAAAAGAATAGCTCCAGATAGTACCTCCAATCCAGATTCTCGATACGCACCAAATCCTGCCGAACACTCCGAGCACCAGCTCTGCACACCCTTCACTGTAAAAGAACTCCAATGCTTAAAACAGTCCTCCGATACGGCCCCGGGAATAGATGGAATACACTACGCGATGTTATCCTACATGCCCACAATAGCACTTCAGTTCCTCACAAAATGCTTTAATGACCCTCCCGATTCCTCAGGAATGGAGAACTCAGATTATCCTACCCATTCTGAAACGCCATAAAGATCCAAAACACCCAGGGCCAATCTCACTAATGTCGTGCGTATCAAAGACTCTGGAACGCCTAAACAAAAATAGGCTAGAATGGTGGTTAGAAAGAAACAAGCTCCTTCCAGCTACTCAATTCGGCTTTAGGAAAGGAAAGAGCACCATGAATACTTTGTCAATTCTAAATACAGATATTAATATCTAGTACACACAGAAGCAGTATCTCGGTTCAGTGTTCTTGGATATTTCGGCAGCATATGACAATGTGGTAATACCCGTTCTGATGCAAAAACTCAGCAAGCTGGGAATCCCCCAAAAGCTCTTAACAGGAATCTACTCCCTAATATCAGAAAGAGTGATATATATAGCGGCCAAAGAAAAATTGATAGGACCTCGTTTGGTGTTTAAAGGACTCCCGCAGGGAGCAATACTAAGTACTACATATAAGAAGAAGTCAGCTATCCGAAAGACAAACTAAACCTCAAAACGCATCCACTGAGGGAACGGAGGGAAATATTAAAACAAGAGGTAGAAAAATTTGCAAACCAAGATCCAGCGACCCAATACGACATACCATTACTGAAAGCGTATAACTATTGGGAAGAAATCAGTGATAAAATAGAGAAATTCGAAATATAGCCTATTTATCAAGCACCATTCCGCCTACGAACATCTCCTAGAAAAATCGACGAACACGGATGTAAACGAAAGCCTTAACAGGAAACTAAGCACCCTAACCCCGAACGCAACACACATCTACACAGACGGCGCCAACGTCACCCCAGAAAGCAAAGTAGGATGCGCAATATACTGCCTACAATCACAGTATCATGCACTATACTCGTTGCCGGAGCAAACGTCAATTTTTCTTAAAGAAGAAAAAGCGATTTTAGAGGCATTGAAATATAGTAGCTACCGTGACCAAACCGAAGTAATAATCATCTCAGATTACCTGAGTGTAATCAAAAGCATTGAAAAGCCCATTTGGAACACAAGGATGGCAAGCATAATAACAGACATCCTCCATGAAATATACAACAACAACATAAAGGGCAAGTCTCTTGTGGGTACAATCTCACAAGGGAATCAAATTCAACGAATACGTCGACAAGATGGCGAAGGAAGCTATAGTCTCGGGACATGAAGAAGACTTAAAACTACCCTCCTCAGAATTCCACCAAACCATCAAACAGTGAGCAAAAGAACTATGGCAAACGGAATGGAGTAGTTCTTTACAACTAAATGGTCGACACTACGGCTGTATACAACCAGACATCCCCGCGAAGCCTTGGTACTACAAATGGAATGCTAACAGGCGGTACATCACAAGTATCATTAGAAATCTTTATTTTCAAATATTGATCTAGGACTTAGAAAGAACTTTTTAAATTTATTGTGTGGAGCACAGCAATTAATGATAGCGAAGCATGGACTTTAGGAATATCAGAAAGAAAGAAAATTGAAGCATTTGAAATGTGGTGCCACAGAAGAATGCTGAAAATTAAGCGGACAGATAAATTACGAAATGAACGAGTTTTGGAAATAATGAGTGAGGAAAGAAGTTTGTGGAAGAAGCTTACAGAAAGAAGAGACAGACTGGTAGGTCATATTTTGAGACATGCTGGATTGGTTAATTTATTGGTGGAGGGAACAGTTGAAGGTAAGAAGTGCAGAGGAAGACAGAGATTAGAATATATGAAACAGTTAATTGAGGACGAGGGTTGTAAGGGGTATGTTGAAATGAAGAGGTTAGCACAAGATAGGAAGGGATGTAGGATTGCATCAAACCAGTCGAAAGACTCATGACACGAAAGTCGAGGGAAGTTGGGTCCGATCAACGGGTGCACCGAACATACGTTATAGCGCCCTCCCGGTACCCCCCTCCCCCACCACCGTCAGTACGCCACCATCTCAGGAGGTAGACTCTTCAGAACTACCCGCCATTACAGCGAGGATGGTGAGGCTAGGTACACTTCGCCCGCGGGGAGCGACGGGGAGTCGGCGCCTGCCACGGACCAGGCCGAAAAGGAAACCTGACCGTATAGCTTCAGCCATCTCCGCGAGTCCAGCGAGCGCCCGGCCCCACCTGTCCCCGCAGGGAACAAGGCGGAAGCCACAGCGGACCGAGCGCGACGCGGACCTACCCCTTTCACGAGCTCCGCCGCACCCGCCGCCAGCGCAAGCACCAGCGACGGACATCAGATTCTCACGATATAGGGTTCGCTCCAAGTGAAACGTTCCACCGCACCCGACCGGCACTCCGGTGTGGATGCCTCTGACAAATACGGATTCCCGCCCACTCTTTTAAGCTCGCAGAGCACCATCGTAGTGCACATCACACCTTGGCCGGACTGGGCCGTAGATAGAGTTGAATTTAAGGTAGGGCAGCGACGGTTACAGGTAGGGCGGAAGTTAA
The DNA here is from genome assembly GCA_031002005.1 of Vandiemenella viatica. Lineage (NCBI taxonomy): Eukaryota > Metazoa > Arthropoda > Insecta > Orthoptera > Morabidae > Vandiemenella > Vandiemenella viatica. The sequence goes on from JARYHS010013630.1 coordinate 109,858,170, forward strand.
AATTTTACTTGATCTAATCTGATGAATAAATTTTTGTCGTACTTGTGATTGCGTGAGGTAGTACTTAATTGTTGGGAGGGGTGATAGATAATAACAAAGCATTCAGTTATTCAAGTTTATATTATTTCCACAAACATATTATATTCAATATAATAATAAAAATCCCTTCCTTAAACCAGCCGAATTCTTTGATTGGCCATATAGTTAAAAATGCAAAGGATCTCATTCAGATGAATTGATTTCGTTCTTTTCTTTTCAAAGGCCATAAATCCCATGCCTGCCATTCTTTCATTACCCATTGACAGCCTCTGAGGCCTGTCGATTGCAGTCAAAGTTGAAAACGTAGATTCGTACGCAGCAATACTACATCCTACGGTCGCCACAGAAGAAAAAAGTTCGTATGTATCTTTGAACGCCTCTCGCTGCTGTACAAAACTTGCATTGTGTTTTCCGTTTCATCCTCGCGATGAGTCAAATAAGCTTTGACCACGGTAGCCTCTTCCCTTAATGGAATTGTTAGACCTGAAAAATCAGCTGAAACTGAAAAATATAATTTATTTACTATAGAAACTTATAGGTTACATTAAAAAAAGAAAAGAATAAATTAACTTAAATATCTTCCTACTACAAACTACTTAAAAAACCTAAAAATCATAAAAAGATAGTATCAAGAACGCTGGTTGAATTCCAAATTGAATTGCCAATGAAATTTTCTGTGTGAGGAATTAGCCAGCTCTTTTGTCACTAGCAGCGTCGACTGATTTTGGGGTAACGTGTTTAACAATTAACATGGACCAAACGTACACCATGTGGCATAAAAATATATTCAAACTTGAAATTGTGTCTTGGACATAAATAAATAACACTAATATTTTACAAGCAGCAACATAGTTTTTTTTTTAATTTTCTCACCAATTACCTAAATTTTTCATCGGTACCATTTTGTCTACATCAAAGTCATTCAGGCTCGCTAATGAGTTTAGTAGATAGTCGTCCAAAAATCTTCTTTGTAACTCAGCAATTAATATGTCCAGTGTTTCAAAATAATCAGATTTTAATGGCTTGAGCATCCTGGTCGTCTATATTTTGTCTCGCGGAGGGACAGAAAGGGCCATCATCTAGTAAACATCCATACAATTTGATTTTTTGACTTGCCTCTTGAGCCCCTTCTACGTCTGGGTCCTATTTTAGGAATTGCCGCTTGTCTTAGATTTAGCTTCTTCCAAAAGTTGATGATATATTTCACCTGATCTGTTTCTTTTTTTCCATTTTCGACGCGCTTTACGATTGTTATGGCCTCTTTCAATTCTGCACTTTGGGCTTGTAAAGCTGCGTCGGCAGGCGGAAGCGTGGATAAGATTTTTTTTTTTGGCCACAACCATGGCCATTCGGAATTTCAAATTGAGTATGACTTTTAATGCCGACACTCTAGCGACATCGTCACCATTAAATCTGTCATTTTTAATTTCATCTAAAGTCATCAAAATCGATGAATAATTATCATTTTTTAACCACCAAGCGTCTTGACCAATGCTGTTCGAGGAGCCAGACAATCCTTTTTCCATCATATAAGGCAGCTATTTTGCCATGGTGAAAGAATTCAAGTAACATGTTGTAATAATCAAACAACAGATGAATGAATGTCATTTCCGAGATAGTCCTGATAACTATAAAATGCAAGCGATGGTTGTAGCAGTGGACGTAATTTATTTTCTATTCGGAACTCCCGAAACTTTCCCATACATTACACTTGCACCATCGTAGCATACTGGAGAGTTCAATGTTATTTTCCTTAAGTGTATTTGATGTTAATTCCGTGAAAGTGGCTGCTTCAAGGTTTTCAATAGTTGTAACTGTCAGCAGCGACTCATTGACGAATCTATTCGTAATGTAACGTAATGCTATTCAATTTTTTTGAGGTTACTTTTAGTTCTCGTCCCATCTTCCATTAGAGTAAACCAGTTCATGTCATATTCCTCAATATCTTTAACAATGGAACTTCGCACTGCTTGAACCATTGCTTGAATTATTTGAGTTTGAATTTCGGGTGAACGATTTGTTGCGTTTTGTGGTATATGACTGAGAGTCTCCTTCAAATTCAGATGTTTCATGCAGGTGTATTCAAACAATTCAAATTCACAATTAATCCTGTTTTTTTTTTCAAAATATGATTTCCTTTCAAAATATGATTTCCATCTCAATTCATTGACTACTAGAAATTTTATTACTTCAATAATAGACTTCACACAAGACCTATTTTTTGTAGTACTTTTATACATATCAATGTTTCAGAATATCTACTTGTAAAAGTAGATATTCCATGTAATTTGTCCTGCCATACCACCATAGCTCGTGTATTAGAAATCTATTTTTCGTGTTTTGTAAAAGCAGTTTTTCAATCAGTGGAATTTTTGCATTCCCTGAATCCTGTGGAAGTGTATAAAGTCTGTTTGCTTCCCTGAGGTAAAAATTCCTGCAAGAATAGTAAAAAGCAGCATCTTTCTGGACTGAATACTGCAACTACTTATATCATTTGAACTAGTCCGCTGTAAAGGTCCTGTTATTTTCTTTTAGATTTACTGTACATCTAAAATAACTTGCTTTATCGGTTCTCCGATTTCTGCAATATAAGAAGGAATACTAACATTATCGTTTCCCCAACCTGTTTCCATAGGACAAGGAGTGGCAATTATATTTTGTGCTTCCATCTGTTTTGAGGAATGAGGTCCTTCGTGGTCAATTTCCTCTTCAATTCTTCGTTTTTTGCTAATGATAGCCCGTATTATCCATTGCAAAATTAATCGGTCTTCAGTTCACAATAATAAATAAACAGTTGTGTCACTAACCGACTTAAACATTGTACCTACACAACACTAACGAACACCATACACAATATATAATTTAAATGCCATCTGTGAGCATGATACGTTCAGCGAAGAATAGAGTGAGGTACTTAGCCTGCCTCTTCTTCTTTGTTGCTTGCCTTGGCCCTACCTTCCCGACGTTGACAGGGACTTACCACCACACGGCCCACTCTCGGGGGAACGGAACCCCCTGGCACGAGTGTTAGGATTATCTCTGTTCCTGGCAAACCTAACGGTGACAACAAGGGACCAGAGCAACACTCCCTTTAGGCCTGCATCAACTCAGAAGATTTCTGAATCGAGTGGCACTTCCTGAATTCCGGCGTCCGTCACCTACAGCGACTCTCCATGCTGGCCTTCACCAGAAGACACCGAGGCGGAATCGACCTGCCAGAACCTGTACATGGGGATGGACACATCCCTGATCAGTAACATGCTGACACCCCAGCCTTCACAATGACATGACGAACCACGCGCAGCCAAGAGGCGCACCTTGCCTCTTGCTGCAGAGACTTCAAAACACCAAAGAAGTGAACTCACAGCGCGAAGCCCTACTGCACCACCAGAGTCTTCACCAAACAGCTATAGAGAAATCTTGCCAGCAAACACAAGAAGACACCGAAGAAGTGGAAAGGGGTGTCGGACCAAGAGACTGCCAAACCACCTGTGTGGAAACCATGTAGCTCTGGAAGCTCAACTGTTGTGAGAAACGAAGAGGATTCACCCACGACCCACCAACCCCATCAGCGAGCCGATGTGGAAGACTTCATGTTTCCTCGGCACACTTTTAAACATCAACCAGCGCTGGACTCCAATACCGTGGAAACTAGAAACAGTTTCAACCCCAGCAGTCCGAAACTGAACCAGCGTCATCAATACAGAGATCTGCACACATCCACCCTATTGTGGTGCAATTTGAGCACAACAATAAGACGCTCCTCGATATGATTGAAGCTGTAGTGAAGAGTCCCTTCGCTGCCAAAGCTGCCGGTAGTGATAAGATCAAGTTCACTTTCATCACAGCCGCTACAGGGATGCTGAATGACAGTAACATCCCATATTACACCTTTCCTATTGGAGCTGTTCCACTACTCAAAGTAGTCTGCAGGGGCATCTCAACATTTCCCACTGAAAAACTGAAAGAAAAATTTTAGCTGACTTTACGGCTCCGGCAGATGTCAGCGGAAAAATTCTAATCGGCAGTGACCTTAATGCTAAACATTAACTGGATTAGAAGGTACAACAATACAGCGGGTATAGCATTGAGACGCCTCACGAACAGATACAACATGTGCATATGGGCACCAGAAGAGCCAACACACTACCCGAGTAATGGCAATAGACCAGATGTTCCAGACGTAGTTATCACCTAGGGCATCCAGGGTTACGTCACCAGCTCGGTCATAAACCGACTTTCCTCAGATCACTGTCAGTTATGGTAGAGGTCGAGGTTGGACCCTGGCAAATTCATAAAGACCCGTTTTTCAACTACGATAAAACAAACTGGAGGCGCTACCAGGTGTTCCTACAGACTAAGCTAGCTGATCAACCCAAAATTAACAACATTCACTTTGACCTTCTGTCTTTTGAGGCAGCAGTCAAAGATGAAACCGCAGCTTGTACTCCAGTCAGGATACCCAGACCAGCTCCACTCCGCAGCTTCTCCCCCCCCCTCCCTCCAACCACCTGGTGGAAATCCGCCACAAAAACCGACTTGCTAAAGACAGGAAGCTTACGAAAACCCGGAGACCAGAAGACTACTAAATCGCTTGTAAAGGGAGATAAAGCTTCCCTGATTAAGCATCGGACCAATAGTGGGACTCAAGAGTCTCCATGCTCCACCCAGAGGATGGGTCTCTATCGCTACAAACATGAAGACTCACCAGGCGAAGGCAGCGACTCCCCCCACTGCACGGCGAAAGATGCCCAGCCGTCACTACGGAGGAAAATGTCAACTCACTTGCTGATGTTTTCGTGAAGAACTTTCAGCCCTCGCAAACAAATGTAGACAGCAGTCAACCGACGCCTCGAAGCTGAAGACGATCATCAAATAGAGTACATCACCACGGAGGAGGTACCTGTCGAAACTGCACCTGCACAAAGCACAAGGGCGCGATGAGATCAGCAACTCTCTCCTCAGGCAACTACCACCGGAAGCATCTGTCCACCTCGCCGCTATCTTTGATGCCATCTTGACACAGCAGCTTTACCCTGGACTGTAGAAACACGCTATAATAGTGGGAATCCACAAAACTGGGAAGATAAACACTTACCTCAGAATTACAGGCCTATAAGTTTGCTCCCAGACATTAGCAAAGATATCAAACGGTTGCTACTAAAACGTCTATCCGCCTTCATCGATGACGCTAATGTTATACCAGATCACCAGCTGGGATTTCAACGTGGTAATTCCACCACTCAGCAGTTGATGCGGGTAGCTGAAGCGGTGATTCACGCTTTCAAATTCAAGAACTACAGCGATACGGTAATTCTTGACATCTCGGTTGCCTTCGATTCCATGTGGCACCCGGGGCTCCTGCTCAAGCTCTACGAACAGGATATCCATCCCGGGGCCATACGTGAATCTTCTAAAATCCTACCTCACTGGCCAGACCATCAGCGTCAAGGTGGACAAGGCTTACTCCTCTACCAGGAACATCTAGGCAGGAGTTCCTCAGGGCTCCGTGCTTGGGCCAGTGCTATAATCCCTGTACACCGCTGATGTACCGACCAGTAATGGTATTCTGACTGCAACCTAAGCTGACGGCACTGCGTATTTGGCCACCAGTCACAGTAGAGTACTAGCCACCCGGTGACTATAGGAAGTTCTCCGGGTAACCGAGGCCTAGGATAGAAGGTGGCTTATAGATATAAAGCCCACCAAGACCCAAGCCATTATATTAACCAAGCGATTTTGGGCCAGTCGAGCAACTCATCCAGACCCATCAATTCGCCTGTATGGTAGAGAAATCCCATGCTCCATCACAGAACGCTACCTGGGGATGACTCTAGACAGGAGACTGAACTGGTGTAGCCACATCAACGAAGTCCGGCTCCACAGCCTCAACTCAATACTAAATAATGGCAGCAAACTAGCTCTTTCCACAGGAGGCAAGATATACACCTCACTCGTACGCCCCATTATGGATTATGCATGTCCTGTTTGAGCATACGCCAGTGGGAAGAAAACCAGAAAGCTTCCGGTCATTCAAAATAAGTCCTTAAAGAAAGCCCTCCATCTCCCGTGCACTCCATGAGGATGCCGGTATTTCTAAATTGAAGGACAGATTCCGTCAGCTGGCGTAAATATTTTACAAAAATGTTAGGCAATGTAACAAACCGGCGGTCAACTCAATTGGTTGCTATGACAATGGACATAGAAGACTACTCAGTCTCCTACCAAAATGATACCCAACAACGAGACACACCGACAGTAAAGGATTGTAACATCTTCATTACGTTGGAGGCAATGTCTTCGGACAAACACTCCACGGTTTTGTGCCTACCTGCCTGTAACCTAAGGTAGTGACGGTGCGATGTTTGTGAGAGCAGAATAAAGAATTAATATATAAATAATATCGACAAACTGTAGTTAATTTGGAACTATTTACACGTAGCTGCGTTAGTAGTAACTTAATTTTTTCCCACCATTTCATACTATTAACAAACAGTTAATTAGCAGATTATCTTAGTTGATGGTTAAGGTAGGGCATTTGAATTTTAAGGTAGGGCATTGCCCCACAATTTCCCCCCTTAGCTACGGCCCTGTGGCCGGAGCCTTGGTGTACGGGTGTCGCTGCCCCACCCGGGTCAAAGACCATACACTACTGGTCCACACATATAAGAGGACCCACTTTGGCAGCAAATGGCTCATGCCGGCGGCAAGGGGCGCACAAGTTCCTTGATCACTGATCACCGGTCCCAGCGAGGGCCATTCTATACAATCTGAAGATGACCCCGGCCGTTGCCAGATCACGCCAGCTTACCGGTACCGTCCGTTGCCTCCCATCAGGGTCGCGTCACCTTCCTGCAGCAAAAAAATCATGACAATAACCGGGTATAGGAGTGGTGGAGTGGAATATGGAAACAATATTTCAATAAAAAATAATCTTTCCCCGCCGAAGAGTGCATGTCTCTAGATTGGTACTAATTATGCTTTAATGACTTCGAAATCAAAGAGCTGCAAAGCCCTATCAAAAATAAAGTAGAGTGATCCTGTATTCTCTACTATCTGATATACCTCGCATATTGATACACATATATACACGGTATGATCCTGCAGAAGTGGGCCTACATCTCCTGCCATGGTTACTAGCTTACAGCAAAACCTTTTTCTTCCTCCTACATCTATTCCTCCCTCTATATCTATCCACCGTTTTTACATCTGCTTAAGAGACATTATTCCCTGTTTCTATTAGTGGATCTAACCAATTTCTGACATTTTCATCCTGCTTATCTTACGTGTTCTGTGACTTGTTGGTAGGTCCTGTAAAATCTTTTCTATCTCTATAATGACCGTATCATCTTTCTTTTCAGCCTTTCAGTCGAGCCTGAAAGGCTGTGGTGGTTTACTCCAGATCATAAATCTGAGAATATAAAGCAGTCTTGGCGTCTGATCTCTCAGTGTCCTTATCACAGTATCTGCTGTCTTTTTTTTTGGCTTATGGCTTTATACCTCGTCGACGTTATTAGGACTGGGGTATAGAAAAGGAAGGAATGGCCTTATGAAGGAAGCATCTCAACATTCGCCTTGAGTGATTTTGGGAAACGATGGAGAACCAAAATCTGGAAGCCTCGAGGGGGATTCGAACCTGGGTCCTCCCGCATGTGAGGCGAAAGCGTTAACCACTCATCCACCACGTTCGGTATCTGCTGTCAATCGGTGGGACAGGTTGTATCGACAAAAGACATACTCCTTAATTTCACAAATACTCTGATCTACTACTAAAAACTGAAGCATGCGAGTATTCCGTTCATCAAGTCACTGCATCTTACACATGTAGCATTGCTGGCATTATGCAGCAACGTGTACATACTGCTTGATATTACAAATATCTGACGTTATGAGCTCCGCTTAGATTATTAAACCATGTGACATAAAAATTAATTTCACGCTGAGAGTTCATCTTGATAAGTCATGATGACTGATACGATATTATATCCGGATGTTTTGACCGAGCGTCGTGGGTGAGCGCTAACGCTCTTGCCTCGCATTCAGGTGGACACGCGTTCGGCTCCCCCTACGGGCATCCGGGTTTGGATTTTCCTTGGTTTTTCTCCAAATCATACCAGGCGAATGCTGAGATGCTTCCTTCAAAAGGCTATGGTAGAATTCGTTCCCGATCCTTGTCTACAGTCCTTTTCTATCTCTGATGACCTGGACGTCGACGAGGCATAAGGCCACAAAAAAAACCCCGGATGTTTGACTATCTCTGAGGTAGAATATATGTAAGCGCAAAATACGACTGTCAACGTGCCCATCGATTTTACAGCAGCATACTGGATGTAGATCAGCATAGCGTTCAGACTCCGTATTTAATGATTTCCATGTCGAATACGCGTTAAGCACAAAGCAAAAAGAAAGAGTTTCCACGATCCCTTGTAACGAAGGCGAGACGAGACGGGACCTCATTAGCCGAAGTGTAGGGACGACCGCGGGCCGCAGGTTAGTCCTCGCTTACCTGGCCGCCACCTCCGCACCACGTCGCCTAGTGTCGTTTGGCACAGAGCACTTTACAGCAACAGAAGGGGTGCCCACCGCTGCTGCAAACCGATGGCAACAGCCCACCGCTACACACGCCTGTGATGTTTACCGACTCAGAGTGGGTAGCTGCGTCTCGTCTCCGCTAGCAGAGGCGGTGTCCCTGTTCCCATGGCGTGTGGTCGAGTATTCGTCCCGTCCCGTCCCGTCTCGCCTTCGTTACAAGGGATCGTGAGAATGGGCCTTAAGACAGACGTTGAGATGCCGCCACCACGCTGCGCCGCGCTGTACATATTCATAATTTGTGCGATGGGAAGACATATTGTCTTATTCTTTGACAGTTTACACCACGTCACCGAGCGTGTTCGGTTAACGGTAACGGGTTAACACTGCTTATGCAGACTGTCTTTGCTGGGCTGAGTTTCACCTACCGGTCAGGGTTCCTTCCCTAGCCTAAGTTCCGGTTTTAAGGCGCCTTCGCCCTCGTCCTTCTCTCTTAGTTGCTCCGAGGTATCCAGGCTCACCATGAGATATATTGTTTAGCATGACCCTTTAGAGCAGTGGTCCCCAACGGGGGCGGTGCATCCAACCTGTGGGCGTTGAAGAGATGATGGGAACAGTACTGGTCAAGGACATTTAGGAGGCTTTGAGGACCAACCGCCGCCACTCCCCCCCCCCCCCCTTCTGCTCTCCAGTATTATATCCGGCTTTAATGGCAGCATCAAGTATTTCATTCAGTCCCATCGTCATATGTAGAGGATTTAGCGTAATCAGAAATTTATTAGATGAGAAAAGAAGCAGAATAAGGCGCCAAATATCGAAAGATTACTATCATCACACCAAATTCAGCCCTATCATATATATTATTTCTATAAGGTATTTTTTTGTTGTTGTCACAAGCCTGTATCTTCCTTCATACTTAACCGAAATCAATGAATGAGGTGTCATTTTAAAGCTTATGGTCTTCACTTTGGTCACATCATATTTTAAGAAATTAAGTTTTCGGAATTCGACTCTTAATGGGCGAAAACGTCAATATTTCTAAAATGCTGTTTTCTGTGTTATGAGTCATTTATTTCCCTGGATACCTAACCGAAATCGTTTAATGAAGTATCATTTTAAAGATTAAGATCTCCGCCTTAGTGACGTCATATATTAAGGCAGAAATTTTTCGGAATTCGACCCTTAGCAAAAGTATCAATATTTTTGTATTCGTTTTTGTGTCACGAGCGATTTATCTCCCTTAATATCTAACCGACATAGATAAATGAGGTATCATATTAAAGAATAAGGTCTCCGCCGTGGTAACATTATATTTTAAGAAAGGAATTTTTTGTAATTCGACCCTTAAAGGGCAAAATTGTCAATTTTTCTAAAATGCGTTTTTTTGTATCTCGAGCCATTTATCTCCCTGGATATCTAACGAAAATTGATAAATGAAGTAGGATTATGAGGAGTAATATCTCAGCTTTGTGACATCATATTTTAAGAAAGAATGTTTTTGGAATTCAACTCTTAAAGTGAAAAAAGTATAAATTTTCCTATAACGTATTTTTGTGTCACGAGCGATTTATCTCCCTTAATATCTAACCGATTTAGATAAATGAGGTATCATATTAAAGAATAAGGTCTCCGCCGTGGTAACATTATATTTTAAGAAAGGTATTTTTTTGTAATTCGACCCTTAAAGGACATAAATGTCAATTTTTCTAAAATGCGTATTTTGTATCTCGAGCCACTTATCTCCCGGGATATCTATCCAAAATCGATAAATCAAGTAAGATTATGAGGAATAATGTCTCAGCTTTGGTGATATCATATTTTAAGAAAGAAGTTTTTGGAATTCAACCCTTAAAGGGAAAAAGTATAAATGGTTCTACAACGCATTTTTGTGTCACGAGCTATTTATCTCCCTTGATATCTAACCGATACAGATAAATGAGATATCATATTAAAGACTAAAGCTCCGCTGTGTTAACATTATATTCTAAGAAAGGAATTTTTCGTAATTCGACCCTTAAAGGGCAAAAATGTCAATATTTCTAAAATACGTTTTTTGTATTTCGAGCCATTTATCTCCCTGGATTTCTAACCAAAATCGATAAATGAAGTAGGAGTATGAAGAGTAATGACTAACCTTTGGTGACATCATATTCAACCTCACTATTTATCGCATTTTATTCTTGAAATTTTCGCACGGGTTGTGTAGTAATTCATAATATTTTTGATAGCATGTATTTGTTATTCAAATTGTGAACAATACACCAATATTGTTTATATCTTTATTAAAATAATTTTAGAAATCTGCCCTTGTTTTTCTACATGTATGATATTTACACTTCACCTAAGAGGGGCACAATGAAATCACTGTTTCAAAAAGTGTGCTACTAGCCAAAGAACTTGGAGGAGTGTGGGTTACATTTTATGTTGCAAGAAGGAGACTCGGTGTGTTCTTTTTTCTGAAAAGCGGCGGTGAGTAGTTTTCTGTTGGAATAGGGGGCGGTAGGCCGAAAAAGGTTGGGATCCAATGCTTTAGAGTTTAGATGTTTGTCTTGGAGCCGAATGTTTCTGTGCTTTTGCGAACCTAACACTTATAGTCTATGTATAGCACCCCACCGATCAAGATACGGTGAACGCGTCACTAGTATTCTGCATAAAGATGCAGGGCTAGAATCCTATACTCAGCGAGTGTAACCATGGCAGGTGTCACACATACGGCGCGTTCTTAGCTTTCTGTTTGCTACGTTGCTTGTCTTTGCGTCCCACACGCACCGAGTCCAGCACTCGGGAAGACGCGGGTTCAGATCTCCGTCCTTGTATCCAGATTTCGGTTTTTCGAAGTTTCCCGAAATCACTCCAGACCAATGGCGGATGGTTCTTTCGAAATGGCCGAGGCATTCCCCTCCTTTCCTTATTTCCAGTCCTCTCCCGCCTCTAAAATCCTTATGTCGACGAGGCATAAAGCCATAAGGAAAGCGAGGTGTTACACGACGCTGCGGGGAGGTGTGTTACACAGTCGCACGAGCAGCTATACGGAGAGCAGTCTGGAGTTACACATAAAGCGCCTTAACAAGGGATGCGCAGATGGTATGTTTGAAACGCGTGGAGAATGACCCTGTGATGCACGGGCATGGTGTGCTGAGCTAGATACTATTCCGAAACGGTGAGTTTCGAAAAATTGTTTGTGCAGTAGAAATTCCTAAAGACATGATATTTATACCACGATTCTTTGCTGATTGTTCAGGTCTACTTCTGGAGCGAAACCCCGAAGAATGGAGGTATTATTTCACGCATATCACTTAGTCGCTGTCTAAAATCTCTTGACGATTTCGTGCATAAACCCAAAAACCAAAAATTTCATAATGTGAATAAAAATACAAATTATTTCAAACATTAAAGAAACTTCTAAGATAGTAATACAAAAATCGTGATTATTTCTACATTAGAAATGATTTTCTCCCAAAAAAATAATTCTGTTGACTTTTATCTTAACCAGTCCTCACTAACCAAGCGAACGAATTGAAACTTAGGGACTAGGTTCCAAATCATATAGGTGCAATTTTAATACACTTTTACCCTCAGTAAACAACCTGGGAGGGTATTGCCGGATATCAGTATTATTTGCGACGGTGGTATATTTCCTAGGCCTAGCAACGATTTATTCACATTTTTTTCTTTAATCTTTAAAATTTGAAGTACTGTATGTTACGAATCATCTCCCTGCGTAACTTGTTCTAGTTCATGACTCCCCTGCCTACAAATATAAGATTTCGAACTGAGTTATGCCCAAAATCAAAAGTTAATTTATTGTTATGGTCTTTCCTTCCCCCCTATACATGCTGCTCTTAAATCTAATAAGCTGAACCTTTTTAGCATTTATCTTAACTCAATGATTACGCACTCGACTAGCAACCTTGCTTAGATCTCTCTGTAGTTGTTCACAATTCTGCCTGGATGTAATCAAATTATGCAGCCTTAAGTCATCTACTAACAACCAAAATGATTTGTTAAAATAAAGAATATTAGAACGTGGCACTCTTGTTCTCATTTTCAACACCCCTAATGTTGCATTTCCTACCGTGACACCTTGCTTCTCCAAGCAGCAAGCCGCATCCTGATTTTCCGCAGTGGTTTCAGTCTTGTTCACTAACATTCGATGGCTAACTCTGTCAAACGCATTCGAAAGATCCAGGGACACATTGTTGCCTCGGCTACCATTGCCCATTAAATGTAATGTATCTCGTACGTTACACCAACAGACTCGCGTGAATGACCCCTCGTATGTGTATCCGTCTGTTGTGGTTTCTCATTGACCACTGGAAGTAATGAACTACTCCTGCTGTATGCAAAACTTTCTTTCTTTCACACTCGTGTAACAACATCATCGTTCCCGGACATTTCGCGAACTATAGCGGTGTTGGCGAACACTTGTGCAAGGATTTTAGTGCACCAACTATTAACACGTTTTCATGTAACTTCGAATGTAGGCTGGCTAGATGTGCCAGTCAGTAAATGGACCAGTCTTTACACCCAGTACTCTGTGTTTAGTACAGTTTTCTAGCGCGGGAATGCTGAACCTCGTATCGCTGCAGTTTCGGTAGCGTACCAAACGATAAATCATCAGAAGAGATTGGGGTCATAAGCAACTAACCACGGCAACGTAACGACAGTAGCAGGTGAATCCAGGGGCAAGCTCAGCTGAGAGACGGGAACCGCTCAGTAAATAATACGTTGTCACTCGTAACATCAAGATTACGTTCCGTTTGCATTCCACATACTGTTATTGTCTCTGCTGTTAACAACCATTTTTTCCACTCAAAGCATTTTTTAATCGCGAGGTGTTGTATGTATCATTTGATTATCAATTCACTCGCAGCTACTAGAGCACCGTGACTCGAAACTTCGGTGAGTAAACCATTTATTAATTTGAAAATTCCTTAGACAAACAACTTCATCTCGTAATTCACTGTACTCTTTTCTTATTCTTAACAAAATAATAATAATAATATTGGACAAAAGCATTCAAATGTGCTTCAATGAACTAAGAATTTAAATATTGCTTTTAACATCAAAATTTGATTACTCTACAGCCTGTAATTAAATGAATTGTTTAAAGCAGAAATTGCTCTCCTCTGACTTATGTTTTCTCATAAAACATCTTACTAGACTCCGTTTGGACCGAGCGTGGTTGGTGAATGTTAACGTTCTGGCATCGCATTCGGAAGGATGCGGCTTCGAATTCCCCCTCCCCTGGCCGTCAGGATTTCGGTTTTCCATTGTTTCAGAAATGATTCCAAGTGAAAGCCGGGATGGCTTCTCCAAAAGGCATTATGGGATTCCTTCCTGTTATCGCCTCCAGTCCTATCCAACCTCTAATAACCTCGACTTCGACATTACTTTGCCCCCTACCCCCAACCCTTTACCCACCACTCAAACATACACACATGGAAATCCACTCCGCAGCGGTACGGGGTATCTCATTAGTCTTGATCTCATCTAACAACTACACTGCGATTCATGTAGATGTGAAGAGTACTTCATTCGACATAGAAATTATTTGTTTTCGAGAGCAAATAACTACGGTCCTTGTAAAATTATGCTACTTCAGCCGCTATCTACTAGTCATGCATCGTCTATGGTAGCCGGTCACGACTCACGTGTTATTCTTGTACTCTAAATGAGTCCCTGAAAATACATTTTATCACTCTGTAAAATAAATTATAACTGATGGATCTCCGACGACCTGTCCCGTTAAGCTTGAAGATACATTCAATGTGTCTAAGCGTACGTTCATTAATGTGGTCCCAACCAGACTTTTTTTAAAAAAAATTATGGCTTTACGACGTCGCTAGAGGATGGATAGGACTGGAGGCGAGGAAAGGGACGGAATCCCACCAACGCCTTTTGAAGGAACCTTCTCGGCATTCGTCTGGAATGATTTCTGGAAAGCGTGGAAAACCGAAATCTGGATGGCGTCCTGTCGAATGCGAGACCAGTGCGTACCACTCACCATCATCAACCACGGTCGTTGCCCACGGTAACTGTTAAAATGTTTTATAAGAGGAGGAAGTGCCGCAGCGGGAGGGGTATTCTGTGTGACAGTGAGGAGGGGTGAGACGGTGTTAGGCTACTGACATACTATGCGGAAAAACGCAAAACCGCAAAACCCTGCGGTACCTGTGAATCCGCAAGCACGTGTTGTCTTGCGGGGAATAACAAACTAGAAAAACGGCAATCCGGAAAACGCGCCCGGATTTTTCTACCGCAACATGTCTGCGGAATGAAAATTTCAGCATGCGGCCGGCGACGCGGATTGGAGGGGGAAATGAAGAAAGCAGAGGGTAGTGACACACCAACCACTCAGTCTCACTCCGGACAGAATTGTAATGCACATTAGATACAGGCACTGGCTGAAATACTGCCGGTACACGTGGGAGTCCGTGTTACAGGTGAAGAGCATTGTAGGAATTTGTTAGCAGGTCTATAGTGACATGATATCAAGCAGATAGTTACTCTAGGCGGCAAGCCTTCGCTCGGTGCGGTCGCCTGAGCTACTGGTGCGGAAGTTCACTATCGGACGCGTCCCCCCAGGCCGAGAGTAGTGGCGCAGCAGTCTCGTTTTGGTCTGCGGCTGGAAGAGGAGCCACTTGGTGTAGGGTTTCCCTCGCTCGTTGACGCACGCTTCTTCTATTCGCGTGTATCCCGCCACACTATTGCTGCAAGCGGTGTGAAGCGGTAAGGGAGCGTGCATAAACCACGTAGCTCCATTTTGGCCTCCTTTGAACCCCCCCTCCCCACTCACGTAGCCCGACGTGGCTTTTGTCTCTACCCCCCACCCCCTCCACGTAGCACGTAGCTTTTTTCGACATTGTTTCCAGAGGACATTTTGTACTGTTTTCTCTTGTCAGACTATCGTAAGTTACATACGGGAATAATTAATTGATGGAAATGAATATTTACATGCTTCTGTGTGTTCTGTATCTCATTTTAACTGTGACAAATAATATGAAAGAAAAGCTACGCGGCCTGGCTCAGAACCGTCCCCCTCCCCCCACATAGCCCAGCGTAGCTTTCCAGCCAACCCCCCCCCCCCCTCCTAGACCGAGCCACGTAGTTTATGCACAATCCCTAACACTGCTTGCGATGTCTTGGTGGAACTGCAGCTTCAACTGGCGCTATAGTACCAGCCTAAGCGTTGTTATCTTCTTGGTCAAGGGGCGCAACCTGCTCTTTAGCTGCTTCCGCCTCATACTAGATGACATGTAAGTCGTCCAGAAGATGGATTATGTTCTTCATCATCTCGCTGTCGAAGAACGCAACACCAGCTCCAATCACAAGGGGAGCAAGGCAAAGGGTGCTTACAATAGGAATATTCCATAAACTTCTACACTCAAAGATGGATGTGTATCTATGTATTTTATTCGATTTGTCGAAAAAATTAAGTTGTGTGCAACTTTACATTGATATGTTTCCTTGACAGTACTAAATACGGTGTGAACAGACAGATCGATTTTTCAGACCCACAGTGCCTACCCGAAAAATGACTATCCTACAGTTTCTATTAATTTTATTTATGTTCATCGCAAACCGTCAAGTCAGCTTTCTTTTAAAGATACTTCAGGCGGTGACAGTCAGCTTGCGACAGCTACAAGATACCTGATGAAGACAGAGAGCCAGCTGTCGAAACGTCGTGTTTATTCAACACCATCCGGCGGGACACCCGAGAAGATTTTGTTGCATCAAATCTCCACTCATACTTCAGGGTTATCTAAACTAATTTCAGGAAGAACAATTGGATTATCTCAATTCTCCATATGTTCATCCGCCTTTAACATGTCCCCATAACTTATTTTAAGTTATAAATTTGTAATTGCGTAATACTGTAGTTCTTACTAACCATTGAATGACTGTGACATAAAATTTCAAAAAAAAACCATGTCGGCTGAAAATAATTATACGCAGTTTAGCCTTCTTCTTCTATGAACGATGTATGCGGTTACCAAGGGGTGTAGCATAACCAGTTGCAAAGAAAAAATAGCTGTTAGTACTCTCAGAAGAATCATGGGATCAAGAGAGTAACAGATAGAGAGAGAGAGCGATGAGTAACGTTAGCGTGTGTATGGGTCGATGCTAGTCATTGCTAAAAAACAACCTTATATTTTCGAATACCTGACTTTTGAATGTAGCTTCGATAAATAAGATAAGAAATTATATCAGAGATTGTTATTATACAAATAAATTTGTAGATTCAAGTTCTAAATGAATTAAACTGGACTTGTATCCATGGCAACCGAAAACACATAAAGAGCGAGTCCGATAGCTATATATAAATAGACAGCATAACCCATAATAAAAATACCCCGTCATGGCAACTTCTCGGAACATGAGCTGGGGTGGTTTGCCGTTGCCTTCCTTTGTGTGACAGTGTGTAAGAGTGGATGACTGCTGTAGTGTGCTTCGGTGTGAAGAGGTGTTTGTGTTGTAGACGAGAGAAGAAAGAAGAGAGAGGGTGAAACCCGCTGTCTGTCCATTCAGGTCTAATCTTCCGAAAAACAAAAAAATGTGGCCGCCAGGCTTAACGTGCCCTTCCTTAGGACTGTGTCGTAGCCTTCACTTCATACGCGCTGTGAGAGGTTTGCTGTGAGCCTCCACCTCTCCTACCCTGCCGGCCGATTCCTGACCGTGAACATTTCTTCCCCCACCTGGCCTCCAACCAGCTGACCCCGTGACACGGTGCCGCACCGGGACGGGCAGCGTTCTAAGCGGGTGCGTTGAAAAAACGGTTTCAGTTGAATAATTTTCATGGATATCAAACGAAACTAGAAAGCCGTTGATTCTGATTTTAATCCACAGTGATATACAGGCTACTGAAATTTACAGAAATACCGTACCAATCTTACTTTACGATTTTTGCAAAATAACTAATGATTTTTTAAAATGAAACTTTAGCAGGCAATTCATTCAAGAAAAGTCATATGTATTATCTGATGGAGATATTTATAAGTCGGATAATAGAAATGACCGTTAAATATTTTTTTTCTGAAAATTTTTCTAAGGCTAAAAATAATTTTCAGCTGATTTGTGTGTGCGTGTGTTTTATGTATAAATACCATTACAAATTTTCAAGTCATTTCTCATTAATATTTTTAAAAATATTTTACTGATTTAAATTTAATGGATAATCCCTCAGGGCGCGATAAGTCACACTTGCCAATGCTAATTTTTTTAGGAATGGTAACAGAGTGAACGACATGGCGATGGCAGTGCGCGACAGCGAAATTTTTTACGCTCATGTTATAAACGTTAGTGACGTTTCACAGCGAAAAAGTTAATTAAGGAATATGGTATATGTGTGTGCATTATCAAATTAAGCTATGTAAGTTTAAAGTAGATATTTTTACTCTATTTTCTACTATTTTCTAAATTCTTTTTTTCTTCGATACGTGACTGAAGGCAATTATTTCTACGATGCACTACAGGAGGAAAAGTCTTGGAATTTTTCAATAAAATATCCATTGTCAGGAAATATTAATTACCTTGTATATGCAAATGCGATATCCCTGTTACTTCTGTTACCTGTACTTCCAAATATTAACGGAGTATGTTATAAACATTACCACGGGGCTAACAACAACAACAACAACAACAACAAAAAAGCAAAGTGTGAAACTGTTTTTAGATAAAAATGTACTAGAAATATCTATGTCAAAAAATATCAAAACAAATGCATATCTAGACAAATATGCGACTGGGTTGCAGACTTTCTGAAGGGTGGAACACAATATGTAGTTCTCGATGATGAGAATTCACCACTGACCGAAGTGAGGTCCGGGGCTCCCCAGGGGAGTGTGATAGGGCCCCTGGTGTTCCTCATATACATTAATGATCATAAATTAAGGATTTGTGTGACGTAATAAGGGGGAAAAGACTATTTGCCGATGACGCTATTATTTATCGTAAAATAGAAACAAAGGACGACTGCGCTTTGTTACAATCCGATATTATGAAAATAATCGCATGGTGGAAAGAATGGCAGCTGGAGTTAAACGCTAAAAGCGCCAAGTCATTAACATAAGTAAAAATGTGACACCATTTAGCTTTGAATATACAATTAATGGCACTGTCCTTAGAACTGTAGGTTCGACTAAATATCTAGGGATAAAATTCGTAATAATTTGTTGCGGAATGAACATATTGAGAAAGTAATTGGGGAAGCAAATCATATGCTCCGATTTCTAGGTCGTAATCATTGGTGCGACCTCACTTAAAATATAGTTGTTATATGTGGGCACTCATCAGAAGGGGTTAATGAAGACACTGCAGAAGGTCCAAAGAAAAGCCGCCATATTTTTGACAGATATAGCTGGAGGGAAAGCGTAAGTATGATGTTGAAGGCGTTAGGATGCAAAGACCTGGAACACCGAAGGCGTTGCTCTCGGCAAAAGCTAATTGAAAAATTCACGACTGATATATTTCAGGAAGACACCAAACACATATTACTTCCGCAACATTCATATCTGGGAATGACAGAGAAAATGAGAGAAATCAGGGCCAGAACCAATTTATCTCTATACTCATTTTTTCCACGAGCGATTGGGGAATGGAATAGGAAGGATTTATCTAGCGAGAAAATTTAGAATCCGATAGCAGGAGGTCTCGATAAACCGCTCCGGCCATCTTGATCTGGGTTTCCCCAGATCGATCCATGCGAGTACTGGGATGGTTCCCAAAACAGCCAATGGGCGCCTCCTGCCATATCCAGTATATCCCTTCCTAAGTACAAACGATTACACATTCAGTAACTTCTGAATCTGGCTGGCAATACAGGGTAACTTCTCGTTTACTTTGACTTCTTTGATTTCCCAAAAGGAATACACATAAATTTTAACACATGCAATGTTCCCACTTACGGTTGTATCTACTAGGGAAACCTGTTTCGAGTTAATAATTAGTAAACCGCTTCAACAATTTGTTAGTCAGTGCAGTACCTAGTAGTGAAGCAGAAAAAAAAGAAAAGATTCTTATTCTGGATTTTGTTTGAAACGCATCTACATTGAAGCAAGTAAACTTTAATTGGATGATATTCGTTTCTGGGCAGTAGTTGTGTGGGCCATGACCCTTGTCTTATGTCCAGGAGAGTCGGCTTTCGATCCCCGATGATACCGAGGATTTTTAATCGAAGCTGAGCATCCGGACTCACTGAGCCTGCTGTCGAATGAGGAATCATCTAGGGAAACGGATCACGCCACACCACCTGTACTACTGTAGCTCGCCAATATAGAAGTCACGGGAACAGTTTCGTTCCTGTTGTGCTCTCTTAGTTGGGAAACACCCTTTTACATGTCACACAGCTTCCGCCAGCGGTGTAGCAATTCTCCGTGCGCAGTACTCACGTGACTTGTTCAAGTAAACTCCACACGTATCCATCCTGTACAGCAATCTCACAGAAGCTCCTCAGCGTCTCGACTAAGATACCACGGTGTATTCTATTGCGGATTGTTGAATAGTTAATAATAAACCTATGAATTCCATGAAATCGATTGACTATGTTCCAAGTTACGGTACTAGAGATCTGTCACTATCAGAGACGATTAAGCTATCGTTTCTATAAAAATGGTTAAATTATAGTTTATTCAAGGAATGGGAAAATATGCGTAACTATCGCGTATCATTATGAAAGTACTGGAATCGAAGCTTTATATATATATATGTATATACATATATATACGCGTGCAAATTGTACAGCTGCGCGTGGTTACAAAATTTGTTCTATTGGCATCTCGAAGTTACAGATTTGTATTACATTACGTCTTTAGGAAAAAGGATAAACCGTTTCTGTGTAGGATTTGCAAATTATGTGACGGTCGTGCTTTTGGCTATGAATCATTAAATAATGAGTGTGGTACACTCGAGCCACTTCTAATCAGACATTCTTCAAAGAAAATATATATATTTTTAATGGCATTGCGCCGGTGAGCCATACAATCTGCTTCCATCATTTTGATCTATATTTTGCGAAGTTATATTCCAGTTATTATATAACCATTCAAATAAGGTACGCTAGAAGTCGAGCACAATTATTTCAACTAGCATGGGCGCCGGCAGGGTTACTTTAAGGGGGGTCCACAGGGGCGTAGCTACTATGGTGCTAGGCGGTACAGGGGGCCCCAAGGGAAGTTCAGACGGCCCCCCATCCACTGCTCAGGGGCCCTGCAAGCACAACTCAGGGGTCCCTACCAGCAACACAAAGCAAAAAAAAGGTCACCCATCTGGCCTGAGGGCCCAAAATAAATTTTTTACACCGGTGCCCTTGTTGACCTAGCTACGCCACTGGGGGTCCATCTGGTTTTTTTAAAATACATTGTATATAACACTTATTAACTAAGGATGCTGAATTTATTGAAAAGGTGTTGAACAAATTTGGACAACAAGCTAGGCGCCTTAACTTATTATTCATGCACTTAATTTAATAATAAAATTTGTGTTTCTTAATCTTTTTCTGTGTTTCTCTTTCATAGCAGGGGGATGCAAGTGCACCCCCCTCCCGGCGCCCATGTCAGCTCGCATTCCCGCGGCCGGGCCCGAACCCGCGACGCTCGGCGCTGCGCTTCCCCGTGTTGACCACGGCGCGGCGCGGCGCTGCAGTCGGGCGCCCACGCCGCTCCCGTCCAGTGGCTTAGTTAGCGCAGACGCCACGGCCCGCTTGCAGAGTCCAGCACGGCTACTGACTGACTGCAGCTCCGAGGTAAGTCCGTTGCGATGATTGTGTAGCAGGCCCGGGTTCGCAAGTCTCCCTCTGGCTGGTGTTACGGCAACATGCTTTGCGGGTGGAACGGGGACTGCTGGGTGCTTCTGCTGTGATTATGTAACACTCTGCACTCGTGTATTAGGTAAGACTGAAACTAGATGACTGTGGGGCCAATAAGGAGAAAACCGCACTCTATTAATGGCACCGCACAAAGGAAGGCTCGAATTTTTGTTGTGGCGAAAATCTTGCATGAATTAACTATACCTTGGTTTTCCCGTTAATGTTGCTTTTTTTATTCCGATTACTAAGCTTTCGGCTGTATCCAGAGATACTCTATTGTTAATAAACACAGCCGCTAAAACCCACGAATTCATCCGACGGGGATTAGTGCAACGAAGGAAGTGTGTTACATAACAGCGCTGCTCCACCTGAGGCGGTGAGGCAGTTCCCGTTCAGTTAACCGGTTGTTGATACATTATGTACAAAGACAACACACGCAAAGCGTTTGAATAATTTTACAATTTTATTGAGTTTTATGCAGAATGTTTATAAATACGTCTATCATACAATGGAATCGCATACTGATTAATATAAACCACTTGTTGGATGGTTATAATCAAGTCAGCTGCTTTACGATCATGAAATTTTTGTTTTTCTTTGTCAAAGGATTTGGTAAAGAAAATATCAGTTTACTGTAGACTAAGGGAAGAAGACCGATAACTTTTTTTTTATTTTCGAGAGAAAATACCTGTTTGCTCCTTTGACTTAGATGTCAGTTAGCGAATAATGGCTTGACGCCAGTTTCAGTGAGGTTAGAATATTGATCTGGATTGGTTTTAGTAGGCAGAGGAAACGTTTGAAGCGCGAGGAATGCCGATCTGAGTCCTGCTGGACAGGACACACGTAGCCTGACCATGAAGTTACGTAAACGGGTGGATGGCAGACCTTCAGGGGAACACTTACACATGTTAATCCATATCGGTTTCCATTACTGGTGAAATAACTTGAATGAGTGTGTGTGTGTGCTTGTACATTCAAGGTTCAGATCGCTTAAATTAGTTTACCATTTCTTGTGACACGCCAAGAGAATTCGTTAGTATATGGCACATCAAATGAATGATCCTGCATTATCATTCATACTTTTGTTTGCATTCAGCGTTTTAAATACATTTTATTTAAAAAACTTCCTGCTAGATAGACTCACAGGATATCTTGGATCACTAATTGTTTTGTACTATGAGGCCTTCGAAGGGATCGTGGGCAGGAAAAATATACAGCTATTTACTATGCCTACATCGCGGTTGTTTGTATTACTCTTTTTTTATGAACGAATCTTGAATAATAAACTAAATCATGCTTTTAAAAGGAAAAACAGTAGGAATCATCTTCAGAAGCATGAAAAATGATGAGGAACTGTTCATGGTATCCATTAATGAGACGCTTCTTACGGTGTGCCATATCTGAAATACATCCCACAATAGTGAAAGTCCTATGTTGCAAGAGAATATTATTGGTGCAGGGAACAACTTCACGATACATCTAGAAATATCTATGGCTATGCTAGAAAAATGAGGGGAAGGCAAGGTATTCAGACTTTTGTAGATAAGAACGGACTTGAAGCCATTGAGGATTTTAAAATGGCAGAGATATTGAGTGGCTGGTTTAGTGAGACAATTAGGGGTTCATCCCGTGATGGGAGGGAATGAATCAGACGGGAGTCTCCCTAAAAGTAAAATGAGGAAACTACAAAATTTGAAATAGATTATCAGGAAATTATGAAGAAAATCTGAAAGCTTAAAAAAAATAAAAAAAAACAACGTAAAGGGCCTGGTGTAGATAATATTACTACAGATTTATTAAAGATTGTGGTATACGATATTGTACCTTACCTTAAATTTTATTTAAAATGACTTTGGAGTCTTGCTGCTTACCAGAGAACCGGAAAATAGCAATAGTAGTACCAGTTCATAAAGGAGGGGTAACAAATAGAACTTAAAATTATAGGCTGATTAGTTTGACATCAGTGATAGCCAAATGATGGAGAGATTGATATGTAACTATATCAGAAATGTCTGGGAGGAAAGAAACTGGTTTGCAGATCGACAACATGGCTTTGGGCAAGAATATTCATGTGAATCTCAGGTGGTGAGAGCTATATGCAAGATATTTCGGATGAACTGGACAAGGATAGTGTAGCACTAGATCTTTTTAAGGCATTTGACAGAGTGAGCCATAATTTTTTTTAAATAAACTGAAAACTATTGGATTGGATGAAAAAGTAACTTGTTGGGTAGAGGAATTCTTAAAAGCCAGAAAGCAAAGTGTTAGATTAGGAAATACATTATCAAAAGAGATTGAAGTAAATGAGGAAGTGCAAGGGGTAATGTATTTGGACCGTTGATGTTCATGATGATTATAGGGTGGGCTCAGAATTGCTTGTTGAAAGCTTGAAGTGTAAATATCTTGGCACAACGTTTAATAATGAACTCAACTGGGCTGAGCACATTGGGCAGGTGGTAGGAAAAGGTTACAAAGTACTTCATTTATGAGAGAGAGTGATGAGAGGATGTACCAGAGAAGTTGGAAAATTTGGTTACAAAACTTTGGTCTGCCAATTGGTTGAATATGGCGGAGTAATTTTGGACCCACGTTTTGGGTATCAAATACAAGTGTAGGAGGGCGTGCAAAGAAGAGCAGCTAGATTTGTTTGTGGAAATTATTGCAGGACCCAGTCAGTAACTTATGATAAAGGAGGTGGGTTGGGAGTCATTGAAAGACGGGATGAGGGTGAAGGGGGTGATGGGAATGTACAACTCATATGTTGGTGATGGGGCTTGGAAGGATACTGGTACAAGAATTATGAATATTGCATGGAAGGGGAAAGACGACCTTGACCACAAGCTGGCGCTCGATTTCACGCATAAGGGAATGGGAACATTTTCTTTTGTGGATAAGGGTGTCAGAGATTCTAACAAATTACCAAGTGAAGTGATGAATAATTTACCAAAAACGCTGAAGGAATTTAAAATTAAATTCTTAAATAGCAAAAGTAGATGGAAAGGGAGGAATTGTGTACGATCGGTTAAAAAAAAATAATTAGATGACTAAGTGAATTGCCACAGGAGCGTGTGCTCCACTGCAGTTAAATTATCTAATATTATAATAATCAACTGTGTCAGCTATGACGTCGTCTGTCACGTCATGACGTAACTTTATGACGTCACTCAATGGCGTCACGCTCTGCACCATTATTCTTGGTAATGCGCGTTATTTAATAACATTTCCCAGCATCCGCGAATAAATTTACTGACAGAACACTGAAATAAAAGTACGTATTGCGTTAAAATCGACATATTAATCATTAGATGCTTATATTTACATAAGATTCTTTTGATATATAGAAGTATTCCTTAAATTCTTTGTCCATAGATATGTAAGATAAAAGCTCTGTATTTCGAGCATTAATATAGCGAAAGTTTTGGTTAGATTGTTACTTAGTATGGATCAGAATTTCAACTGGCATTTGACGTTACGGCAGAGGACATGAATAATTTAGTTTTGTTTTTCAAAATATTTTAAACTGTGTCCTATTATTGAAATTATTAATTCGTTTGAGCGGACATAATTGCACACTGATTGTAATCCGCGGATCTTGGGCTACATCTAAAACAAATATTACGTGGCATAATGTATGTGTATATAATTTATTTTAATTTCCTTTGCTTTCAATGTGAAATATTACTGCGCCGATTATTTTAGCAACGGTGCCAGCCATTCAAACGTTTTAGTATCGGTCTGAATCACGGATAACAAAACAGAAATGTGTAAAAACCCTTGAAGATTTTTGATCAAATTTATATCGCTATGCATTATTGCCACTAAAACGCGATACAGTTTGTGTATTAATATGCGTGAGATTGAAGTATTGTTCTTCTGGCTGCAAGTTTATCGTAGTACGTGGTTAGGTGGAAATGAAACCTGGACCCGGATGGAAACGGAAACCTCTTGCTACAGCGTGAGGCACGAGGAGTTACATTGAATTCTATTTTATAACAATTCTATTTAGTTAAGCAATTGATAAGACATCAATTGTCAGAATATTGAAAGAAAAGTATGTATCTTTTAAATTGGCATATTAATTTTCATTTTTTTTACTGACATCATTACATGGTTTGAATGAAAGAAGTTCCAAATTGATCGCGCTATATGTGGCCTAAACCACAATTAAATATTTGGTTGCATAGCGTAAGTTGTTAAGATTTATTTTTAGCACCCTTCGTTTTGACTGGGGTCATTATTTCAGCCGATGTAAGCTGCCTCAGTCGTTAAAATTTCGATCTTCATCACAGATATTAAGAAAGAAAAGTGTAAGAACCTGTTAAGATTTGAGGTCAAGTTTATACCGCGATGCATGATGACACTGACATGCGATACAAGGAATGTATTAATTCCCGCGTGATTGAAACTTTGCTTTTTTAGCAGCAATATTAGTGGAGATTGTAGTTAGGCTGAAATGCAACCTGGACCAAGTTGACAACTGAAGCTTTTTGCTACAGCACAAGGGACGATAAATTACAATGAGCTTTATTTTATAACAACTCTATTTAGTTTAGCAAGTGCAGAGAAATAAATTACCATAACACTCCGTTAAACCCGTCATTTTTGACGGGCTTTTGGCTAGTTAATAATAATGACCGCTTGGTTTCTGTTGCAGCACGTCTACTCCTCGCCCTATGTCTCTCTGACTTGCTGTCGGCAATCTGAGTGTTATATGTATGGCGGGCCCCAAATGTGCTTGGAGTTGTTCTGATCATCTGAGGGAATGTCGTTTGCCGTATAACGATTCGAATCCGGAACAGGCTCTCAGTCTGCTTCGACAAGCTCAAACGAACGCTTAAAATGAGAAACTTCTGCAATAATACCACAAGAAACATTCCTTAAATAGCATTTGCGACACTTTCCGTGTTAGACTTTACTGATACGAGGTCTTACTTAGTAATTGACGAAATGGGTATAACGAAACAACTCTTAAATAATTTTTATTACTGAACAACAGTGTGATATATTTGTCGGAGCATAGATTGACACAGATCTTAACGTATTAGTGAGGGTATAATGCGTATCTACAAAACTAGATGCTGTTGTGTTAGTCTATTATTCTTCTGCAGACCAAAATATAAGGGTCAACTGCCATCAGATGGTCATTGTTATTTGCATTCAACTCAAAAGGATCCTCTCATTTATCAACACATTTAACGAACAAAAACTGTATCTACATTATCAAATCGATACGTTAGCAATAAAACGCTTAAGATAAATATGATGCGAAATGGATTCTTAGTTCTATGGGATATTTCTAGAAACAATATCAGTGAAAACCAACTTAATAACAGTTACACAGACCAGTTACGAAAGACCATTTAATTTCCCTCTATATCTTACTAGCAGTCACCCGCTACTTTGTCCGCTTGAAAGTGTGTTATAATACATGTTTTTGTTATTATTAACAGTACGACCAGGAGAAAAATATCTCCTTTTGGGTTGAAGATGTGGTCAACTGCTTCCTCGGCTTTTACTCTTCAATGAAAAGTGTACCTCAAACCCAGGACATAGATAACAAAGCTGTAACGTGCCGAAAGGTACGGTCACATACATTACTCACTTAGCGGCAATAGATGTCTTGAGCAGATTCTGACGTAATTATAGTCAGAATTCGGCATGGCAGCCACCTTCTGCACTCCAAATCCACCGTGCACCATGGAATAGTAGTAGTCACTTTGGTCCAAGCTGTATTTCCACCTTACCACAACGTTCGTTAGTGTAGCTCCTTGGAAATAAGCACTTTATTTCAAATTTTGATTTTAAAAAAAATTTAATTTAATTGCAATGGAGCACAGGCTCCAGTGGCAATTTCCCTACACCCCCATCTTCCCACTATCCTGCAGCCACCTACATTTGCCCTCTACAAATTTCATCTTTAAATTCTTTCAACGTTTTAGGTAAATTATTCATCATTTCTCCCGGTAACTCATTCCAATCCCTGACACCCTTACCTAAAAAAGAGAATCTTCCCACACCCTTGTGCCTGAAATCGAGTGCCAGCTTGTGGTCATGGTCATATTTTCCCTTCCATGCACTACTTTTCATACCTATTGCAATATCTTTCCATGCCTCATCGCCAGTATATGCCCTGTACACTCCCATGACCCTCCTCATCCTCCTCCTGTCTTGCAATGAATCCTATTCCAGCTCCTTTATCATACCCGTTACTGATTGCATTCTGCGATAATTTCCAGAAACAAATATAGCAGCCCTTTTTTGCACCCTCTCCAACTCCTGTATTTGATACGTAAAATGAGGGTCCCATACTACACTACCATATTCGAGCAATGGTCTGACCAAAGTTCTGAAACCCAATTCCTTGACTTCTCTCGTACATCCCTTCATCACTCTCTCCATGTTCAGAACTTTGAAACCTTTTCCTACCACCTATCCAATGTGTCCTGCCCAGTTAAGCTGGTTATCAAAAGAAATGCCAAGATATTTACATTTCAAGTCTTCAGTATACATATATTGTGACACATATGTTACCAACGGAATTACGGTGTGATTCCTGATGTGTCTCACTGTTTCATGTCCGCAACTGAAGACAACTCCTTGTGAACCAGCGACAGTATTACTTCAAAACATTTTAGGGTTAAGTACAGATTTATATTTCCTGCACCAGAACTATTATTATAGATCTTTTGATGCCATTTAAGTACAACGTGATACATCTCACTAAATTGGCGCTCATAAAAACAACTTATGTTACTAATAAAGTTTTCGTTGTCTTTCAATCAAACCACAAACTCCGCTAATATTGTCGCTAGAAAATCAAGGGTTCTTTCACCCGCGCATTAATACGTTCACTATATTGCATGTTAGTGACGTCATGAATTGCGATATGTGTGCAGGAAAGGGGGAAATGGGTGTGTAGGGAAATTGCCACCGGAGCGTGCGTTCCATTGCAATTTTAATTAAATTAAATTAAACTTGACCCACAATTTTAGATCGTGATATCAAAGCATCTGTTTAAACTGGCGGAATATAACCTTTACAAAATTACGGTCGTAAAAACGAAGTAAACAATGAATACATGTGGAACTACATTCAGCCAAATGAACTATGGCGTCAGAATCATCACAGTTATAAAGTAACGTAGTTTAAAAATGTATACTGAAATGCTCGTCCAGAATTCATTACAACTCTTAACACACCTTATGTCAATATCGCGGGTCAAATTTACATCGTGATACAGTGATTGTGTTAGTGCGCGTTGCAGTTCATTCTGATGATGTGTCATGTAGTCGATTGTGATAATTTATGCTAAACTAATTAGGAATCTTGACATAGAAAATATTGCTACTACTCGAAACGTAGCTCAGATGCGTTTAATGTGTTAAGGTGGGTTCGTATCCTTTGATTTTGCATCGGAAATAGTGGCTAGGTTGAAATGTTGCATGTACCAGAATATTCTTGATGCAGCATAAGGCAGGAGGAATATAGTTATTATAAGTAATAAATAAGCTTCTTTCATAAGCGTCGTATTAATGACGACGTGTATCGCAATTTAAACTATTCCTAATATTGCTTCTTGAAAAAAAAAAAAAAGTTTATACCTTAAGCCATTGAATACATTTGAAAAAAAAAAAAAGAGGGAGACAGAGAAAAACGGTGTTTTGCTTATCTTGGGTTACTATTTGTACTGATTTCTACAAAAATGTTAGACCAAAAAAGGGATTCTGTTAAGTTTTAAATTTTGGTAAAAATAATTTTTAATGTTACAGAGAATATATAGCAGGAAAAAAAGACACACAGGCAGTAAATTGAACCGATGTAGAATCAAAACCGTTATATATTTGTCATGAACATACAAAAACCACAGGTTGTGCATGACCATTTTATCACTTTTAATGAGCCGACTTTTGTGCTGGTGTACTCTTATTGCTTTTATTTCTGAAAAGAAGTGTTTGTGACGTACGGTAAAAGCAAAGAGTAAACGTGGCACTGCAGTATTAAACTCTTTGATGTTTGCTAACTGATTATTGCAATTTCTAAAGGAACTATTCTTTTTAGCGGGATAAAACATATCCAATGTCACTGCGAACTCGATTTACTAAATCTGTGCCAAATTTCATTTAAATCTGTTGGGACATTAAGGCGTGATTGAGACCAACAGTACATCCAAACATACATCCAAACTTTCTCATTTATATAGATAGTACCTGGGTGACCGATCTTTGCTCGGCATCTTTCGATTTCTGTTCAGTAAGCATGATTTCATTAATATCCTTAAAGAAGTTTGCGAATTAATTTTTTCTATTTACAAGAGTTGCTCAAATAATAGTATTAGATACATTGGATAGATTAAATATATATACAGTATAAAAACCTAACCTGAAGGTTGGTTGGATCCTCCAGAAGGAGGTATACTAAGCCATTTTATCAGAGGTAGGACGGCCAGTTCCTTTCCTCTGGGACCTACAATTTGACGTAGAAGCCGAACCACAGAACGCCCCAACGTAGTTCATATGATCAAATACATATCTTAAAAATTCTTGCCCCAACTAGGATTTGAACCCGGGATCGTACCCAGAATTTTTTGAGAGCTAACGGAGTAACAACTTTTTTCCAACTAATTACATTTGAGCTGCCTTACCACTCCATATTTGTTAAACATTCAATAAATTTCTTTCCTAGTTACATAAGAACTGCTACTTCATTTCATACAATCTTGTGGGTATGTCGAGGATTTTCCTTTGGGACGAGTACTTTTAATTTAATTGGTCGTTTTGCACGAGAAAATGCCACATACAACATGCAATTGATGAATTCGTATGTAACTCGACGAGACAAATAGAAAATAAAGAATAATTTTTTTCGATATCTCGGTTAGTTCTCGAGATATTGTATCTCAAAAGTGGGGAGGTTAGGGTGAGATTTGTCCTGGACCAGAAAAAAAATATTTCACCAAAACCACTATACCTATACGGTGTGTTTGTTGTTAGTTTGACATACAGCCTGGATCGGAAGAAACGTCACCAATAGCACAAGGAACTATACCCATGACTGATTTTTGACATGTTATATGTCGAAAACCAAGTGCGATATCAAAAACGTTTATTCTTTATTTTCGAATTCTTACGCCGAGTTCTATAAGAATTCATCATTAGATCTTACAACAACCGAAGATAAAACAGTCAGCTCTAAGAGATTGCGTGGCAGTAAACTTAAAAAACAAAACGTTACCCAAATGTGAAATTTCATCCAAATCGTCATAGCCGTTTCCGAGATCCAAAAAATATTTATATATAAGAATTGATCGTTTAAAGATATAAGAAAATTATGAGTTTCTCAAATTGATGGTGGTGAGGCTACCGATCAATTTTTGTTCCGGTCCATCCTGACTGCAGTAATGAAGATGTTAACTTGCTAACTGCTGCATCAGCACCATAAACCGTGGTTGCTATTTTCACTCTGATATTCTTGCGGTTATTATGTCTTGTTGCACACCCGAGACCTTAGCAAAGCTGAAAATATTTTACTTTAGCGCCGAGGGTTCTTCCGCACAGATTGTGCAAAAATTGAATAAACTTTTTTTTCTGTAAAAACTTTTATAAAGTATTCGGTGATAATTGATCTCTAAATACAGCTCTACTTCCTTTTTGAAACCATGTCTTTTAAATTGTATGTTTAAATGAAACAGCATAAACGTCAGTTCAAAAAAGTTATAGTAGGACTTAAATCTTTTTAAAAAATAATTAGAAGTATTTTCACCACATTTTTGTTTTCCAGTTCAGTAAATTGTGTATCGAGTGATACATATAATATCTTGTCTGAAAAGTTGTATGCCGAGATAACAGATATGTTGAAATGATTCTTTGGTTATTTCGTGAACAACATAACCTGAAGAAAGATCGCTATAGCTTTCTCGTAAACATTAGGATCCATACATACATTTTGAAAGAATTTGTGGACCTGTAATTTAGGAAATAAATGGAGAAAATAGATTTTTTATTACTTTCGACAAAGCTTGGATAATTTATGGAATAAAAAGAAAAATCCGAACATTTTAACAGCCAGCTTCTAATTGTTACCCAGGAATATTACGTTATAAAAATTTTATATTCAGCTTCCCTCTAAGCCCCCTGTATTTACTTTCACTCCCATTATTTTTCGAAATTTTACATTACTAGATGACCCGTGAGAAAATTTCGCGGATTAAATACGATGACCAGCGAGGCTGCTGGTTTGTGAAACGTTGAAAGTAGAAGCGGCACATTTGGAGCAATATCTTTCTGATTTCACTTGACGTATGCTATCGTGCAACACTCCACTTTGACTTAAACACCTCAAGTTAATACATCCCAGAAGGCGAACTGTCACAGACCTTACAACTAAAGTGAACAAAAAACACTCATTATGTTGATGTCTCTGTCGTGGGCGCCGGCAGAATTACTTTAAGAGAGAGGTATCTGCATCTTTTTTATACATTATACATAACACTTATTAACTAAGGATACTGAATTTATTGACAAGGTGTTGAACAAATTTGGACAACAACCTAGGTGCCTTAGTATTCAAACAGTGAATTTAATAATAAAATTTTTGTTTCTTAATCTTTTTCTATGTATCTTCTTTCTCCAGGCGCCCTTGGTCTCTGTGGTATTTGTTGTTGCTATCTAACGGTGATGCCATGATAGCCCGCGCATTCATTTCGTGAATAAAGTCTTTACATAGGAATTGGATATCGAAACACAATTGTTTCCGTAACAGAAAAAAATATACGAAGAGCTCCTTTCTATAGAAAACACACACAGTTCACTGTGATGCGTGGTGCTGCTATGTAGCGTCTTGATTCAGAACTGTCTCATTCGCGTGGCCTTCACAGCTAGTACTTATATCCTTTAAGGGTCCAATTCCGAAAAATATCTTTCTTAATTTATTATGTTACCAAAGCGGAGACCTTAATCATTAAAATGATTACCTCAGTTATGGATTTCTGTTGGGTATGAACGAGGACAGGTGACTGGTCACAAAAAAAATCATGTTTTAGAAATAATATATATATGATACTCGTGCAAAGCTTAATAAGAATTATAATAGTGTGCGATCACATATTCGTAAGTTATAGGGTTCCAAAGTTGTGATGATGTGACAGAATCCGTAAGGGATCCGTCTATCAGTCAAAAAGTGGGACCGAGCGTGGTGGTGTAACGGATAGCGTTCTGGCCTCGCATTCGGGAGGACGGCGGTTCGAATCCCCGTCCGGGCATCCAGATTTGGGTTTTCCATGGTTTCCCCAAATCACTCCAGGTGAATGCCGGGATGCTTCCTTCAAAAGGCCATGGCCGAATTCCTTCCCATTCCTTGCCCCCATCCCTTCCCGTCTCTAAAGACCACGTTGTTAAAAAGGGACGTTAAACTGTTACAAAAAAAAAAAAAAAAAAAAAAAAAAAAAAAAATCAAAAAGTGGGGTCCCAAACAAATCACAAGCGAAGCATGTAACATTGCGGGCGTCCTCGGCATGACAGGGCGGAAGAGCAATCCCAAGGCTTGTTTACGTAATATGTGTGCAGCAAGTTCAGTTCTCTAGGTGGCAGTGCTAGCAGACGCAGTCCTTAATATCAAAGTTATTCGAAATCTGTCAAACCACTTCAGATTCCATGGCAAAATCGATTCTTGCTCGTGTTACTGCTTTCCAACACCACCACGGTTTGTATATTTATTCACATACTTTTCCGCGAGTTAACAGTATATGCTTCATAAAATTAACATCAGGTTCTCAGCATGTTGCCAGTAACAGCTACTTTGATTTAACGTGTATCTATATTTTTGGTGGTAAAACTGGATATCTCAAAATAATTTTTTCATAAAAAATATGATACAGCAGATAATCTAAAACACCTGATTAGTTGATGACTCTCCACACACGAATGCAACAGGGCCAAGACGAATTCGGAATCTAGAACATACTTTACAATTTTTCGATAAAAAACCTTAGTCATGTTAGAGGGGTGCATGTAGCAGGCCGTATTCTGTGTTTCTTACTGCATCACGCAAAAATTACTGAACACATTTGAATTGGTTGGATTTCACAATTTGAAAACTTAGGATCCTGTTTAAAATGATCGCTCTACGTCATCAGGCGCCAGGTTACAGCACAGGAAACGATATGGCTTTCCGACACGCCTTGTCGACGTCGCGATCATTGGAAGGAAAAGGACTGGGGACGGGAAGGATTCGGCCATGGCCTTTTGAAGGAAGCATCCAGGCATTCACCTGGAGAGATTTGGGGAAACCATGGAAAACCAAAATCTGGATGCGCGGACGGAGATTCCAATTGATGTCCTACCGAATTCGAGGCCAGAAATCTGTTCTCAGCCCTGAAAGATACACACCAAAGATACTTGATGCAATCCCAATCAGAGGTTGAACACACCATCAACAACAAACATTTCAGTAAGTCTAACACTACGAAATAACAGTGCTATTGTTCAATGTTAGTGACAAACCCAGTATAAATTTACTATTTTCACGGATTGTTATGAAACAACGTACTTTTGTGTGGCTTTTATTTAGGTTTCAGCAATGTAGCAAAGCCGATGGGTTTGGTAACACTGCTAGGAACAAATCTGTAGTTGGTCACATTTATGTAAGAGCAATGGCGACTGGTGTTACGAGGAAACCAAGTTCTTTACATAATCCATACCAAACGACAGTAAATAAATATCATATAATGTATTGAGTTAAGTATATTTCAAGGCAGCTATGTTAACTTATTGGGAAAAAAGTATTCTGTAGCGTAGTTCTGTTAAAATTTGTTCCTTAGTCTTTGCTCGACCCGTGCACAGACAAGCAAAAATAAGGATTCGGAAGAAGTTAAAAAGGCAGAGATACTAGGCAATTGGTTTGATGAGGTCATTAAGAAATATCATTCTGGGATGGTAGAGGAAAATTCATGGGAGGATCTTCTCCACATAAATAGTAATCAGCAGACACAAAAAACAGGAAATTAATCCTGAAGAAATTATGGAGGAATTGACAAAGCTAAAAAGCATAGAGGTGCTAATGTGGATAATATTACTACAGATGTATTAAATATAGTAGGATATGACATTGTACTTTATCTTGCAATGTTATATAAATTGAGATTAAATTCTTGCTGCTTACCAGAGGACTGGAAAAGTGCTATAGTAGTACCAATCTATTTAGGAGATGACACAAATAGAGTTGTAAATTACATTGGACATCAGTTTGGAAAAGTTGGAGGAAAGACAAGAATGATACTACATCAGGAATGTCTGTGAGGGAAGGAAATGGGTTGCAAAACATCAATACGGGTTTTGGCAAGGACACGCGTGTGTATGTCCGTTAGTGGGCTGATATATGCAAGATATTACAGATGAAATTGAAAAGAGGGGCCAAGTTGATAGAGTATCTCTCCAAAAGCATTTGACAGAGTGAGTCATAAAATGATGTTAAACAAGTTAAAAACTGCTGGAATTGATAAAAAGTGACTTGTTGGGTCGAAGAATTCTTAAAACGTAGAAAGTACGACTCAAGGAGGGAAATTCGGTATCAGAAGAGGAGGAAGTAAGTTCAACGCGGTAGTGTATTGGAACCGCTGCTGTTCATCTGTTCATTGTTCTAATGAGTGATTTTGTTGATGGGTTGAAGTTGAAAGTTAGATTACATAATATTAAAACTGAAGAGGAATGTGAATATGTATGAGTATGTATGTACTTAAACATGGAAATAAAATACATGTCAAGAAGAGTAAGCTTACTAGATACGCAGATAAAAAAGTAAAGGTTTTCTATGACTGTAGAATAGGGAAGGAATTGACTGTTCAAGACTGTACCTGTGAACATCTAGGCATAACATTTGATAGTAAACTCAACTGGGCAGGAAACATTCGTTAGGTGGTAGAAAGAGGATTCAAAATCCTTCATTCATTGGATAAAGCAATGAGGGGATGTACCAGTGAGACAAATGGGCTACAAAACCTTCTTTTAATTTAATTTATGTAAATGTGATAGAGCGCCATTTTCGGTGGCAATTTCCGTACACAACCATCTCCTTCTTTCTTGTATCCGCCTACAATTTTTCCTTTTCCAATTTTAATTTATTTCAGCGTTTTCGGTAAATTATTCATAACTTCTGTTAGGAATTGATTCCTTCCCCCGACTTCCTTACCACGAAAAAACTGTTCTCGTTCCATTACGCCTAAAATCGGGTGCCAGCTTGTAGTCATGGTCTTCACTTACATGCATTATCCTTAATTTATCGACTAATATGTTCCAAAGCTTCATCACCAATATACGCTCTGAACCCTTCCAGCACACTCTTCACCTCCCCTCTGTCTTCTAATGAATCCCATTTCGGCTCCTTTATCGTATCAGTTACTGACAGTGTTCTGCAGTAATTTAACAGTCGAATGTAGCTATCATCCTATACACCTCCTCCAAAATATAGGTTCCTCACAAAACTGCCATGGTCTGACCAAAGTTTTATGACCCAGTTCCTTGAATACTCTGGTTCACCTCTTCATCAACCTTCCCATTAAATGAAGGATTTTTAAACCTTTTCCTATCATCTGCCCAATCTGTTCACGCAGTTTTGGTAATTATCGAATGTTATGTCAAATTATTTACACATCGGGCCTCCAACAGCAATTTCCTCCCCGCGATGAAAGTAGGGTCAGATCACAGCTTGAAGATGGTGGGTGGTATGGGGCCAACATTTTGGGTATCAAATTTAGGACTCAGAGGGAAGACAAAGGAGAGCAACTAGATTTGTACCGAGCGTGGTGGGTGAGCGTTAACGTTCTGGCCTCGCATTCTGGAGGAAGCGATTTCGAAACCCCTTCCGACCATTCAGATTTGGATTTTTCATGGTGTCCCAAAATCACTCTAGATGAATGTCGAGATGGTTCCTTCAAACGACCATTGCAAAACTCCTTGTCTCCAGTCCTTTCCCGCCTCTAGTGACCTCGACAAGGCGGAGAGTCATAAGCAACGACAACAATAATAATAACGATAAAAAAATAAAAACTAGATTTGATTGTGACAATTATCTCAGAATGCAATCAGTTACTGATATCATAAAACAGCTGGGTTGGGAGTCTTTGGAAGATAACAGTGTGTGAAGAGAGGCTTGCAATTGCAATGACGCTTGGCTGGATATTGGTAGAAGGATTAGGGGCAGTACGTGGAGAAGAAGAGCTGGGAGTAATAAAAGTTTTTTTTTTTTTTTAATCTAGATGAATTATGGGATGGTTCCTTCAAAAGACCATGAGCGAATTAATTTCCGTTTCTTGCCAACAGTTCTTTCCCGCCATCGATGAGGAGTAAATCCATAAGAAATAAATTACCAAGGGAAACAATTAACAATTTACCAAAAATACTGAAGGAGTTTAAAGTTGTAATATGTAAAGGGCAAAAGTAGGTGTATGGTGAAAAAACATGACCAGGGAAGATGGGGGTACGTCGCCATAGCAGAGTGTGTGCTCTATCGCAACTGAAATTAAACTAAATTAAACTTCCAAAATCTGTAACTTTGTTGTTTGTGTCATGAAAGAATGGCTCTAAGCTGGATAAAAATTATCCTATATCTTAACATAGTCTATCATAATGAGCAGATCGGTTAAAACCCGTCCCGGACAGACAAACAACTGTTCCAAATTTTGCTGTTTTCGTATCTCTCATCAGTTGCGTAATTAGTCTTGTTAGAATAAACTAGACGACCCGTGCGAAAATTTCGCGGATAAAATACAATGAATTGTGATGTTGAATGCTTGTAATATAATAAAAAGTAGAACCGCACTTTTCTAACAAATATTTATTTTCTTTAGTGTAATAAGTACGCATCAAAATATTCACAACATATTACGAAACAGTTAGAAAAATTTAAAACACACTGTATGTGCAACAAACTGTCACTGATCTTAACAGAATACAACCAACCTGAACAAAATGCACACTGTATATAAACATCTCTGTAATATGTGTTGCTGTGCGAATAAAATGTTTACATTGGAATTGTTTCTGTAACAGAAAAAAATATCAGAGAAGCTATTTATTGCATAAAAAACAGTTTATTGACATCTCTGTGAAATCTGCTGCTGCAATCTAAGGACTTGGCTCTGAATAGTATCATACGCATGTTCTTTTTAAGTATAAAATTCCGAAAAATTCTTTCTTAATTTATGATTTCACCTAATTTGAGATGTTAATCTTTAAAACGATATGTCATTTATCGATTTCGGTTAAGTGTCGAAAGAGATAAATGACTCATAATTTTTTAAAAAAAACACACAATGTAGGAATAATATTAATACTTTTGCCCTTTAAGGTTCAAATTCCAAAAAATTCCTTTTATAAAATTGGTGTGACCAAAGTGAACACCTTGGTCTTTAAAATGATACCGATTTCTGTTATGTATCAAGGGAAATAAGTAGCTTGTGCAGAAAAATGCGTTGCAGAAATATTAATACATTTGACCTTTAAGGGTCGAATTTTGAAAAATTCCTTTCTTAAAATATGGTGTAAAGGAACCTAGGACCTTACGAAGGCCTCAGTCTTTTAAACTGTACTTCGTTTATCAATTTTGTTTAATTATCAAGGATATAAATGACTCGAGAAACAAAAACCGTAATTTATAAATACTCATATTTTGCCCTTTAAAGGTTCAATTCAGAAAATTTCTTTCTTAAAATACAATGTGACCACAGAGTAAAACTTAATCTTTAGAATGATACCTCATTTATCTATTTCGATTATATATTAAAGGAGATAAATGGCTCGTGACACAAAAATGCGTTGAAGAACCATTGATACTTTTCCCGTTAAGGGTTGAATTAAAAAAACATTCTTTATTAATATATTCTGTCACCAAAGCTGAGACATTACTCTTCATAATCCTACTTCATTTATCGATTTCGGTAAAATATCCAGGGAGAAAAAAGGCTCGAGGCACAAAAAACGCATTTTAGAAATATTGGCGTTTTTGCCCTTTAAGGGTCGAATTATGAAACATTCCTTTCTTAAATTATAATGTTACCACGGCGGAAACCTTACTCTTTAATATGATACCTCATTTATCTATGTCGGTTAGGTATGAAGGGATATACATGGCTCGTGACACAAATGCTTTCAATGGTTTCTGCAGATATCTGCACTCACTCAAGAAATCTATATTGATCGGTAACGTTTACAACTCTGGGACTTGGTTTTGTTTTGAGGTTCTACAAACCTTCTGTCCTTTTTGCATGATTTCACGAACCGCTACAGACACCTGCCGAGGTAATTTGCTTCTAGTTCTTTGCCTCTTTCGTCTTTTGTGCTCTTGGCGTCGACGAGCCATAAATATCCAATGGAGAAAAAACCATTTTGATGGGTGAGTGTCAAAGTTAGGGCCTCTAATTCGGAAGGACGTGGGTTCGAATACCCATCCAGCCATCCAGATTTGGTTTTTCAATGGTTTGCCGAAATCACTCCACTGATGGTTTCTTTAAAATATCGTGGTCTCATTCTTCCCCGTTCCTTGCCCTCCGTCGTTCGCACCTAAATGAATTCGACAAGTGCAAAGCTCTAAGGATATACATATAGTTTTAAAACACCCGGAAGCTGAATGCTGCTAAGGAATTTATTTGTGAAAGTAACATTTTCGTTGAAGTGACACTGTATAACATCCAAACACAAATGGCAGGAATTATTCAGCAATGCTATACAATG
This sequence comes from Vandiemenella viatica, assembly GCA_031002005.1. NCBI lineage: Eukaryota > Metazoa > Arthropoda > Insecta > Orthoptera > Morabidae > Vandiemenella > Vandiemenella viatica. Next base: position 109,897,263 of record JARYHS010013630.1, read on the forward strand.
TCGCTTCGATTCTGGCTTCCCATTGCGTAACAGATCACAAATTTAATAGCCGAGACATCCGCTAGGTAGATATATTCTCGAATGGAAGTGAATACAAAAACCTGTCGCAGACGGTTAAAGTGTTGGAGCATGAACGGCAAGTTTCACCTCGGTGGTGCATGGATATGGCGGTGCATTATGACTGCAAGCCCAGTTCAGTTCGGATGATATGCCGCAGGTATTAACAATTTGAACGATCTTGTTTGATCACTACGATGTGTATAGATAAAACGTATGCCTTTTCGTATTCAGTTCTGTTTTAAAAAACCTATTACGAATAATATTGTAGGTACAGGTGGATTTTGCACTTTTCCCGGCATGGCGTACTGTGAAATAATTATTGTATCTGTACATAATTTCGTTTTGACAGTTTTGAGTCTATTTTCTATTGATTATTTTGTCATAGTTTATTCGTACCAGTCAAATGCTTTATAGAGGAAGCTTCGTGTGCTGCTATCGGCAAATTTCACTTCTAATTCACAAAAGAAAGATCTAGCTAGCATTCCCAAGAAGATGGCTATACTGGAGAACAAGATTCCGAATGTTCTCCAGCAATGTAGAGACTTGGGGATGAAGGTAGACCAGATTTAGCGCGCTATGTCTTTCGACTAGTCGCCGTGTTGAAGAAACCGTCCTACCATTGCTGATCTCAAGAGAGACTTATATTAATTTATGAACAATGCAATTTTCGGAAAAACAACAGGAAATGTTCGTAGGCAACGCGACGTTAATAATGTGTTCGCGAAACCTGAAATATTCTTAGAGGACTGAACCACTGTCTGGGAGGTCTAAGTGAACCTCTGATCATGCAGCCCGCACGAAAACTGCCAAACTCTCCTCCTGGGTAGTGACAAAAACTGACAGAGAAACGCCTCGTGGTAAATGTCGGTGCCTAATACATCACTGAGTCCGTTATCTCGCCTGAGCACTGAAGCAGCGATTAGATTGATGGATCTTCATTTTCTTACATCTGCCGGATATTACTTCTGAATCTCCTCGCGTAGCCATCAGATTTGGACTTATCAGGATGGGATAGTTAATCAGCAAATGTTTATACAGATTTTTTTAGTTACAATTAGAACATTGTTCCTAACTTCGTTCAGCTTTTTGAGTCTGCTGAGAACTTATCAAAGAATCCACTTCACAGGAAAATGTTTGCCAAGAAATTACGCTCGCTACCACCACGAAACTTGTCGAACCATCACACAGCATAGCACAGCTGTTGCACAGCAACTTCAAATTTCGCTCAGTTCCTGCCGAGGTGTGGAATTATTTCGCGTCCCATCTTGTTTCGACGCGCTTCCGCCCGCTGAGGCTCGAGTAAGCACTGTTACTTCGATATCTTTGCCTGTGGGTATCTTTAGTGTTTGCTATCTCTGATTGCCCATAACGTGTTTGCACATCTCACAGAAAAGAAATGTTCCAACTAACAAGTTACAGTTGTACTCTAAAGCACGACTCTGTAATCTGTAGATAACATGGAGTGATGGTGATCAGCGTTGAAATGCAGTCATCGCTATTCAGTACTTTACAAACAGAGATTACAATAGTTGCTTCCGATTTTGAAGTTTTGCTCTCTTACCGTTCCAAAGTTTATGAAGTACAGTGACACAAGTTTCAGGTATTTGATTGAAGCTGATCTTTTAGTCTCCGACATTTCTACTTGTGTCTGGAAGGCAACATAAACCATAACATTTCACCATAGAATTCATGGAGAATACTTTAATATTTGGTCCAATTTTTATAGGCTCAGAGGTTAAAATTATGACCGCGAAACTATCAAACTTATAAAACATTATTATTATTATTATTTTAAGAAATTGCAGTATCCGCTCCTGTCACTGCACCAGTAGTAGCATTCTGCTGTTTCATGATGTCTACCACGTGAGAAATAGGCTGCGTAGATTGAAGTCTATGACGTTTAACCATCCTTTATTCACCAACCACAGTCTAAATTACAGACGTGTGCAGTCGTCCGACGCATCTCGGATGAGGAACGGAACCAGTTACGTGAGGCTGAATATCTTATCAATCAGCAGTACGTCGTCCGGAGCAGTATATATATGCACACGAGGGTGATGTGTGGTGTCCGCCGGTGCTGGGTATCCAGTGGGTGCTGCACGGCGCGGAGTAGTACAGGAACTGCGCACTGTGTTTGTCACAGCAGATCACTGGATTCGCATCAACGACAGACGGAAACACTTCCAGCGTCAAATAGACAGAACCAGCCCCCTCCTGAAATTAAAATTCTTGCTCGCTTCAAGGAGACTTGGTTGTATTCGTGAGAAGTTGGATCAGTCAACAGATATGGTGGTCTGCTCGACAGTCCAAACAGGCCCCCGCGTTCGGTGATGATCTCGTCTGTCGGTCATGAACGATTGTAGACGTGTGTTTACAACAGTGGGAAGCGCGTATCTTGATGCCAAACCCGCAACTTGTCCATCGGAAAGTACTTCAATCATCAGTTAAAGTAAGCTTGATTTATTTTTTACTGAACGTGAATATGTAAATGCGACCGGGGTGAATTAAATAAAAGTATGATTTCATAATTTGAACGAGAAGAATATTTCTGCAATCGGTAGCCCCTTTTCGAATATCAGTAGAGTAGCTAAATACCATCGTGTTCCTCAAACGGTGCGGTATGTCGTATAGGTTCCTCACCAAAAATTGAGCTTCAAACATAAAATGAAGGAACCCTGGGTGCCATCCACACCAGTAGTGTTTATATGCCTCGGCGCGGAACATAAAATCAATACGTGGTGTGTGTCTTCGTTTTATTAAGTACTTTTTTGGGGCACTTGGTGTAGATTTTCTTCTGTTGGGTCTACAATATACTCCCAGGGCAGACGACACGTAGTACCTATGTTGGCACTCATGGGACCCATCTGGGTATGGATTTTTTTCCACTTGGTCCAGGCCCCTTCTGTCAACTTTCCTCGGGAATGTCCTTGATCAACTCTTGTTCTTTTTTTATCTTGATGGTATTTTAGGGTTAGGGAACGATGTAATTACGGGTACCAAATGAACTGATTTAGAAAACTTTCTAATTCAGAGTATCGATTAAAGTAGAGAATCCAGAGCTTCTTTAAAAAAATATTCATGGTTGCACTTACAATTTACCAGCAACTGCTATATGTAGTGGAATAAAGATATTCAGGATGCAGAATACATAGTTATTATATAGTTTGGCCAAAGGATTCTGAAATGGAAACATAAATTCAAAGCATCGACAACTGGTGCGCTTACATTAGAAGTATTGAAGAGTAGTGTTCAGAATCTACTCCGTACGATGCCGATAGCTAACATGGGTAAAAAGGCTTTCTAGCCGTATTCCCGTAGGATTAGTGGAGGTAGAGCTCCGCGTTCCTATTTCCTTACCGAAGGCACTGAGTGGACGTGCTGTGATCAGCGACACGGTCCTGCCCTTTTTCTTTACCTTTACTCGGAGTTTCCCTCACGGTACTCATTTTATAGCAGGCTGAGTGGGCCTGAGGGGGGGGGGGGCGTTCTGGACGTTCAGCTTCGAGGAAAAATCCTCGGCTTCGTCGGGGGTCGAACCCCGGTCGTCTGGGATCATAAAAACGTGAAAAGCAGAGAAAGTTTCTGCACCAATCGCATTGAATAAAGTCACCTTGTTGCAGAACATTTCTTGCGTGTCATGGTTTTAGGAGAGTACACTTTATTCATATTTTGAAACACGCTTTGCTCTGATATCAACTGGGAAGTATACAATGCATAGGTGAATATGGGGCAGAAAATGGATGCAGACAGCTGTTTGTGTATCAAAATGTGAATAATAATAGTGTCTGCCAGATCGTATAATTCACCACATATTTCCAAAAGACATTCACAGTTTCGTATTTCTGGAATGAAATTCTTCACTTGTCGGAAATAAATATACAACTCACGACTGGCAGAATAGTGTGCACTTTTGTGGTATAACTTTGAGGGTACAAGTCGATTCATCAAACTCATCAAAGAAGATATCCTCATACTTAGCTTGAGAAGTTTGACCGTCCCACGAAACTGACTGTAAACAGAATTTTCATGTATGGTTGTAAAATGTGTTCAAGATACAACTTCCTTGTAAAAAATCTGTTTACAGTCATGTATATGACGAAAAATTTGTGTTTGTAAAAAAAAACATACAATAAAGAAAACAAAAATTTGTAGGCAGCAGCGAAGCCGGGACATATACACACAGCTTGACCCGAGATTATAGAGTTTGCAATTTCTCAAAGAGTAATTAGTTTCGGGACCCTATACGTGTGTATGAAAATTACTCTGTTTTTGATCATTACCTGTGATCCGATACCATGATCTTTGACTTCGGCTTTTTCAGAAACTATCGGCGTCGAGTAATCCCTTTGCTTTTGAGTGGTCCTCGACCATCGTAGGGATTATCATCGAAATCCGTTGTCCCCATGCAGTGCCCTTCCCTTGCGAGCATTATGTAAATAAGAAATGCGAGCTGCCTCGATTCACGCCCGCTGACTTGGTTGGTGACCTCCGCCAAGGTGGCAGCTGAGAGAGATGCACCATCATTAAAAACGATAGCTTACGATGGGGACTCAGTTCGTAGAACGAAAATTCTTTTCAGGTCTACAGTTTTCCAGTGTATTAACGACTAACTGCATTTGGGTATGAATTTAAGTATCGCCAATGAGTCAGCTACGTACTTAGCGCAAAATCAAAACTAAGGGCAACCGGAGTTGGAGATATATATCCGCCAAAATTTAAACCAGTGCCACGAATTGTTGTATAAACTAGCGGCAACCACTAACCAGTTTTTCTACAACACATTTTTAATTATGTATGTGTTTTACTTTTTTAGTCGACCAACTAACTTTACATAACTATGTATAAAAAGGGATGTGTGTATAGGATGTTGTTTATACAAAACAACAGCTCTTATCTGATCTTGATAAAACATGTCACACGTACTCTACACTTTTAAACAAGGGGGAAAATACTATCTACATATCATTTACAAAATCCCTCTCCCCTCCCTCTCCCCCCCCCCCCCCCAATCACTAAAGAAAATTTACGCGTGCAACGGTTCAACTTTTTGCAAATATCTCGAAAACTGTTGGGAAATCAGCCAAACCGGATGATGATATTCTGTAAGCCCATAAGATACCAGGTTTATTGGCGTTGGACTGGTTCGGATAGGACAATTAGTGAACGATAAATTGGAACTTGAAATTTGAAAATTGTATTAAAGTTGGAGTGGCGATATACAAACCCACAGATTCTCTTCGATAGCGAACGAACTTCTCGCACCTCTACTTTAAAATAAGTGTAAAAATAATGTTTACATTTGGTTTACAAAACTACACCCGTTTTATGAAGAAGGCTTACGACAGTGGGTCAAACGGGATGAGACATCACAACTTTCATATCCAGCCTCCGAGCAACGCCGGGTACTTTGCTAGTTCAGCACTGCTCTTTGTAAACGTGAATCCTGTCTTTAGTTTGAACTATGGCTGACCCCACGCTGCTGAAAGGCTTCCAGACAGGCTTGCGTCCACCCATTGAGTACTGCCCTCATCGACCCAGCTGGCTGGTTGTCGCTTTGAAGTTCCCTGGTACTGTTTGACCACACTCAGTCTTAATCCGCAGCTATCCTAAAGCCTCTCACACATCCAACAACGTCTTGATGCGTATTAACATCAAACAAATTTAATTCGTTATTAAGTTCTAAATTTTTCCAGAATATGTTTAGTTATTAATATTAATTACTCACTCGTAAATTTTCAGTTTTTAAACATTTTTATTTTAAATTCTTTATTAGACGATAAATGCTCAGTTCTTTCATCGATAACATTTTCCAGTCTATGACTCCCGTACCTATAAATTAAAACTTTCTCAGTCTCCTGTGTCTCAAACAAAGTGTCAGTTTATGGTATTTCATTTCGTTCCAGATATTACTTCTGATTCCTCAACCAAATATCCATCACAACCTCAGCGCCCACCTGTTATTTATACAATTTTTTTTAATTCCTTTGTAATATCAGCTGCCCACTGTGTTTTGCGGAAAAGCTGGCAAACCCCTCGAATTTCTGCTTTAGATACAAATAACAGGATCCCATTACATCGCATTACATTACAGAAACAGTGACTCGATTTAGGCTTCATGACAATATTCCTTGCTTTCCCCGTAAATACTCTCTATACCCTCTCTGACACATGCAAGACTTTGAAATCTTTTCCTACTACTTCACCAATATGTTCTCTTTTTCTAAGTTACTTATTAAACCATATGCTAGAGTATTTATATTTTTCGCCTTCAACATATCGAGCGTGGATGGTGAGTGGTTAAAGCTCTGGCCTCGCATTCAGAAGGACGGCGGTTCGAATCCCCGTCCGGGTATACAGATTTGGGTTTTCCATGGTTTCCCCGAATCACTCCAGGCGAATGCCGGGATGCTTCCTTCAAAAAGGCCATGGCCGAATTCCTTCCTATTCCTTGTCCCAGTCCCATCCCGCCTCTAATGACCTCGACGTCGACGAGGCGTAAAACCATAAGTTTAAAAAAAGGTCGGCAAGTAAGTCTACTTCCATTCTACAACCACAGAAAACTTTTAATTTTCTGTATGTGTTGCTTTGATGTTCATTTAGTAGTGACCAACCGATCTAAATATTTTGTCCAGATTCCTGTGTAGCTGTTCACAATTCTTTCTTGTTGTAATCACTTTATACATCATCTGCAAACCAAATAACTTGTTACTTTAATGAACAACAGACTCGTTAATTACAATACGCAGTGTCCAAATAAAATGTTTTAAAACTTTGAATTATTATGATGCAGAGAAGTTAACAAATGGAATCCAAAACATTCCTTGTCATTTGAGTTTTTATTGGGACTCATTCTCTTTGAATGTCTGCTGTCAACTCATTGGGTTTAGCTACTCTTGTGTTCCATGCATAACTTCAGTTGTGTTGATTTATACTGTGTCCATCTGTTTATTCTGCCTTCCCTATTATTAGTTTGTGTCTTGTTTCTTCAGCCTACTAGTATTTAGTTTGTACCGTTTACTTCTTCAACTTTCGATAGCATTACGTAGTCGTAGGCTTCCGCGGCCGAGTCAGTTGATTCTTGGCTGGCCGGGTGACGTCTTAATTCGTGTAGCCGACGCTTCGACCCTCCTTCTGTGGTCTAGTCTTCCTCCCTGAAGAATCATGACGCGGCGTCACCCGGACAGCCAAGAATCAACTTCACTAGCATTAGTTTATACCATTAACTGATTCACTAGTTAAACATGAATATTATTCGAATTTTAGTTAGTATTTTACTAATGAATATTTAAAGTTTTTAGTTAATACTAGCTGGTACCCACGACTTCGTTCGTGATTGTAAAGAATTCATATTGACAGCTATAGACATCTAACCACCATAGAGCACGATGGGAGACTCGATGCTATTACCACACACAAATACCAGTCTTCTGCGCTATGTAGTTCCGGCAGCAAAGTAAAATTTACGGATACACACAAGTCTTTGGATGAAATACGAAAATATTCATGATCGACCAATTTCACACACCATATCTCACACACTCCCACAGTTACCGAATTTCGGCCAACGTTGTGATCGATGGGAGACTCTGTGTTACTACCACACACAAACGCCAGTGATCTGCGATTGATAGTTTTCACATAAAAGTGATACACCGTGACACATGCGTCTTTGGCAGAAATATGAAATTGCAGCAGGTCGACCATTTTCATCCCCCATATCATCCACACCCCCATAGCTACAGACATCTAACAACCATAGTGCACAACAACAGACACGATTCTACTACCACACATAAACACCAATGCTCTATGCTATGTAGTCGTGGCAGAAAAGTGAAATCTGCGGAGACACATGCCTTTCGTCGAAATACGAAAATATCCTTGGTCGGCCACTTACAACCACCATATCTCCCACAAAACCACAGTTTCTGAAATTCGAACGCTGTTGTGATCGAAAGGTAACTCTGTGTTACTACCACACACAAACGCCAGAGATCTGTGATCGATAGTTTTCGCTGAAAAGTGATACACCATGACACTTTTGTCTTTGGCAGAAATATGAAATTGCCACAGGACGACCACTTCAACCCCCATATCTCCCACACCCCCATAGCTACCGAAATCTAACAACCATAGTGCACTACATGAGATACGATTCTACTACCAAACACAAACACCAATGCTCTATGCTATGTGGCAGAAAAGTGACATATGCGGAGACAGTCGAAATACGAATATATCCTTGGTTGGCCACTTACAACCACCATATCTACCACCGTACCACAGTTTCTGAAATTCGGCCGCTGTTGTGATCGAAAGGTGACTATGTGCTACTAGTACACACAAACGCCAGTTATCTGTGATCTATAGTTTTCGCTGAAAAGTGATACACCATGACACTTTTGTCTTTGGCAGAAGTATGAAACTGCCACAGGTCGACCACTTTCAACCCCCATTTCTCCCACAGCCCCATAGCTACCGACATCTAACAACCATAGTGCACGACAGGAAAGACGATTCTACTACCACACACAAACACCAAAGGTCTATGCTATGTAGTTGCGGCAGGAAATAGAAGTATACGGAGATACGAATTTTTGGTTGAAATATGAAAACGCCCTGCATTGACCAACTTTAATCATTATATCTCCCACATCCCCACAGCTATCGGCATTCGGCCAACGTTGTGCACGACAGGAAACTCCATGCTACTTCCACCCAAAAACATCAGTGATCTATGCTAGGTAGTGGTGGCTGAAAAGTGAAATATAGGAAAAAACACGTCTATTTTTATATATATATAAGATTTTACTCATGAACTTAATTTAAGTCAAATGTGAAATAAGTGTTGTATACTGTTAGCTTGCGTAAACACATAGTATGATGTTAGACAGGGCTTGACAGCCTTAATCGACAGGCTATATAAACCTTTAAATAAATAAAAATTAAGATTGTAATTTACACTTCACGGCCTTTGGTTATTGCTGGAAACTGGTTTGTGGAATGTTTGGTCACTGGGAGACATGCTTTTGCCTTTACTGTGTAGTGGTCAATGCCACATTCTGCATCTCCGTATACTCCAAATCATGTAACCTCATCCAGAAGATGCGTTTTTTTTTTTCCGTAGACAGTTGCTGTAATTTGGTTTCAAAATACGAACAATGAGTTAAGGAAATTAATATTAATGATCAGTATTATTAATATTACTACGCCTGGAAAAAAGTTGGGGAAACTGAAACCTTGTGTTACAAATTTCTAACAAAATGAGAGGAAAGATGTAGCATTATGTTGGAGGTAGTAATAGGCATAGGCAAACACAAAAGAGGACATTATCTACACGCATTTCTTGTTCTGTTGACAACCAAGGGAAAGTCTTTTTTAAAATTTATTATTATAAAATTGCATTTTGCTTAATAGCCACCATACTAACCTCGTCTGTTTCTTACTGCCATGCCCAACTGTACTTTGTTCTTCTATTGTTGATGAAAATCTCAAGTGAAAGGAAAGGCAGGGCCGACAAAATACTCAATTACAACCACACATGTCGAAGGCCAGACTCGAACCGGCGACTCCTTCAACGGAAGTCTGCCCGCCAGTCCCGCCCTTCCTGGGCCGGCGGATGTTCGGTTCGTACTGCTGAGAACCGAGGGACGTCTGCTCGTACTAATTGCCTTGGCGCTCAACTGGCGGGTTCTGCAGGACGCAAATACGACTTGCTGCTTGAAGTGATATGTGAACCACGTAGCGTGATAGGCGTACTTCACATATTACGAGTATTTGCCAGCGCCCAGTTTAAGATCGTGTGACCACCAAGACCTTCGCAACTTGGCGGAGATACCACGCGTTTTATTTAGATGACAGCAACTGGGGGACTGGTCCCGGTGAAGGCGAGTGACAGTGGCAAAGGCCAGCCACTGCCTGCGATGTGCCTGGCTCTACATCACTTCCAAGCACATTCATTTACAGCAATTTATGAAAACTAGTGATCGCCCAGCGATCGAAATTCGACCGTAATTCATTAAGTTGTTTAGTTTCTTTCATGAAAGAGTAATAATCTAGTAATTCTCTAAATTAAAACGATACACTCCACGCGTGACTGTATGCTAAATTTTAGCTTCTAATCTAACCATAGCAAATGATGAAATGTATTTATCGATGGTTCATTTAGGACGGAAAACTGCTTTAGCTTTATGAAACATGCGCATTTAAATGTATCTATCAAAATAATTTCGTCATTTTTTGTGTTCGCTATTTAAATTTGGTCTATATCATTTTGAATTTCACGCAAATAAGTATTCTTTATTTCTTGTCTCTCTCTAATGAAATTACTGAAATTAAAAAATCAAAAGACACTTAACCAAAGTTTAACATTTTAAATAATCAAATGACCATATAGTATCTGGCAGAATCACTACATTCCTTTTCAAAGTATTCCTTTCATAACTTCATACAATAATCTCTGCTTTATCCGAGTCTTTCGTTTTACCAAAGACCATAGAGTGTCTCAAACACGTTCGCAAATTAATTTTTTATTTTAATAACCTATTTGTAACATGTATTAACTATGCTTATTATATTTTTGGGTGGGGTGGGACATTCTTTACCAGTGAAAAACTGTTACTGACCTGTTGAAATTTCGATTAACTGTTTCCTTATAGTGTCCTCTTCACGTTTAGCACTCTCCTTTTCCGGAAAAGCCGACAAGAATTAAATTAAAAATGCCGAAATGTGGGATGCTCCGCAACCGCGAAATGTTAGCAGCACTGTAAAAATGACACAAAAAATTATCGGTACAGGGATCATATCAACCTAAATAGGTTCGTTTTGTCATAGTGATCATGGTTAGGTTGAAATTCGGCCTGGACCAAGAGTAAAAAGTTTACGGGAAATTCGTTCTGCGCAGCCCATGTCGCAAATCAGAGACAAACTGCGCATTTGTTTACAACTGAAGCAATCGATTATCTCTGATTGCTTATATCGATTCAAAGGTTTGGGTTAGCTCTGTATTTCTTTAAGTTCCTCCGTTCGCCCAATATTCTGGCCGCTAGCTGCGCTATCTACCAGCCCTCGAAATGTTGCTTCTTGCTTCTATATAAGTTCAGAGATTAATTTTGACTGTTTTGTTTCACCAAAGAAGACAAAGTAAGGCCGCTAGCTGCGCCATCTACCAGCCATCTGAGCGAACTACGTAGGCGAGCGAGCGTTTTATTTTACTTAATTTAATGTATTTTTAACGCATATTATAATATAGATTTTAGCTTCCTTCACTTCTTCTCCGTATAATCTTAACTATGCCAAATCTCACACTTCTCCGTGCGGGCAATATTCTTAAAAATGTAACATAAGTTTTCGCTTAGTGTATTAATATATAGATTCTTCTTTATTCTCCGTCGGCCAGTGCTTGAATTATTTCGTAACTGTCTAACACTCCTCAGTATCAAATATGTGCTGGAATCAAAAAACACTACCTGATCGATCAGTTCTGAACTGTATTTCAGAAAAAAAATTCCTTTTACTATCGTGATTTCGTGCAGACTATACAAAAGACATCGGAATCGCTTTCCGTCGTCATACAGGACGTCCATAGGCAAGCAGACGCGGTCAAAGCATTGCGTTTCCTATTTCCAAATGCAGGCATTTAGATATACTCCTAGGGCGACTCATTCACACAACATGGCGCCTCATTGCCGTATTTACTTACATTCTACTAAGTAACCAGTTAATGGATGATCACACCTATTCACTCATTTGAAGCCGAAACGATATGTATCTAAAAAAAAAAAAAGTAATAATAATGATAACTAGAATAACTACGAGTTACAACAGTAAAATTTATTTAATTACTGAAAAGTTAAACTTGTACAACAGACAGTGACGACTGTAGCAAAACTTTTTACTGCAATGCAGTTTAAACGTCACTTCAGTGAATAGCGTGGAACTATTTTCGCTGAGAAGACAACTTGTAATTGTAAAGGCTCTAATCATCAATAGCCAGTAGATTTTTGTTGTTGTAAATTTTGTTTTTTATTCTGAAAACTGGTCGTAATTTTTATAGATCAAGTTCGCAGCTGTACGTAAAGTAACTTTAATGGCTGTTGATTACTTTATTAGAATAGCGGACAGCACTAACTGAAGAAAAACAACAAACACGGCTCAAGGCCATTAATACTGCGAAACATATAAACGTGAAAGTACTGACTGCTTTAGCGTTCTGTAAGCATTTCGTTTTAATTCGTAACTATACAGACGAAATATATCTTTGAATGCTAGAGTACTATTGTCTAGTGACCAGTTGGCGTGCTCGTAGGATGTATGCCACCGTTCTTTACCTCCCTGGTATGAGATTACCGACTCGTTTACAACAATCTTCCATCTCTTTCTTTTCTGAGCTCATCTTCCCCTGCTCCTTACACCACCCGTCTTCGGCTGCTGTTTGGAGCGGTCTGCTAGCTCAGTAGCTCACGCGTCTGACTGAAGACCGAAAGGTCCGCGGCTCGAATAACTGTCTCGCAACCCGACCTCCAACTCTGGCATAGCTTGCTGCGTAATTCTTAAGTACGCGAGAACGCTTCCGTTGTTCGGATTCCAAGTCGAACTGTAGGTCTACTGTACCAGAAAGGATGATCGGGTTAGGTTAGATAGGCTACGACAGGGGAGGATTGCACAGCCAATAAAAAAGCTGTCACCAGGTCATTATGACCACCCGAGCTTTACCTTTACTTGCTTCTCATGTCCTAACATTTGTTCTTCTCTATATTTCCTCCAGTCGATTTTCGAAACTTATTCCACATTAACTAAAATAGCATCAACAGTTCGGTTTCATCTATCGTGGAATTCTTCCACAAAATCCTTTTTTTACCCATCATTTCGGGAACGTATTCGTATTATATATCTGTCCACATAATTTTCATCAACCTTTTGCCTAAACACATCAAGTTCTTCATTTTTCTTTTCTGGTATTTCAACACTGCAAGCTGCACTTCCTTGAAGCTCTGCACTCCAGACTTACGTCGAGGTAATATTTGGTATTAAAAGAAATCTATTTTAAGCAAGGCTAAGCAAACAACGACTTCTACAGGTATAATATTGAAATCACATTGTGGATTTGTGGTACTGAGATTTTTTTAAACAGAAACATAACATCAAGTTTATTAAACAATAACAAGGTTGTTTAACATTTTTACACTGTTAGAGGGTTCATTCCCATGATGTCTGTGATATCACTGGAAAAGATAAAAATCTAATCATTTTTGTGAGAGACCATTAGTTTACTGGGCGGGCAAGAAGCAGGTAGATGGTTTAACTGGCTGCCACATTATGTAACAATGATATTTTTTACAACAGGTGTTGAGGAAGAATACACAGGAAAATTATGAAATGTAAATTTGAGAACTGTAAATAAATGGCCATAAATGAACGCATGATACAAATCATACTGCAATTAATTGCAGCTCCAAAATAGTAAATGTGCTTTGTAATCATATTTGGTTTTCCAAACAGTTTTAATCCACTGTTTGTCTGCTCCTGCAATGAATTCACATTTGGCGAGTCGTCGAAAGAAATGTGGAAATTATGCGACATCATAAACTGAGAGATAAAAATAACAATTTCGTGTGGTCGTAATGACCTGGTGACAAGATTTCTATTGGCTGCACATTCCGCTCGTGACTTATTCGCCTTAACCTAGCCCGGTAATCCTGCCGGGTACAGGGGACCTACAGTTTAACGTGGAATCCGAACCACGGAAGCGTTCTGCCGTACACTACATTACACAGCAAGCTGTACCAAAGGAGAAGGCAGAGGTAAGCACCTTCGAGAATCCCCGCCGAGACAGGGATTCAAACCGGTGACCATTCGATCTCCAGTCAGACGCCTTAACCACCGAGCCACCAGACCGCTAAATGAGAGATTGCTGCACCACGCTGCTTTTGCTCTATCTGGAATTGCGTGGTGTTCATGGATATCTCTCAGGAGCAGTAACGATCCGCTAATGTCCTGTGGCTACCCCTATTTACGGTTCATTTTAATGAGATATATTTCCGATTGCACAGTACGACGTGGTTTACAAACAAACTCTGGAATGCTGATCTAGGCGAGGCACATAACTTACATAACGGCGGCCCGCCTACTCCACCACACTCAGCCAGAGAACTTAATGAATTTCCCAGCTATAGACAGCAGAGTCACCAGCAGTCAAGTAGCCAGCTGCAAGATGCGCAGTCATTATACAAGAGTACACATATCTGCTGATAAAGAATCCATCTCTCTGTCCGTCTATTTGTTTACAGAAAGGTCACGCATTCGAGGACGCTTCTTCGAATTCCCGTTCACCAATCCAGATTTGTTTTTTTCATGGTTTCCCCAAATCACTCCAGGCGAATGCCTGGGATGGTTCCGTCAAAAGGCCATGGCAGAACTTCTTTCTGTTCCTTGCTCAGTCCTTTGTCGCCCCTAATACGCTGATCAGCAAGAGCATTATGACCATCTATCTAATAGCCGGTATGTCGACGTTTGGCACTGATAGCAGCGGCGACGCGTCTTGGCATGGAAGCAATGAGGCCTTGGTAGGTCACTGGAGGGAGTTGCCACCACATCTGCACACACAAGTCACCTAATTCCCTTAAATTCCGGGGAGGGGAGTGATGAGCTATGACGCCACGTTCAATCACATCCCAGATGTGTTCGATCGGATTTAGATCTGGCGAGTTGGGGAACACATCAGTTGCAACTCGCCACTGTGTTCCCCGAACCACTCCATCACACTCCTGGCCTTGTGACATGGCACATTATCTTGTTGAAAGATGCCATTGACGTTGGGAAACATGGTCGTCATGAAGGGGTTTACGTGGTCTGCAACGGCCAATAAGTGGCTTGCGCGAGCTTCACTGGACCCATCTATGCCCAAGTGAATGTTTCCAGAGCATAATTGAGCCACCGCCAGCTTGTCTCCGTCCCAAAGTACAGGTGTCAAGAAGCTGTTCCCCTGAAAAACGCACCCTCCCATCTGGATGACGAAGAAGGTATCGGAATTCATCAGACCATGAAACGCTCTGCCATTGCGTCAACGTCCAGTGACGGTGGTCACGTGCCCATTTAAATCGTAGTTTCCGATGTCGTAGTGTTAACATTGGCACGTGCATGGGTCGTCGGCTGCGGAAGCTCCTCGTTACGAGTGTTCAGCACACTGTATATTTAGACTCTCTTGAACTCCGCCCAGCATTAAAGTCTGGTGTTAGTTCGGCCACAGTTCGCCGCCTGTCCTGTTTTACCAGTCTGCCCAGCCTACGACGTCCGACGTCTGTATTGAGGGGTGGCCGACCTTTGGACGTGGTTTCACCTTGGTTTCGCCACTTGTTGAAGACACTCACCACAGCACTCCTCGAACACCCGACAAGTCGTGCAGTTTCCGAAATGCTCGTGCCGAGCCTCTGGGCCATCACAATCTGTCCTCGGTTTAAGGGGGTAGGTACACTTATCAGGTTTAAAAAAAAAAAAAAAAAAAAAAAAATATTATTCACAAAAAGAGTTTATAGTTTTGGCTTCATTTTAGTGAACAAATTATTTCAATATCTTTAACAGTGTGGGAATTATGTGTGATTAAGCAATGCCATCCACGATTGACAGCCATTTAAATCTTACTGCACTTGAAGGTGATCCAAATCTTTAACCTTAAATATCTCAAAACAGCAATTCATCAAATGGTTTTAAAGATAACTTTTTTCCATATGCGTAGATCTTTTTCAAATTTGCAGGACACGTTCTACATACTAAGTACTACAGTCTGAACCTTTATTGTTTATGCAGCTTTTCCCAAATGAAAAATATGCCTTTATATTTAAGCAAAAAAATGCAAAAATTTTAATTTCTTGACAAAAAAATTTATTAATAAAAATATAGAGTTAAATGTGTTATATTATAGGTTCAACTTGTTGCTTTGATATTAGTTTACAATATTAAAAGAACATTTCTGAAAAATTTCAAATACTATGCCTTTTATCTTTAAAACCCTTTACAACAATATATTTTTCACTGTCAATTTGGACGGTACATTATCCTATTGTTAAACAATATTTTTATTTTAAAAATCAATTTTTATATCTAGCTATAACAGTTCTATGGAGCAATGAAATTTGAACCCTCAAATTTAAATAGATTTGGAGAAAATGACATCTCAACTTTATCAAATATTTGTATGTGTTAGGTGTACCTACCCCCTTACTCGGATAGATTGCGCGCCTTCCCCATTCTAAACACGGATAGCACGCTCACTGATACTACATCCATCGTGCGTGTGTCTGACTAGCAGTCATGCCTCGTCAGGTGAAGCTGCTATCGCCAGGGTGGGTATAACCTCAACGTTGACGAAGCGTCAAGCCATAAGTAAAAAAGAGAGAGAAAGAAGTCTCCACTTGCGCACATTATAAAGGTGAGCTCCTCAATAACACTGATTAACATCATAGTGAGTTCGGGTGAGCAGTTTCAGTATTACCATCAGGGTGTGATTAAGCTGTTCACATTCTATTGTACACTGTTCACCGTTAGATTTTAATGTGCAGTATCCCGCGTTCAAATCTTCGCTGTTTCAAAACTCAAATGCTGTTCCCTTTATATGACTTGAATACGTCTTCCCGGGTCAGTACTGGGTGGCACACCAGAACTACGAGTGAAATCTACGCAACGCAGGCCAACAGGACAGACGGCGTTCGACAGAGAAAGCTTAGCAGAAACAAGTATATCAGCCACCGTCTCGCCCGCCTCCCACACGAAGCGGGAAACGGACGCGATTGGTCAGGTGACGAAACGCGAATAAGTGAACGCCGAGGGGTATTTAAACACCCGCTCGTTTGTCGTGAGGGTTAGAGCAAAATAAGATAATTTCGTACGGAATATAGAAGAGCAGTCAGTTTAAGACTGTTTCAAGATAAAGGAAATCGTGACAGTTTGGAGGTGAAAATACATAGTAAGAAAGTGGATGCAGAACCAGCGAAAAGCTGGTACAATTGAAGGAAACTCTCCTGGAAACAAGGAGATTTATCTGTCCTACCGAATGAGCAAAAAATCAGAGAGAGCGGGCGGTACCGGGGTGGGAGTTAGGCAACAGGACCGCACAGAGGAACACAATGGATGAGTGTGGACTTTTTCGCTTCTATTAACCTTCCAAAGAACACATGTTGTACCAGTTAATACTTAGCAGTATTTTCTCTTATGCAACTTAATAAAATGTTTATCTGTTAAGTATCTTATAGTAATTTATCTTGCATACCTGAACAAAATGTACAGTTATAAAAAATATCTGTTGTTTACTGACTGTTTCGCTGAAGAAAGATTTAGTCACAATAGCACTTGCGGTAGTAGCTCCGATTACAACCTACTCCATTCTTTTATCTATTTCAACGCGATACCTATGAAAATTGATATCTGTTATCAAATCAGAGTTTAGGTATAGAAGTATCATGTACTGCTTTCACTAAAAAATAATTATTTTACTAAACAGTAGATTTCTTGTCCGTGGTAGTGTTCTAAATTTTGCATTTATGTCTGTTTAATTCTCTAGTGATACATAGACATTCTGGGCTCCAAGAGCAGGCGAACTTCTTTTTTGCGATTATGTCTTGGGATAGCAGCATTGTTATAGCTACTAGTCTTTACAGCTGACGAAATAGGGAAAGTCTGTACCGTTGCTGGTTATGAGCTGAAAGGTGAACGCTTAACGGTGAATATAACTACGCACGCTATATGAGGAGGGAACATAAGCGAAAATTGCAGTTTAATCCCCGTCTGACTATCCAGATTTGGGTTTTCCGTGGTTTCCTCAAATCACTCCAGGTGAACTCCGCGGTGGTTCCTTTAAAAGGGCATGGCCGAATTCCTTCCCGTTCGCTACCTCCAGTTTGATCGTAGAACTACAAAGACGTACCTCTGATTACGAGAAAATAAGTAAAAAATATTTTTGACTTTCTCATGTCGTCCGTGTTTGCGCTCGGAACCTGAAATTTGAGAATAGCGCTCTGGACGCTGTGAAGAGCCTAAAGAACTATTTAAGATCTACACAGAATAGACTTAATTCACCCTCTGTGCTGTACATAGCATCAGGAATACAATATGAAGTCTATCGTGATTTTATCCGTTACTTTTCAAAAGAGAAAGTTCATTTGGAGCCAACTTAATCTTATATATTTATAAAATAGACGTGTGTGTGTCCCTATATTTTACTCTGCAGCCTCCAATACCTAGCGCGGACCACTGGTGTTTGTGTGTGGTAGTAGCCTCTAGTCTCCCATCGTGCACTATAGTGCTTGTATGTCAGTAGCTGAGGTATGGTGGTTGAAATTGGTTGAAGGAGGGCATTTTCATATTTCGACGAAAAATATGTGTGTCCAGCCACAACTTCCTAGCGCAGACCATTGGTGTTTGTGTGTGGTAGTAGTCCCGAGTCTCCTATGGTGCACTATGGTGGTTGAATGTCTGTAGCTGTAGGGGCTGGGAGATATGGTGGTTCAAAGTGGTCGACCGAGAGTATTTTGTTATGTCGACCAAATACGCGTACGTCTTTATATTTCACTTTTAAAACACAACCATTGGTGTCTGTGAGTGGTAGTCTCCCATCGTGCTATAATGGTTGCATGTCAGTAACTATGGCGAATTATGGGACGGTCCCCATTCTCCGCCACATAAACTACATTTCACAAACAAAAATACACCTATCAGAGGGAACATAATTTACATGATGACAACACTTAATTCCCCCCTCCCACCCAAAAAAAATTTGCTTTAGAAACTGATAATCACTGTTTCTAACTACCCAGTGGAAAGAATGGACGAATTCTTAAATACAAGTCTTGATTAGAGTTAAGGCTGTGCATGATTCTACAGGGTATTGCCTAAACGCTTCCTCAACTCTGTAAGTAGTGTGGGAGGGCTGGGTGTGTATGTGCAGCCGTCGGAGCATCCAGCCTCACTTCCGATTCACCGTGTTCACTAACACCAACAAATCCTGACTCCAATTACAAATGATCATACTATGTCCCCATTCAACTTTGAGATCCAAAACGCGTCTGGAACCAATATCATAATGAAACGACAATATCTGACATCCATCATCAGAACTCGTATCTCAGACCATGATAACCCTCATACGCGATGCCCAGATTAACTTCTAGCCCAAGACTTGTATTTTACTGATATAATCATGCACGAAACCCATTTATCGTTCTTAGAATAGAAACTGCTGCATATTCTATCGAGTAAATTATTTCGTGATTGTAATATTGCAAGATTTCGTTTAAGTTACGTTGTTTCTGACGCAATACCACTAACAACTCTGTAACATTGGTGAAATATTTGTAAAATGTGGCAAGTGGGATGGTATTTCGGCCGGAAACTACTAAATAAAATAATAACAATAATATGTTCTGTGTAGAGGACAAGTAACCTTCATTACCTGTATTTATGGCTTCTCTCCAAGCAACATAATCCAGCTTCCGTTGTCGTCGCCTTGGATTCCTTGATTTGGCACAGCGGCAAGATCTTCATGGCCATAGCTTCTGCTGAGTGTATAAGGTTTATGGCGGAAATGGACATTACTTACGGACTTTTGACGCAATTAGACTTCACATTGTCGTTTCATTCCAGTTTCTCGTATTCATTTCAGAAGACATTGATGGAAGATTTCCGCAAGTACTGCAATCAGTTTGTAACCGTCGGAAATGATTTTTTTTTACTTCGGTTTCCGGTAGAGCCGGCGTACGAGATTCTGTGTTTCGTTGCGATAACTTGGTATTTTTCCCTGGTGGCAGCTATACGTGAAGCGTGGCCCGGCCCAAGGCCGCCCACTGCTGCGGGACTCGTCTGGGCAGTTGCGTGGTGGAACCTGTGCGGCGCACCTCCTGTCGTCAAGCTGCGCAGGCAAGTATACAGGCTCAAGTAAACCAACAGGGACGCGTCTAGTCGTGCAGAATCTCAAGAGGGGGTGACCCAGCGGTGGAGTTCGTGAGTGTGTGGGCGAAATGTCAACTTGCTGGCAATGTGAATATCTGTTCAGACCGCGTACTGAGATCTCACAAATTACTCCAAAGTGGTCAGTGTAGCTGGCTCACACCGTGGCGGCATCATCATGGTGTCGGAACCGACTAGTTCCCACGGTGGTAGAAATTTTCACTTCCCCGGCAGGGTAGGAAAGGTTGTGATGCACCCTTACTAATCACCAGACTGCGAACCACATCAGGGGTCAAATCCGAAACCTCTTTGTAGTGCGTTTCGAGTTAGACCACAAGGCACTGTTCATAGTGATTCGAACGTTTGATGTGGACATTAAACCTGTAGGGATTCCTCGGTGACTTTCGGGAAAATAGCCTTCAACGGTAAGCCTGTATCTTTTTCTCCTTCACCATCATATACACTGCAATAACCTAGACAAAAACAGCACTCACTCTTAGATAGAAACTCTTAGAAAGAAACTGACCATCTCACTTACCCCCATCGTACTATGACTGATAGAGGAGTCTCCGATCAGTCCTACGGCAGAAAACAGTAATTCATTTAATGAAAACTATAGTCTAACCATGAGGACGCAGGGACATGTTTACCAATTGCAAGGCAGATCTCGGGAATAGTTTTGCGTAGAACCTGCATACAGAAATTAAAACAAAGAACCTACGAGGTTCCTTACGTGTGTATTAGTAATTTCTGCACGGAAGGAAGGTTTCAGTTTGTTTCCAGCAGAGGGGAACGAAAAATTGACATAGATAAGTTCGGACCGGATTTGAACCTTTTTTGCACCAAGATTATTTGGATTGTTGTGAAAGGACCTGCCTAGTACAGATGGTTGAAATCTTTATTTCCGATATATCATTATAAACTTAAAAATTTAAGATTTTGGTCAGCAGGAATAAGAAGACATAGTTGTAATAACTGGTTGGGCGCGGATAGTTCTTATGCTTGGATACCGCTGTGACCAGCCATCTCGTGTTAAGATGTCAATCGCTGACAAAGAATGCGGTTAAAAAAGTAAGACGTAAGAGCAAAATTTTCTTGAGTGTCCGTCTCTATTTCTTTTAATTTTGATAAGAAATAAAGATTTGGCAGCATCGCAGACAGCAACTGACATTGTGTCTACTCGCTGGATTTGAACATTACAAAATTTTATGACAGAACACGTACTGTAATGATCACGTTACATTGATAGTTACAAAAATTTACCCTAGACACTGAAACAATTTGAAGTAATAGTTCCTAAAAGGCGAAAGTACGTAAATAGATTAACTTTACTGACGGAATTTAGGGTAAAATTTATGAAACTTAAAGTAGTTGAATAGATCAACTGCCATCGAGGCATTTTCTCCATTGCAACTAATTTAGGTTAAATTGAAATTAAATATACAGCTATGCTAACCGGAAGAAGTTTATTTGCTGCAAGCAACGTACCTTACTGCAACTCCGAAACTATTTTCTAACTATTGCCGCTTGTAAAATTTCTAGAAATAGATTTGTAACACGTTTCGTGGAGGGAACGTTACTTTACGTTACATACTGTGACCGGCTGCCCTCGCAATAGAAGGAACACTTTCCAGGAACAGTATAACACGGCATACATAATGACACGAACGACTTGCGTCCTTATCCTGTTTTGGATACATTCTTCTGCTTAACAAGTATATCTCCCTGCACTTATGAAACAGCGTGCATCAGAAACAATCAGATTCTATGCCATTCGTATTGTAAGACAATTAACTTGAAAAATTTCACTTTCATGTTGGATGTTGTAGCGCGGAAGCCTTTGAAAAGTACGTCAGATATCCACGTCATAATGTGAAGGTAAATCGTTAAATTAGAAAGTTAACATAGAGCACTAAATAATTTAACTGTTCCTCTTGCGCCGATGTAGGAGCAAACGTCATTACTTTTGAACGGTAATCTTATTAACTTTAATATAACAGTCGAAATGTGATAAACAAGCGGTGTGTTGTAGTACCTATTTTTTAGTAACTTCTACACAGCTGCTGATGCGAATTTAAGGGTCGTTCTCCGGTTCCATACCAATCACAGATTTGACAAATAATACGCCAAATAATGGTATTATTTAATTGCGATCCAGTTAGGGCCCCAATGAAAATTATCCTATCTAACTAAATCTGCCCTAAGAAAAGTTTTAATTTTTTTTTTGTTCCGGTTTTACGCCAGACCGACGTCGATGTTCGTAATTAAAGCCGGGAGAGAATTTGGAGGGGGGGGGGAGGGGAGCAAGGAACGTGAAGGAATTCGGCCAAGCAATGCCACTTCCACAGTGTTATTCTATCAGCGTATCTACTGAACTGACTATTCCGTGTTGAACTATCTAATTACCACTGCTGTTCAGATCCCCATGTTACTCTCTCATTTAATCCTACAATAAAACATTATGTCTTCCGCAGACTAGCTAACTTTTGAACGCAAACCAACGAAAGAATCACTCATTAGAATAATTAGTGGTGATGATGGTTATACACTACCCACTGCAAATCCTGTTCTTTCTTCAAACTCTTTTAGTACCGCATGTCTTATCCCAACTTCTTGATTCATTCCTCTTAAGAATTTGTTCAACCACTAAGCATCCAATTTACCCCAATGCTTCCAAAATAATGTGCCCTCACTCTGTACATCATTGTATCAAATGCGTTGGGGAGATCTATTGCTACAATACCAACTTTTCCCTCGCTGTCCATTTGATCTGGAATCTAGCGAACAGACTGAGATTACCGTGGAGAGTCTTTCCATTGGCTGGTCAGAAACTGCTTCCTTGCTGAAAGTGACTCGGGTCAGGATTACAGGCGGTAATCCGATTAACAAGTCTCGCTGGCTCTGTGGAAGGGAGGCACTAAGCACCAGCCACGCGAGATGTCAACAAGATGCTCGTAGGCCCGTACTGATTTGCCCAGACGCTCACACCTCTTCCCGGAACAGCGGAGGGACCAGTAACACGCCAAGGAACGGATTAATGGGCAGTTGTTGATTGAGCGTGGGATTTATGACTGGAATTTTCATCGGCCAAATGAGCTACTACGTGCAACAAAAACGGAGCGTGGTGGGTCTCGAATTGGGGAGAACGCCAGTTCGAATCCCCGTCCGGCCATCCAGAATTGGGTTTTCCATGTTTTCCCCAAATCACTCCATGCGTAGTAAGAATATTATAAAATACAATATAATATTTTCCTAGGCACAGGAGTAAACGCTCTTAATACGTTAAGACAAAAATTGCCTGTTAAAAGGATTAACACTGTTAAAAATTACCTCTCCATTGCGAACATAAATGTGTGCAATGTCTCTGACAACGTTTTGGTAGAAGACACGCTCCAGTCGTTACGTCAGCATATTGTGAGTTGAATAACTGCATTACTTACACAAATCTTGTGGCGATAGTGCGAAAGGATTACGAGCTCTACGTAAAAATCAACTGCGCAGTAGACTCACTAAGCCACAGTAATATTTGCTAAATCCTTCCGCAGAAGTAAATTAAGGCTAAGGAGGTCAAAGATAGAGCAGCCAATCTGTCTTCTGCGGGTTCTACAGCTAGCTACGGAGCGTTCAAGCATGTTCCGAAAACAGAAAGCCAGATTTTCGAGAGATGATGTTAACGCCAGGTAAAAATTCTGGTTCCTACTTCTTTTCTGCTGAACGCTTTCCAGTCTTCTTAGCACACAAGAAATAGAATCATTGGATTTCACTTATCTTGCCACATTTCAATTACGTTTTACGGTGACATTTTTATTTCTTCTAGCTAGTTGGACTCTTGAAAGAACAAAATTCAAATTGTTTATCCTCAGGTACTAGTATTCTAATTCTTTTTATAATTTTTTGGGGTACCTTGTATGATTTAAACGATCTGCTTATATGAAACAAGAACTGGTCAGAACTTCCTAGCTGATAAACGGAACATGCATTGTGCTGTGCCTGTGGAAAAAAACATAATATCATACGAGTTACGGAATAATAAAAAGTGAAGGAATATTTGAAACCTCTTGAAAAAAAGATGATAAAAGTAAGCTTTGGATAAATTCTTAAATTTCAATAAGGATTTGCTTCACAATTCCGGAATTCTATCAATGACAACAAAATAGTTTTTTTTAAATGATGTATAACATCTGCATTATTTTTTGTAAGCTATTCATTATTCCTTACAAGTCTGAGATATCATAATTATTTTTTCGTGTTATTTTATAATGTACTGAGTAAACTTTGTATGAATTTCGTCAGCTATGTGGGAAGGTAGCCTCTTGATTGGAGTTGGCCGATGATACCGGCAAGAGCGCTGCAAAGAGCATGGGAAACACGAGGTCTACTCGCGAAGTGATGATTGTGCCACAAAATTATACGTGAGTTATTTAATTACAATAATATAATTATCTACAAAGAAATTAATAGTAATTATTGATCTTAGAAACCATGTTAGTAAACATTGGTCGCCAAATGGACTCGAGATGGCTGATTATGCATCAGATATATGATTAATTCCCATACCGTGATGACTGTGCTCAGGTCAGTAGAGTTGGTTGGTAACATGATAGCGAGGGCGTCAAAAATTAAAAGCCACCGAAACGTGACTCTGTGCTGCTCATATTGCGCGTTCCGGCAAATATCGTCTTACATCCAACGCACCAGTAAAAAGAAAAATCACACACTGAGCTTAGTAATCACTTCTAGTCGTCTTTTTGCTCCGTTTCGCGGTTTTGTTTCATGAATTAGCAATACAAAGTGTTGATCTTAAGAGTTCGAGACACGGTAATTTTATCGGATATGTTTATTGTTTGTGGTAGTTATTATAATGTGTAAATGTCTAAACGTTGTCAAGTGTAATCGACTTGTACTGCTTTCTTCCTTCTTTCAAATACTCCATACAATGAGTAATAATCGTAAAAAAAATTATTTTTGGTTTCATAACATCGTCGGGTTTGCTGATACACCATTAATACAAGGCTGTTCGAAAAAAGACCGAACTGTTGTCACCGGGGCCCTCACGCTCAGGGGGCCCCAAGCACTCCCAGGGGCCCCCAAGTGCAGCTCAGAGGGCCCACGGGCCTTCAGGGCAAATGGGCGGCCTTTTTTTAATTTTGTTTTGCACCGGGGCCCTTGTTGAAATAGTTACGCCACTGCGTGGAATGCATTTTCTGTGACGGCTCGAAACTGTGTTTACGATTTTTTCCGAATTTCCGCTACACTTTGTGAACGACGTCTTTTCAACGATATTTTAAGTTTAGGAAACAGGAAACAGTGTCCTGGAGTAAAATCTGGCGCGTGAAAGGGGTGGGGAATGACGGCTATTCGTTCTTGGCCAAAAATTCCCGAACCACAGAGACGAGTGATACGGCCATCTGTCGAGGTACAAAATCAAGCTGTTGTCTTTCCACAGTGGAGACCTCTTTCGGCGCACATTTTCAAGTAAAATACAAAATTTAACACATAAACGCTGCTCCAAAAAATTCCTTGATCTTCACTGTCTCCCAGAGCGGTCACTGAACGTTCGAAATTGGTGTATGGTTCCCAAAGAGTACCGCTTGGCGCTGCTTTTTTGCTGAAATTCGATTAACGTAACGGTTCGCACGCAATTTCAAAATTGAATCTTTTTTTGAACAGACCTCGTATGGTACGCACAACAGTCAAGTCTCATGTTCGCTTTCAATCCGTAATGTTGTTGTAGCAACAGATTCATTTTCTTTTTTTTTTTTTAAGAAAACTTTTGTCTGGTCGAAAAATAGTTATTGGAATTATAATTGTTATATATTTGTTCAGAAAGTGACATGTTGCATCAAAACGCATTAATCATATAATTCATCAGTTCGTTGCTCCACTCCTTCTAAGAATTTTTTTAAAATCATTTTAAGGCATCCTTGCTTTTCTTTCTTTGTTAGATAGGCCTTTTTTTTTATAACTATGGTTTATTGTAAAACGTTCAGCAATTACAATTATGCTATACAGTTTTTTGATCTTATAAAGTGACTGCTTACATCGCCTGGCCTGAGGTCAATCCAATTGGATTCCTCCGTATCTGAATTATATTACTTTATATAATATGTGACATCTAGAAGACATATAAGATGTTTGACATAGATTTAGAACTGGTTAAAATAAAATTTAAAATGAGACATTTTGAAATGCTTATGCTTTAAAATTTGAAGTTTCAATAGTCATTTCTTTCTTATGGTTATTTAAAGAATACATTTTGGAGATTCAAACTACAAGTCAGGTATGAGTTAAGATAGTAATAATAATAATGGCAATATAGTTTAAACGTATTAATAAGTAGTAGGACTCACGTAGGAAAAGGGGTATGATAACTTTTTATACAGCGTTCAGGGATAGTCAGAAGGCATCTTGCCCGTCGTCGCTTAAGATGTTTTGTGGTAGGCGATACGTTTCTAGACGTGGTTGTGTTGTTGATCTGCGGCCTAGATTGTAGTACTGTGTTGCTTTTAGGGTATTTATAAAGACTTTTTCAAAATTCATAACGTAGGTTTTAATAGTTTGGAGTCCAGTTTCCCCGTCAAGTTGTGAGTTTCGTATAAACCAAGGTGCTTTTAAAATAGTGCCGAGAAGTTTGTTTTATAGGGACTGTATTCTTTTAGATATGCCTGAAAAACTGGATCTTTATGATATTCTCTGACCTGAGATCTAACAAAAACACTTACTTTATATTTGCTGGTGAAAGACTAAGAAATATGTTCCAAAGGTACCTAAAACCTTTCAGTATTACACTGCTGGTCTTTACAATTTTTTTTTTATATAAAAAGAGCTAGCACGATTTAAAGTAAGGAAAGAAGCAACTCTTCACGAGCAACTAGACGTTCAGAAAAAAAATATTCCGCTTTTCAACTTCTTTGCGACCAACATTATTTGGAATGGTAATTCTTTCTGTCACGATTATCTCATGTGCAAGGAAATCAGACATCTTTTGAGTAGCCTTGTCGCATTTCCAATATCGTTACAAGTGTTTTTACGTTCATTGTATTAATTTAAAAAAGCACTTCTTCCAATATTTCATAAGTTTATTTTGTCAAACAGGCATATGCTATTGGTACAGAAGGTATTGTATTGCTGCTAGTGGGCCCACTCAGCATTTTGGAGAAAGGATATACATAAACGCAAATGATATGAAATGATTTTTGATTCTGTATTAATCTTGCGAATAAAATATGTTGAAACGTTAAATTTAACAGCGAACTGTAATTTAATTGCATGTCAAACGCGCCGTGATAAACATTTGTTTGAAAAAACATGTTATTACAAGAATTGTATGGTTCTAAATTTGTTGAATGTTTCTAGTATAGTAATTTAAATACGTAGGATGTTAATTGAATATTGGTTCACGTAGCCGTGACTTTATGTCACCCGTGACGTATTCTATGGTCGAAACTTCAAATTATAAACAAACAATAGAATGTGGAAGTCCAAGTTAATAATTCATCAGAGGTGGAGAACTTAATCTTTAAAATGGCGCATTTATCGGCCTTGATTAACGTATGAAAGGAGAAAAAGGGTTTGCCACGAAAAATCGTGAAACCATAGATGTTAGGTCTATACATAAGATTATGCAGCAAAATCTCCTTCAGATCTGTTTCTGATGGATCTGTAATGAGTCACCTATATCTTGAACGATGCTCAATATCTAAAGTTTCCATTAAGTAATCAAAGTTGTTGTAGACATTCAATGTTTTTTTTAGTAACAAAGTTATTAGAAAAGGCTATTTGCCTGTATCTGTTTTCAGTAATGTTTATGTCTGATTGAAAAGATTGTATTCATGTAATCCCGAATCCGTAAGTTCTCCCTTTTTTTGTTTAGTACGAAACCCGTAAATTAAAAACTTGGTTGTTAAGGTCTTGCGATATACAGTTTATTAAAGGAACTGCCGGCAGTTGAAAAAACAAATATAAAAGACAATGTTGCCAACAAACGCAGAAAAAAATCCCCGAGTATACTACCAATTACAAATTTCGAGTAAAACGAAATCTTTCTGTTCATATTACTAAACATCTGTACCTAATAGAGAGATTATGATTTGAGTTCGCCTTAGTAATGCCCTTTAATAACGTTTATTGTCATCAAAAATAATAAACTTGTAGAGCAGTTTAATTACTTTCTATAGATAGTGTTTCCCTATTTTCCTTAATAATTTGTGACGTCATGTGCATACAGAGATTCCTCTTGGTCAGATTTAATCTTTAGTTGCAGAGACTTATAACCAGAAATTGATTATCGCGACATGTAAAAGAGAGACGCCACATTTTATTTCCACTTCATGTTTTCCTAAAATTTATCTGTCTGACAATACAAACTGTAATGTTTCTTCATCCGAATTAGGAAATAGTTTAGCTTCCATTACTTTATTAGAAAAAGTGAAAATCTTAGAAATCCGCATCACCTTAAGCAATCCAGTTACGTTGTTCTCGCGAGGTCTACTATGGACAGCTCTGTCCAGGCTGTGAGACAACTCACGATGTGGCGGATCGTTAAAAATGTATATCCGCGGATACGGATACAGATACGGATCATTAGTGTCTAGATACGCGATTACGGATACGGATCTCAACTTGGACCGCAATGAAAAAGTGGTCAACTACGATCTATTATCGACGAACGTCCAGCTTACGCAACGCGTGGATCTTAATTCAAGAATTAGTGAGAGTACTGAAACCTTTGCAGGATACCATAAGAAAATTGAGCGCACAAAACACATGTATATCCGACGAGTACGAGCATTAAATACATTGTATGATGAGATGCAAGTTCCTGCTGATAGTAGGGAAACTCCCAACGTCAGCACACCCGCCGTTCTTGAGATTTTGTCTTTTTTGAAGAATGAATTATCGTTTTTCTGAAATCGACAGAAATATATTGTTCCAAATAGCAACTTTTTTAGTTGCACATTACAAAGGTAAATTCTTCAGTGACTTTTTCATCAAAGATATAAAACAGAAATTACTTACAGCTTCAGAAACAGAAGTAAATCTCACAACACCTACACTTAACACAGAAACTAAATGCTGTATGAAAAGCACACTGCAACAATTACAAGACTATGGCCAAAATGTTAGATTGTGACGATAATGATGAGGAAGCTGAAAACCAATTATCATGTACGAATGATAATTTGCTAGCAGAATGTGCCAATGAAAAAAGACTATCAAGAGATCAAGATCCGTTAAAGTATTGGCAGATTAATAGTAAAAAATTTGGAGGTCTATGACACATGGCTCGCACATTTTATCATCACCTGCAACAAGCGTTCCAAGTGAACAGTTTCTCAGAGCAGCAGGAATTATTTATGATCCTCATCGTGATAGACTTTTGGTTGACAAAGCAGCCAAGTTACTCTTTTTTACTCAATTTACTCAATTTACCAAACTTAATTTTAAAAATAACTTTTTTAAGTTTCTGCAAAAGTCATTATTTTGTCTGGTGTAAACACTTAAGCAGTAACTTAATAATGATTTCAGTTAGCAAATCACAAAGATTAGATGTCTGATCTCACTATAAAGATAGTTAAAATAATACCTAAAACTTACTATAGTGGTAAGTTACCAGTTACCTTTGGTAACCTAGTAAAATAAATCTTTGCAAAAGATCCGTTAAAGATCCGCTAAATAACGGATACGGATACAAATCTTTTTTCCCTCGGATATTCGCGAATACGGATACGAATACGGATATCCGGCATATCACTACATACAACATGCAGGCTAACAAGTCCTCATCACGAATAGAAAAATAATAATAATAGAATAAAATAAAAGAGAACTTTATGTTGAAGTTTGAAGAAGTGATAATGATCCTTCAGATTGTTACTCTTGAGCCTTTGAGATTTCATTTTGATTAGCCGAAACACAAATCTATGTTTGTGCTGCGCTAAATTATGTGTTATTGGAAGAAGAAAGAAAAAGCCATGTGGAGACTGTAAATAGTAATTTTGTCTTATAACACTTTTCGTTAATCAGTGATCCAGAATACTCGATTTCTACGTCCTGACTGCGACATGGATCCAGGGTGACTCAGGAACCACCTTCCCAAATCCCTAAACAATCCAACTTCTGGCAAACCGTCAGTTCATTACCACCAACAAGCAGTTGGCATCCAAGCGTTTGTATGAGTCTATTTTTATTTGCCGATATAGACTTTCTCTTTTTGTGATTTTTTTTTGGTTTGACACACAAGGCTGGCGAGTACTGAACACTAAATAAATAGTTGTGTCCATTGTTTAACTTCTTCTGGCAGATGAATGATAGAGAACCTTTACATACAGTAATTTAAGATTTTATTTAGAATATTGTGTAAATATAAATTTCCCTCGTAATAATTTCCTTGTTACACGTATTTGGTAAATGGATATCATGGATGCACTAAGTGTTGGAACCTAAGGGAAGAAGGCAACCGGCTTGTGATTACAGATGGCTGTGCGTTACTTACTCGCAAAACTTCTGTCACGGGGCGCTTCTTATGTTCGGCCCATTTCCGATGGAGTTAGCAGATATCTGCATTTGAATTGTTTTCATGACATGTTCAGGCTGCATATACAGTACTGACACCCCTAGGTTCCGAATCGCTTCAATCCTTGTTCTTAATATGTATGTTCATTACTAAAACTAATTTTTAAGTTGACAGCGTTTAGATTTAAGAAGCATTTTTTGAATCTCTGTGTAACACGCTCTACGTATTAGTTGCTGCTAAGTGTTGTGTGATTGCAGGAATGAGAGGCTGAGTGAGCGACCTGCGACTCGGACCACACACCGTCCCAGCAACAGGTGAGAGTCTAACATCCTGCTCATGTCCATCTATTATTTGACTGAATTAAATTTTTTATGTATAATCATTACTAGCAGAATACGATTCTGCCGAATTGCCTATACAAATATAACCACAAGTATTTTTAATTAAATTTTCAAAAAAAATTGTTTAAAAAAATTCGCTTTTTTGTTTATTATAGTTTGTTGTAGTTACTGTTTAAGTTACTTTTTAACTACAATTCATTCCAAAGTAAGACATAACATAAAATGTTCGGTTTCCTATGTAAAAGTGACCGCAGTAGAAGTAGCCAGCTGTTAAAGATATGTAAGAGGTGGAGGGAGTTAGTTGTTAATTTTGATTTAGTTGCAGGTAACTGATCATATTCGGTAGAAAATTCGTGTCTACTTGATTTCCAGCACTTAGCTTGTTTGATGACATTGGTGTAGTGACAAACTAATTATACTGCTACGGAGTGGGGTGCTAGATATCAGTTTTCTTATATTTTTTTTTTTATCGCTAGCTGCTTGTAAAGCTCGGGTAATTAAGAAATTAAGTAGGGAGCACCCGACGCTTTTTACATTTAAGTTAAGTTTTTTATCAATGACTTTGTTTTAATTTTAAACTTGTCCAAGAAATAAGTAATACTGAATTGTGTGATATCCTATTGCTGAGTGGAGGAGAGGAATTGACCTTCTCACTTATGACAAACACGCTTACTATACATCCTGTGTGTGGATAAAACAATATTGAGGCTGCGTAGTAAGTAATGCAACTGAAGGGTCATCACGGAAGCAGAAACCGAAATAGATGTCAAAAGTAGATTTTTGCGGAAGTGTGAATACTACTAGTGTAAAGTAAATTTTTAACAAGTATTATTTTTATTAAATTAATATTCAAAATTAAATAGCTGTTAGTTATATTTTATAAAAAGTAGTTTGGCCAGTTTTACACCCTGAAATCTGTTCTCGTGTTCTTCACATACTAGAACAGCTTCGCTAAATACAAGTAATTGTCCAATGGCTACAGTGCTGGCACTACTGGCAAAACATGATGGTATTTCTGTTCATTTGATTTCCACCAGATAAGGGAGGTAATCGCTTGTCTTTTTTGTGCTCCAGAAGGTGTGACTTCATAAGTAGAATGTCGCTATCGTCAGTTGTAGTCGAGACTTTCTGGACGTCATTCATATTTAACATCGATTCCAACATTTGTAATGATGATGATGTGGGCTAGACTTCATTCTCAATTTGAGTTCGACACCTTTTGGGGGAGGGTATGACATCGTGGAGTTTGTTGTATCTCTGGATTCTCTGGTTCAGCTGATTGTCATATTTACTAATTTAGACTCAACCCGCTCCGTGAAACGCTGATTAAGATCTATATCGCTGCTCTAAATACGTCACAATTGTGTATTTGACGTCTTTTTTTCAATTTCTCCACATATTGCACTGGCTTTCAGTTCATCGCATAATCTTCTTGTCAAATAGATTAGTGATGAAATATTCACTTGATAACTACTTAAGTGACTGATTGTCATATTTACTAATTTAGACTCAACCCGCTCCGTGAAACGCCGATTAAAAAAATAAGATCTATATCACGGCTCTAAATACGTCACAATTGTGTATTTGACGTCTTTTTTCAATTTCTCCAAATCTTGCACTGGCTTTCAGTTCATCGCATAATCTTCTTGTCAAATTTTGTAATTATTCTGAAGTATCGGGTTTTGTCTCTTCTTGTTGTCGTCTGGTCTTAAGAACTTGAGAACTTGAATCAAGAGTATTAGTGATGAAATATTCACTTGATTACGAGTTAAGTTTCTAGTAATTTCTTCAACTGGTTTCATTAATTGCATATTAAGCGCCCTGGCGTGTCTCACATGAAAAGGAAAAGCTTTGTTGAGGTCAGTTTACAGAAAAATACTGGTCGAGGTCTGGTTTTGAGCAGAACATCTATCGATTCTTAATCTTAACCACTAATTGTCAAGGCTGATCAGTTCTTTTAGGAACGCAGCCAATGTTTTTTTTATTTCGTTGGCACTAGAATCTGATAATCCTAGCAGGTCCTGTTGAATGTTCTTCAGACAAGACGTACTAAGTAGAATACTTCGTTTTCTCTGTTACAAATTTTATTTGTCTTCGTATTTAACAAGCCTAAACATTCATTTCCAGATTTTACAAACTATACTGAGCAAACTGAATATTTACTACTGTATCTTTGAACCACATATTTTTATTCTAATCCACCGTCTTTGAAAGCTTGGGTTATTCCAACTACTTCTTACTGCTAGATCAGTTGCGCCTTATAACAAGTGGGTAGGCAGTCAGCTCTACTGCCATACGTTGTTGGTAGCTTATACTCAGAGATAAGGAAAAGCCATTGTGAAATATGAGTTGAGGTTGCGATGATGATCTGTGGAGAGAGCCACTCCTCTAAGATGAGGGGGTACAAGCCGACGCCGGCCCGTTCACACCTAGTCTGACGGACGAGTCACCATCACCAGTGTCTGGGAAGAGGCTAGGTAGTCAACTCAAGACTGAGGAACAATTCACTACCACCTCTCCTACCACGAGAGATCGGACCAGGTAACCCCGTGTCAAGCACCGAACAACTTCATTGTGCTGTAACGCCATAAGTCTACGGGCCACCAAATTCCTAGCATTCTGGCGGACAGTACACCAGTGTTAATAGAAGCTGTTTTGTGCGTTGCCTTCAGGTATTCATATGTTTCATATTTTGCTTTATATTTCACTGCCGTGTAATTGCAGTACTTCATCATATTATCTTTTGTAGTAATTATTTTTAGCGTCTATATCTCTTCCCTCTCGTTCCTAGCCTGTTTACATTTCAGTAATTGTTACCTAACTTACTACTGTTTTCCTTGCAGATTTTATACGATTATATTTTTCTGTAGTTTTCTTTTACCAGCTTGTGAACGGTGGATAAACTCAATTAACTATTCTGTAAAAAGCTAACCTAAATATATATAAATTCGTATGACAGAGAGAACGTAAAACTGAGTTTTTCCCTTAATATTTATCCACCACTACCAGATGAAACCTCCTGGGGTGCACTCTCCACACGTGAAAGAAGTGGACACCCAACTTAATAACGCTATGCGTAGTATTGCAGGCGTGATCAAGACAACTCCCACAAAATGGCTCTCGATAGTGAGCCACATACCACCACGTAACCTGCGACGTATAAATGCTCTTACACGCGAGTACAAGGGGATAATGGACAACAGAAACTTACCGATCCACCAAGATATTGAGGATCAACAGGCTTCGCTCTAGGAAACCGCCAATGAATCGGCAACGGATGCTACACGTGAAAATTTCAACATCACCAAAGCTTGTATCCAGGAGTGGACTGTACACCAAAATAACAGCATACGTTGCTTTACACAAAAGCCACCAGGTTTTGATTTACCTCGTAAAACTTGGTCCACACTCAACAGAATCAGAACTCAGCATGGCAGATGCGCACACTCCCTGTACAAGTGGGGATATCAACCATCCTCCTAATACGAATGCGGAGACATTCAGACTATTGGTCATATTGTCGAAGAATGTCCGATAAGGTCTTTCAGTGCTGATACCGAGAGTGGTGGTGTAACGGTTAGCGTTCTGGCCTCGCATTCGCAAGAACGGCGGTTCAAATCCCCGTCCGGGTATCCAGATTTGGGTTTTCCATGGTTTCCCCAAATCAATCCAGGTGAATGCCGGGATGCTTCCTTCAAAAGGCCATGGCCGAATTCCTTCCCATTCCTTGCACCCCATCCTCTCCCGTCTCTAAACACCTCGCTGTTAAGAGACGTTAAGCATTTAAAAAAAAAAAAAAAAAAATCAGTGATGATCTTGTGGATTTCCTGCTGGTAACTCAGGAATCGATAAACTATATTAATAAACTAGATATATGTCTTTAATCTTGTAAAGTTGCAGTGTGTATATTTCATTCAATGTTCTTAAAAGTGTCTAAATTGCCAGAAGATAAATAAATAAATCTATTAGAAATGATTTATCTTAACGCCCGGATTTAAAAAAAAAAAATATTAATTGTGATGGATCGGATGCGACAATGGTAATTGCCTTACAGACGTACTTTTACTTTTCACAAATGTTTTTTTTTAGTTCTTTATGTTGAGGTAAATTTCTCAGTACCTCCCTCAATAATCCATTCTATCTGTAACTCCTTTCGCTACAAATGAAAACTTTCCCATGTTCCTGTGCTAATTCATGGATAATGTCATGTTTTCCCTAGCACGAAGCACTGCTAATTCTTCAGGCAATATCGATTTAGGCCTTACACACAAGCAGGAGTCTCTTCACTGCCAACCCAACCAGTTACTGACTGTGTTCCGAGCAGCCCTCCTGTTCCCCACCCGTCAATTGCTGTATTTGTGTCTGCTATTTCTGTCTATATTATCCCACTATACTCAAGCAACGCTCGGCGCTATGTTTTGTATTCTAGTTCCGTCATTTCCCTGGAATATACCCTGTTAAACCATTTCAGTACATGCAGGTCGTTGGAACCTCTAACCCACTACCAAACCACTGAGTCCTACCCAGCTGAGCTTATCAGTAAATGATACTCCAAGATATTCACATTTTATACCTTCAGCCAGCAGTTCTGTTTCCATCTTATAACCACGTTTATCTGTGTACACAAGAAAATGACGTTTTTGCTGCTTATACTATTACATGTTCACTAACTTAGGTAAATATTCTGTTCATATTCTCTTGAAAATATCCACAATCCTTTCCAGTTTCTATTCTTTTCTTCCTTTCACGTATCTTTCCACTGACTTGATGGAATCCTCCATCTCTCCTATAGAGAGTCAGCCAACGCATCAGTTGCAAACTAAGTACTCAAATGGATGCTTCGCATTCTTTAATCTTTGTATTTCTGTTCAGTTCGGCCATTCAACTGTCCCTTTTTCGTTCTTCATACGGTGTATCCATTTAATATTCGACATCATTCTATAGCACCACACTTCAAATGCTTCAATTTTCTCTTTTTCTGGCATTTCTGAAGTCTAAGCTTCCATAAATTGCCATCCTCCATCGTACAGTTTTAATAACCATTCTAATGGTTCACTATGCGCAATGCCTTGTAAACTGTTAGCACTACACTATCAACTCCTCCGTCAGTGTCGATTTCATCAGAAATACGAGTATCTTACACTTAACGCAATAACTGTAACTGAAATCAGTAACCTCTCATAAAAGCCGTGTTGCTCAGTTTGTTGTGTCTGTATATTACGCTCGCTATCGCGTTGTCTATCGCCGAGGTCAAACTAATTGGCCCGTAATTTCGAGTCCCCTCCTACGTGAACCGGTACTACCATGGCACTTTTCCAGTACTCAGGTACGCAACAAGTCTTGAGACTCAGTCTAAATAATATTTCAATATACGATATCTCACTAGCTTTAATACATCTGCAGTAATATTATCCACAACAATTCCACTGCGGTTTTTTGAATACCTGGTTCCCACATAATAACTTCATAATATTTTCAAGCCTGTTCATTCCTACTCCTGTTGATAATCTCCTATTCTGATTTCTCCCTTCCCATTCCTGCATGATAATTCATAGCGGTCTCGTTAAACTAGTTTCTTAATATTTCGGCATAAATTATTTCCCATTCTTATCATAATCTTTATCTGTCCTCTTTCCTCCTATTAATTCTCTGTTTATATTGTTCAAGTAGTTTTAATTTTTTAATATCTTTTTAACCTTTTAACCATCTCAGTTTTCAATTATAATTTGTTGATTCAGAGCTTTTTTGTATTTTTTTTTTGGGGGGGGGGGAATAACATTTCTTCTTGCATCCTTATCGTATTTTTAAATCGTTCCGACTTCGACTCAGCTATAATACTGAGAATTTCCCCACAGTATATTTTAATTATGGAACCTTTGCTTTATTATAAATGGAGCTATAATCATCTTCAACTCCGATCTCTGGTTTACTAAATCCTCTCCTATCCAGTTGCTTCGTGATCACGTATTTCTTCACAGTTACAACCAGGCTTTATTAGGAAGCCATCCAGCATATTTTGTCTGTGTGCTTTGCTCGACCATTCGTGTAAAGTCTTCTTCTCTCGCTAGGGTAATTCTAAATCTCTTCTTCCTTGAGTTATTTATCATATTTCTACTCCACTATTATGATAAATACAAGTTTCCACCAATAATGACCATCCTGCTCCAAGCTCTTAACTCCAAATTCGAATTTTATTTTCCCCCCAACTTTGTCATTCATTATTCCATTACAGTAAGATCCTTCTACTTGCCTTCATATCCACCAGAAATTTAATCATAACTACCATCTGTAACATAACTACCATCTGTAACAGGTGCTAGTAACCCAACCAGTATAATAATCATCCAGCAGCTCCTCATTTACCTTGCGGTGCAATCTATAAACTCTCTATCTTTAACCACGACCCTACCCTATAACTATATGTTAATTGCCACCTCGATTTTGTTCATTACATTAGTACTTGTACATTTCACTAATAGCAGTCTGATAACTAGTTTTGGAATATTCTCATTACTATCCTTCATCTTCCCTACTGTAACTCCTTCTTTTATTGTTTCATCAACTTCAACTATTTCTTCGGTATTTATTAATTTCCCATCTGTAATCAGTAACTCTTTGGTCAATTTATTTTTAATCCGTCACTGTCAGCAACCATGGGTTATTTCTTTTTACATTATTAAAGGTCAAACTATCAATTATATTTATCGTGTTTCTAATTATTAGTTTCAATATATTCGGAACGCAATATACACGTTATTTTCACTTCGTTTTTTTTTTAATGTAAATTCGACAGATCACTGTCAAAGTTTTATCGTTTCACTGACTCCAGTAAATTAGATGCTTCATTGATCTGAGTGGTTAAACAAACAAAAACGGCAGGTTTCAAATTCTCATAGGCTCAAATTATTATTATTTACTTATTTTCTTGTTTCTTTCAGAATAATTTCAATTCTAAGTTTGACCCACAAACTTTCCTTGTGTTTTTGAATTACGCATTCCTACTTCAATTTGCAGGTTAACGTGTACGTGTCCCTTATTGGTATAGATTAGATGGCCACTACAAAAGCCAATTAAAACTTTCCCAGGGGACTCGAGGTCAGTAGCGCCGTATGTATCATTGTATTACAGGAAGAATATATCACCACCGTGCAGTTTTTTTAATATTTCAAATCAGTATTTAAGATGTGGCTAATAATTTGAGATATCCGCTTTTTTCTAACCAGCAGCTGCACGGGTAATGGTAAGATCCTTTCAGTAAGACTTTTAAACGTTCGTGGCATTGCCAACATAAAACCAAAATCCAAACAGAAGATTTTCTAAATCTGCGCTTATCACGAAGAGAACCAACTCTGTGAATTCTGGATTTTTAAACTGAGTGCATGTGTTCTTGGAGTATTTTCCTCGCGAATGACCACTTACCAGTGTTTTCTGACGAACTAAAACTTTTTTTTCTCTGTGTGTAGTGAGTTTAGAATGGAATAACCGAGCCAGCAGCAGTCAGAGCTGTAGCCTTCATTTAAACTTTCGATTACTACAAATTGTATATTTCACGCATAAAAGCAGAGATCACGAAATTCCTACGGCTCCTGCCACTTCCCGCAGGAGTCGACGAGGTAAGCGCGTTCTTTACCTTCCCCGGAGTTTCCTACAGGCTACTCACTGGACAGCAGGCTGAGTGGGCCTGGGGAGCCGTCCTTTGAGAAAAAAATCCCAAGCTGCATCGGAGATCGAATCCTAGTCGGCCGGGCCACAGGTAGGCGCTCCAATTAGCAAGCCAAGGATGTAACTGCAGAATTAGATAATTAATTTAATGAAAAACTATGCTGGAAAAATTACTGGAAAATTATATGTATAGTAAAAATTACTAATTTCTTTGGAGACTACAACGCGGTGGTAATTTCCTTTACACTTACTTATGTATTGCTCGAATTTTTGGTTTAAATTATTTCGTTGTTTAACATAAATTGTTAACTCTTCCTTAGATAACTTACCCAATTACCTGACTCACTTATTTAAAAATGACTCAATTCCCATTCCCTTGTATCTCAAATGGAGCACTAAATTATGATCACCGTCCTCTCTTCACTTCCTCTTCTTACTACAAATTCCTCACTCAGTACTCGCCCAGAGTATGTCTTACGCTTGCCATATACTGTCTTGCAACCCAACTCATTTTTCGTATCAGTTGCTATTTGTGTTCTCAATCAACTTAATTTGCCCTGTGTGCACCACCTGCAGTTCTTGTGACTGGTATCCACAGTGAGGTTCTCAAACTGTTAGTCAAACGCTAGCAACGACGTGAGCAAGATTCCGTGGTACATCTCGTCATCAGTCTATTTAATGGACGTAAGAAACTTTTCCCTGTATTGTATGTCGCCTCAGATGATATGACACAATATTTACAGTACATAAAATGTTCTCAGGGTTGTCTTCACCTTCCGGCGGAGGGCAGCTTCGACACGTCGCATCAAATTGTAGCACTCTTCCAGTGGAAGGCCCGAGAACATTTTACAGTAGAACACCAATTATCCGATCTCCGACTATCCGAATCGCTTTTTTAATTAAGACAGAAAGGGAAGAGACAGGAAAAGATGGAGATGACGTGTCAATTGAGGAATTCAGAAACATTATTTTGAAAATTCCTGGGTGTTCAGAAGTTAGTGCTGAATATATTGGAGAGTGGGTGGAGTGTGATTCGTCAGACCCTGGGTATGAAATTCTAAATGATGATGAACTTATTGAAAGTGTGAGAGAAGAAAGTGTCGAGGAAGAAGATGGCCTTAAATGTCGAAGATGAACCATCAACATTTGAAACTACGTTGAAGTTAGGTGGATGACCACATGCAACTTCTCACTGTCAAGCGGATGCGCGACTTGGCTGCCCGAAAACTGGTACATACAGTCAAACAGTTTGGCGGTGTCCATAAGTTACGTGAGGTGAAATAGGGGAGAGGGGGGAGGGTTCCGGCAAAATCTCACCAAATCTCACCAATGGGTAGGTCAACGGAAATCTCACGTGAGGTTTTGTAAATTTTCGTTGGATTGTAGAGCTAAAAAAATCTAGAAATGACGGGAAAGTCGATTTTAGGGGGTTTTTTCGTCGAAAAGTGGGGATGTAACCGGCTTTGGTAGGGTGAGACCTAAAAAACAGGTCTCAAAAAGTTGCGAGGGCGATTTCTAGAAGGGGGTCTCACGGACCAGATCTCACGAAGACTCACTAGAGGGGGGGAGGGGTGTCCGGAAATCCGGAAAAACACCTCACGTAATTTATGGATGCCCCCCCTTTGACCGAGATGTTCAGCAAGCAATGACTTTTATTTACAGTACGGTACATACATACCGTACTAATGTACAGCACTTGTAAGTACGCTTAACATGCAAAAGTGTTGGCTTTTCATCGAATTAATTTAAAGTTCTCTTTCCTAAAAAATAGTTTTTCTCCCATTTTCAACATACATACAAACAGATCCTTTTTCGGAAAAAATCCAACTATCCAAATTTTTGATTATCCGAATAGGGTCCCGTCCCAATTGATTCTGATAATTTGAGTTCTACTGTATACAGTTGATACACCGGGAAAGCCTGCATTCATTCATCACGATATTTACATTTTCTACCATCAAGTAGCGATTTCATCGTACAAGGCCTTTGTTCCTTCTATGTAGCTGACTGTATTTGTGCTGATCTTCAATTAGAGTCCTCTGTTGCTGTTACTGATGATCCTGCCACATACCCAGTTGTAATGCATAATAATGTAATCCGCAGCTGTAGCGGATGTGGATGAGATTAGTCACTGCAGCAGCTGAGGTGGCGCTGGTGCCGTTGGCTGTCGGCTGCTGCGTCTGACCCGCCGTCCTTCAACATGGTTACATAAAAACCGCGCTCGCTCTTACCTTCTCGTCTCTCACTCCCTCTGCTTCACTCATCACCTTTTCGCTGCTCAATATTAAAAAAAGTAGAAATGATATAAAGAATTCCGTAATTTAAATTTTACCTAAAGCGATTAGATATAGCCTTAATTTTTTTTTTTTTATTTTTTTTACAGTATACACCACTTTCCCGCCAGGAACGTTCAGATATCATCGAAGGCTAACGAGTCTGATAGATGACGTTTTACTACTAGCTATACGAAATACTCAAGGGACAGCAGGGTAGTAGGGAATATTTAAAACAAGGACTTAACAATAGCAAAGAAGGTGGCTAAAGATGGGTTTATGAAGAGTATTGTCAGTGCAGGAGGGCCATTAACTGATGGCTATGTTAGAAAATTGAGGGGAATGGAGGGTGTTGAGACGCTTATAGATAAGGATGGAGAAGAAGTTACTGAAGATTTGAGAAGGCAGAGATTTTAAGTAACTGGTTTAGTGAGAACATTAGGGACAATGAATCAGAAACGGTTGGGTCTAATTCGGAGAACGAGCTTAACAACACAATTAGAAATGAAGAGACCAAGCAATTTGAAATTCATCCTCAGGAAATCATGAAGAAATAAGAAAGCTGAAAAAACATAAAGGGGCTGGTGTAGATAATTTTACTAAAGATATCGTAAAGATAGCCGGATGTGACATTGTATCTTATCTTGAAATATTATATAAATTGAGGTTGGATACTTGCTGCTTACCAGAGGATTGTAAAAGTACGATAGTAGTGCCGGTACATAAATGAGGGGTGAGAAATAGAATTGAAAAATATAGGCCAATCAGTTTGACATCAGTGGTAGGTAAATGAATGAATAGATTGATATGCAATCACGTCAGAAACATATGTGAGGAACGTAAGTGGTTTTCAACTAGCCAACATGGCTTTAGGCAAGGATATTCATACGAATCTCAGTTGGTGGGATAAATGCAAGATATTTCAGATGAAATGGACAAGGGAGGCCAAATTGATAGTGTAGCACTAGATCTGTCAAAGACTTTTGACAGAGTGAGCCATAAAATGGTGGTAAATAAGGTAAAAACTATTGGAGTGGATGAGAAAGCGATTTGCTGAGTAGAAGATTTTTTAAAAGGTAGAAAACAGAAAGTTAGGGTAGGAAATGCAGTATCAAAAGAATTGGAAGTAAAAATTGGAGTGCCACAGGGTAGCGTATTGGGACTATTGCTATTCATTATTCTAAGGAATAATTATGTTGATTGTTTAATATCAGAAATTAGATTACTTGCAGATGACATGATGATATATAAAAGGATCAAAACGGTAGAGGACTGTAAACAGTTGCAGGGTGATCTGGACAGAATATCTAGTTGGGTTGGTAAACATGGGATGAAGATGTAAAGAAGAGAAAGTTTATTAGATACAAAAATAAAAAAGGGTGGGGAAATAATTGTTTGTTGAAGACTTAAAATGGAAATATCTCGGCATTACATTTGATAACAAGCTAAACTGGGCAGGACACATTGGACAGGTGGCAGGAAAAGGTTTCAAAATTCTGCACTTGTTGGAGAGAGTGATGAGGGGATGTACGAAAAAGTAAAGGAATTGGGTTACAAAACTCGAATATGGTAGTGTAGTATGGGACCCACATTTTGAGTATAAAATACAGGTGTTAGAGAGGGATCAAAAAAGGGCTGCTAGATATGTTTCTGGAAATTATCACAGAATACATTCAGTAACAGATATGACAAAAGAGCTTGGAATGGGATTCAAGACAGGAGGTGGGTGACGATGATGATGGGAGTGTACACTGTACAAGCCGTTTGTTGGCG
Source organism: Vandiemenella viatica (assembly GCA_031002005.1). NCBI lineage: Eukaryota > Metazoa > Arthropoda > Insecta > Orthoptera > Morabidae > Vandiemenella > Vandiemenella viatica. The sequence continues at coordinate 109,939,823 of JARYHS010013630.1, forward strand.
ATGAGGCATGGAAAGATATTGGTGTAAGTATGAATGCATGGAAGGGAAAAGATGACCATGACCACAAGCTGGCACTCGATTTCAGGCACAAGGGTGTGGGAAGATTTGCGTTTTTAGGTAAGGGTGTCAGGGATTGGAATAAGTTACCAAGGGACATGATGAATAATTTACCAAAAACGTTGAAAGAATTTAAGGTTAAAATGTGTAAAGGGCAAATGTAGGTGGGTGCAAGAAAGGGGGAAGATGGGTGTGTAGGGAAATTGGCACCGGAGCGTGCATTCCATTGCAATTTAATTAAATATTAAGATCGAGACAAATAGTGAGGAAGTGATGCGCGTAATGGAATCCTGGCTTCATCAAGTTAGCGTGCTGATGAAACGAAAATTGAGACGCAATTCTAATGTGAAGCTTCGAGAGAGAAGCAAAACAGTTGGAGATTTATGAGTTATTGTGGTTGGGAACAAGAATTTTAACGATCACATTGATTACATACGCAAAGGAACACCTATGTTGGTGATGTGGCTAGGAAGTATATTGGTCAAAGAATTAGGAAGAGTGCATGAAAGGGAAAAAATAACAATGGGCATAAGCTGACACTAGATTTGTATGCGTAATGGAGCGGGAAAACTTTTTTTTTGGGGGGGGGGGGTAAGGGTGTCAGGGATTGGAAAAATTTATCAATGGAAGTGATGAATAATTTACCAACAACGCTGAATGAATTTAAAGTTCAAATTGGTAAATCGTAAAATTAAATGGTAAAGGAATTTATCACTGAAAGTATGCTAGATATTAATAATAATAATAAATACTAAGTAACGTGTAATTAGATGATCAGGGAAATTGTCATCGAAGCGTGTGTTCCATCGCAATTTAATTAAATTAAATATTGCCCGTTTTCTCATTTCCAGGCCCAAGGGACATACACGTAGAAACAGAAGTAGGACATAATCAGTAGGGGTTGATCCGAATGCTCCTATAAGACTTAAGAGGATTCCTCGTTGTATCCTTTACCAGTCTCAGCCTGTACCCCTATGTGCTAGCTACATAGCTAGCAATCGCTGCAATAGTTGCCCCAATCTGATAGTCTACGTTGGGATTAAAAATCGTCTGCACCCATGCCAATTATCTTGCTCATTATTGCAGTTGTTCTTTTGCATACTTAATCAACGTGGTCGTTAAAATTTTTGTTCTCAACCATACAGTGCCGGATCTAGGGGGATAGGGAGCCAAACCGGGGAGCTTGCATCCGGTGCTAATTTCAGGGAGGCAAAATCGTGTTACACAATGGAGTGGTCCACAATGGGCGACAATCGGGAGCTGCGAAACTCGAGGTTGCGACAATGGGGACGGCAATCTCACAGTTTTAGCGCCGGCTCGAAAACTCGTAGAATCGAAGATACGCCACTGCAACAATAATAAATAACTCCTAAATCTCGAACTGTTTTACTTCTTTCTGGAAGCTTCTCGTTACGATTGCACGTTATTGGCTACCGAACGGAAACATTGCATGATTAAGATAAATATTTGGTCCAGATGTTTCAAAAGGAAAAGCGTTAAAAACCGTATTCCACATAAATTCTAACACTGTAACAGTTCATAAACATGAACGAGAGCATATGGAATTCACCTAGAGGGTTAATACGTTACTTCCTCGAAACCTAACTGTTCAGGATTGTACCCGTGGATCTCTAGGAACACATGATCACGTACCATATGAATGCGCATCTTTAAATTAATAAACCCCGTAGTTCTTTCTTTTAGGGTTAATGGGTGGTAGTTTATTAATAGGGGGGCCCGCTATAGGAACGGAGCCTCTACGCTCAGGGAGCCCCCAAGCATACCTCAGGGGGCCCCCAAGCACACCTTTGGGAGCCCCCAAGCACACCTCTGGGAGCCCCCAAGCACAGGTCAGCCCTCACTGCTTAGGAGGACCCCAACCACTGCTCAGTGGACTCCCAAGCACAACTCAGGGACCCCCAGCCTCAGAGGGGCCCCTACCAGCAATACAAAGCAAAAAAAAAAAAAAAGTTCGCCGGATCTGGCCTGAAGGCCCAAAATAAATTTTTAGCACCGAGGCCACTGCGGTCCGGGGTGCCAAAATTTAGGAGCGCAATTTTGGTTTCAAGTGTGAGTGATGTGTTAAATACCCAATAAATAGAAATTTCACTATATCGATTTTTTGTTCGATTAAAATCTACAGTACATAGCATATTTATATTTTTCATGTCTAAAAGCTTAAAATACTTACGCTATTATTGAAAAATAAACGCAGATTTTGTAAAGGCCCTGGTACCAGAAATAAAGTATTTCCGCATTATTTACGATTAGGATACCGACAAAAAGTAAAGAATGATACGTTATTATAATATGATGGTTGGCATCATGTGGTAACTTCAGTCGAGTGAGCGCCAACAGTAGTTCGCTGTGATGTTTCCTATTGGAGACGAGTGGTTTGACTTCTTGTTGCGTGACCAGCAGCTGTCCAAAACATATCGTGACAGTGATAGTTACACCCTAGGTCTCTCAAACCAAACACAGGATAGTTTTTTTTTTTATATATATTTTCAATTTGCTTCTTTCTTCAGCTCTAATAACACCTATGTCGGGAAACTTAAAAGCCTCGTGGGAAATTAAATGTTAATGGAGCACTCGCCACGGTGGCAATGTCCCTTCACACACATTTTTTCCCTTCTTGTACAGTCTACTATTGCCCTCTACGACTGTTGCTTTTAAATTATTTCTGCGTTTTTGGTAAATTATTCATCATTTCCCCCAATAGGAACCAATTGAAATGTGCATTTTGCAAATAAAGTCTTTGCGAAAATAATCTAAAAACCACGCAGCCTTGACTATCGCATAAAAAATACAAAAATCATTAAGATAAAGTGACCAGGTTTTAACATTGGTAAAGCGGGACACCATTGACGACGGGGGTTCTTGATTAAAAAGTTGGTTTATATGGAACAACAAATTTTTTATATAAAGCAAAAATAGTATTGTAATATATTTTTTTTTAAATTTCATCAAGTACAATTTACAAATATATTACATTAAAAAATTATATATAGTATTTTATTCTTTGGTATATTTCTCATTTGAGTGAATTTTTTTCAGTAGATTGCTGTCATTGTTTAAAAGTTTGTGAAAATTTTCACAAGACTTTGTTAAATCAAATTTCACACATTATATGGCCTTCAAAGTCTCAGCACTTAATTGTGACTTTTCTGACGTCCACGCATTATTTACGGTAGAAAAAACGCGTTCAGTCGCAGCATTGGTTCCTGGTAAGGACAGCGCGTATTATACAATTCTTAGTGCGCTATTGAATGGAACCTGGTTTGTTTCAAAATGATGAAATATTTCTAACCATTTGTTCTCTGTTGTGGCTTTTGCTGAAGACCAAAATTTAACCTTTTCCTTGTCAATATATTTTTTGAATAATGATTCCTTATTATAAAGATCATTTTTTGAAATATTACTCTGCGGAAAATTTTGAGTAATATGATCGCATGATTTTTGCACATCATTCCAATTAAGTTCTGAATTTGCCGTGATGTAAGTCGTGTAACTTTCAAGGCCGGCGCTAGACTTTTTGACGCATCTATAAAATACAGTATAAATAATACGAGTACTGACTGCTAAATTCAAGAACATTTATGTATTTATGAAATAAATTAATTACATAAATTATCTGAATAGCTTATTTGTTGACCTCACTTGTTTAACTAGCACTAGGAGGCAGCGCAATATGTATCGTATGAGAGACAGTTATAAAATGATTTCTCTGCTTTTCGTCGTTGCCAGAGTCAAAAATGTCATTGTTCAATAAGCCTAAACAATGATGGTCGAATTCTAACAACTGATCAACAATGCGACCTTCGATAAGCAGTTCTTGATAATCACTTCTCGATAATCAGTTCTCAACAATTATTTGTTTTTATTAAAGTTTAACATTGTAAAATTAACAAAAATAATATATAACTCATATCCTGGCGAAATAGCCACATCGCCGCCGAAAACTATATATTTCCTTCCCGTATTCCCGCCGTTCACCAAATCTTTAAAAAAAATCGGGACTTTTTTTAAAACGCCGCGGGACGCGGGACGAATAGTTAAAACTCGGGCTGGTGGGTCACCTTACATTACGATAAATAACATTTTGGTATTCATTCTTGAACTCCCATCTGTCCAAGCGGCCGTGGGAATCGACAGTGAACACGGTCATTTTAACAAATGAAGCAGTCTTGTGGTTCATCTGGTACACTTACATAACTGGCGATTAAAGGGTCCCTAGCTTGAATCCGAGAATCGCCTGTAACTTTTACTAGGCTTAAAGCTGACCTTCATTTTTGGCAAATCCTTGCTTTGTTAATGTTGTTGAACAGTAGGATTTATCAATTAAAGTTGGCTGGTGCAGACAAGGATGGGATGGGATGATTGGGGTAGAGTAAGATGTAGTTTTTTGGGAAAGTATTATCATTGGAAATAGTGGCAAATAATAAAGGGCAATAAGTAAGCAATAAAGTATAGTAATTAATAATTTAGATCAAATTAAAAGCTGCTAATTTAAAAAAAAAATAGTGATGAGTTTATGGTACGTAGTGGTAATGTATTACCTGAAGCTGAAGTCAGTAGAATACCTGGCATCAAGGAAATGTACTAGCTACTACATTTGGAAGGGAGTTTAGTTCTGAAAAGTCTTATAGCTTTCACTCTAAAACAGTTGTTGGTATTATGGTCTACCATATTGGTGAAAACTCTTTGTCTGTGACTGTTTATTGTAATGGAAAATTGTCAATGGTGAGGTCATGTGTAGATCTGAATGTATACACTTCTGATCCCTGTGCCATTTGACTCTCTTCTAACGTGATTAAAGTTTATACCAAAATGTTGTAAAGTATACTTGCATGTGTGTGTTTGTCATGGCCCTCCTTCCTTCACCTGTGGTCAGTAATGGATTTTCGCTGTCTAAAAGCAATCTAACTGTTACAATTATTGTATATAGGAAACAAAGGTGCTATAAAACAAGATAAATTAAACATTTGGATAGGATAATAACCACTACTTACCAGATTATGTACAAACGTTGAGCGTTGTAATGTCCCTTTGCCAACAGAGGAATAAGATGAGTATTGGTGGTTAGCAGCTGAGTGTACATGTCTATTCATGTTTTGATGCCATTCCAAGAACCTTCAGCTCTAGCAAGCAATGGTTATTCTCCTATCAAAATGTTCAAATAAGTTGCAGATAGATGCCAATGCCTGTGCTTTCCCTAGGTGTAATGATGAAATTGTCAATCTTCGATCAACAGTAAATAAATAAGAATGTACGCTGTAGCCTGACTGACAGTTCCTCAGACTGTAGGGCAAAATATCTTCATACATCAAAGTGATTAAAAAAACACACACATAAAGGTAGTTGTAGAGCACTCAAATTAACCTAAGAGAAGCTTATACAAATACTGCTTTGTCTTATTCACAAATGTAGAAAAGTTCTCAATTTACCTTTTGATATTTTCCTACCCAAGGCTTGTTTTTGGGAGTTTGAGTACTGTGATGTTTTCTCATACAAAGGTTACAAACCTCTCGATAGAGTAGTTGGGTTGTGTGATCTCCAAATCTGAAAATTTTTCTGTTAGACTTTTCTCATTAGCCAGACTATCCTAGTTTTAAGGTCTGGAAATTCACATTACAGTATCAACTGTTTATTACTCTCCAATGAGGGCACTGGATTTAGCTCTTGACTTCTGCAATGTGGGTTTCACATTTTACGCCACAGCCACTAAGCAAACTGCAGACTAATTTTCTAGCACTTTACTGTCCTGTCCTCAGGGCCGGCGTTAGGGGGGGTTAAGCGGGTCAAATATACCTGGGCCCGCCGGCTGATGGGGGGCCCCGATCACCGGCTGCAGGGGCCCCCAGGCCTCGAAGTCAAGAATCCGCCCATTGTCACCCCGCTAGTTTGTAGATTTTGTAGAGCTAAAAAAAAAAAGGTCGCCCATTTTACCCCGGGCCCGAAATTCCTAGCGCCGGCCCTGCCTGTCCTACTAACTCAGGAAATGAGGGCTAGATTTTCCAATCTATATAAGAAAAGTTATTTTATCAATGTTCGTGCATCTAATTATGTTCCCGTTATATTGTACCTGAAACCAATTATATTGTGTCATTTGATTTCCTGAGTACAGCAGCCATTAGCAGAGTGTCTGATGCTAACTGCTTGGGAAATGATGTGAGTATGATATGTAAGCCATGGCACTTGTTTTGCAGTGGTCAGATGGAGCTGCCGATGGGTTTCAGCCATACTGGGGTCACTCTCTCCTGGACTGACCTCTGCGTCTGGGTGAAGAGGCGGCGGCAGAACTCTCCCTTCTGGAGGAGGCTGGAGTATGACCAGGTTCAAATACTAAACAATGGTGAGTCTGCATTAATAACGAGAGAAAGCAAATTTAAAATAACATAGTTTGCCATTATGAGACCAAGTTGTGTAGCAGTAGATTAAATTTTTATAATACTTGCAGAAATGAGACTGCTCTATGAGAGACATATTTTTCATGGGTCTATTGGCAATCACCCCAAACTTATTTTCTGAAAATTCATATACTTTTTTTCCTACAAGGTTTGATTGCTTTGTCTGAATAACAAACACATGAAATGTTTAAATCAGTTAATTATTTTGTTACTTTGAAACAAAATAATGGGGAGTCTTACATTTTTAAACATGAATATTGTCAGACTAAAGATGGGAAGTGATCAAAAAATTTTGAACAAATATATGAAACTTGTGTTATAATGTATTGCTGTGGTATTTCATTTGATGCTTTTTAAAGCTATGGATTGAAATCAAAGAAGTGGGATAAACTTAAAATTTAAGAGAAATTTACATACATCTTGGGTTTTGAAGAAGTTTCAAATGCTGAAATTGGACTGAATAGGACAAAAATTTGGAGCTCTGTCATACACTGAAGTTAATGATATGGCACAGTTTATAAAAATTTATAAAACTTTTAGGTGTTGAACTAGGGAACAGATCTGTCATTTCAGGCAACTGAACTGTAAAAGGTTATTAATAACACTTAATTGTCCTTAAATGGAACTCTGAGTCCTCAGAAGGACTGTTATGTTTGTAATTAATGTCAATGCCGTGAGGCCCAGACCAGACCCAGGGAGCACTAGGGCCAGGTTAAGACAGCACGGGGCCCATAGGAAATGTGAAAAAGAGGCCCTTCATTTTGCCTGCTGTCCTGGGGAAAACTGTAGAGCTAATCCGGTACTGGGGATCACGCGTAACTTAAGAAATGCTACGGACGCCAGTAACTTTGCTGGGTTCTCTCCCTTATACTTTTTAATTTATATACTCGTGACCTGCCAGACACAGTCTCTTGGAAATTTGTATATGCTGATGACATCAATCTTACAGTGCAAAGAACTAACTTCGTAGAGGCTAAAGAAATCCTGACTCATGACCTTCAGGAAATGGATGCCTAGTTTCGAAGATGGCGCCTTCAACCTAATCTGCAGAAATAGCTACTTTCCATCTTAGCTAAAAACAAATGAACTACCAGCCAAATATATTGCTCAGAGACCGGATGCTGAAGTATAACAGTAATCCAAATTACCTGGGTTTCACATTAGACAGGTCCCTAACTAACCAAAAACAACTTCAGAATACAGCTGCCAAGTTGCTTCAACTCTCCACAACTGGGGCTGGGCGTATTCTCCATATTGTGACTGCGATGAAGTTTCACAAACTGTTACACATTGTGCGGGACTGTCCACTGCGTGCCTTTCCTGGTAGACTGGAAGACTTAAATTTGGCTATAACTGGTTGGAGCATCTCGATGTCATGTTGTAGTGGTTGTGACTGGAGATCCTGTCTTAATGGCCGGCTGCAGGCATTGTCTGCTGAACTATGTGTATATATGTGTTTTTATTTCGAAACAAGATTTTTCAGTGATTACAGTATAATTGTTGTTGGATGTTGTAAATGTCAAATAGCATTATACGCAAATAAAATAAAATGAATAACAAGGCAAAACCAGTATTAAAAATGCCATTCATACTAGGTAATAAAAGGAGTGTTAACATGCTTGAAGTTTATAAACATATCTCAAACTTAAATATAAATATTTATGAGAATTTTTTTATTATTTAGGCTGCGTTCCTTAGCTACTATGCTAATACTGAGATTTCATCCATCTATTGAATCTACAAAATACGTGAAGTCTATTTTGTAGCTGCAATAGATGGATGAAAATCCGGTATTTATGTGATTAATGGTATGATTTTCTGTGCAAATTTATCATGGAGCAGTTATCTAGAAACAATAAATGAATTTTGACAATGTAAATTAATAGAATAAAAGTTAAGAAAAAGTTTTGTATGTTCTTAATGTACCATTTACAGAATTTTATGTTTATGTGCAGATCACTTTGTTGTGCTTCAATTTAACCTAATAATACTACCAAGGAAGGGATATCTATGGCTATATGGTAACTAAATGATGGAATGTTCTTATGCACAGAATTTCAGATGAATATAAAAAAGCTTTCTCACAGGTGAGAATCAGTTTGTGGGTCCTTAAAAATTTGGATCAAGAATGGTATTCAAACTGTGAATCTTTCAATCCCTATTACTTTAACCACTAAGCAATAAAACTGCTCTGAAAACTAAGTTAAACATGGCTGTTTCGTCAAATAGTCTGACAAGGAAGACAAACTTGTCACCAGACAAGCAAAAAGAGAGCATGTCATACTATATACATCAAGGAACAAATAATGTATGTTTGAAGCTAAAGAGTGGGGCAGTAAACAAATGGGATAGGTGGATACCCTGCTTGGGCCTTTTGTCTTTTAATAACTGTCAGCTATGCATCTTTAGTGTATGAGTTACTGATTGTGTTCTACAGTAATCTAGCCCCCTTTGAACTCCACCAAAATCATGTATTTGATACCCGGAATGAGTGTCCCATATTTCACCCCATACTTGAGCAAGCACCTGACAAAGGTTTTGTAACATGTGTAGCATGTTCCTTTGCTTCCACTGTACATCACAATCATGCAGGAGTCTCAAACCCTTCTCTACCATCTCACCAACATGTCTTGCTCAGTTCAGGATTAGAGTTGTCTGTAATTATCCTAGAAATTATATTTACTAGATGTGAATAAAAGTGGCACTTGAATTTTTCAAATGTCTTTGGATTCTAATGATTAGGAAGGCTTCCGCGGTCACTGTATGTATTATCTTCGTTCTCTGGGTGGAGCCATGTCAATTTATTAAAACCTAACATTTCTGCCATCTTACTGTGGCTTTCCTGATGAAAGGATATGGATTCTGTTTATTTCTCACTTATTTATTTATCAATCTTGTTTCATGGATCCCTGATGAGGAAGGACCTCTGGGATATGAAACATGTCATTGTTAATATACATACAATATGAGTCATAATCATACTGAAAAACAATTATATGTTACAAAGACAAATAAAGAGAATAAAAATAAACATTAATTTTTACAACTGAGTTTTGTAAAAGGTTATATTGAATACAATTAATTATTTTGTTCAAATTCTTGAATGAAGTAGGAGTTGCCATTAAGATAATTTCTCAGTTTTTCTTTAAATATATCTTTACTACCTGCAGACTTTTTTATACTCTTGGGAAGGTTATTAAACAGATGTTTCCCAGAATAATTAACTCCTCTCTGTACTAATGACAGATATGTTTTTGTTTTGTGCAAGTTATTTCTGTTTCTTGTATTGTGTACCTGTGAATTAGATGTAAACAGGTTAAAATGTTCTATGACAAAGCACATATATACTGAGAAGTCATACCTTTCCTCTAGTGTATGGCTTCAAAAATTACTTCTTTGTAGCTGTATTTATTAAGTTTCAAATGGAGCTTATCCTCTTGTGGAAATTTACCTAAATATCTACATCTGTGCTTGGTAAATTTTTAATTTAAATTTTTCATTTTTGAGGTAAATAATTTAGCCATCAATAATTTACTACTTTCCCTGACTCCGATGGCTAAAAATGAAAAATTTACCACTAATTTTTGTCTGAAATCAGGTACTACTTTATGACTACAGTCATACCTTTCTCTTCAAACACTACACCTATTTTTTTTAAATAAATAAATAACCAATCAAAATCTAATGTATGCAGTCTTCACCCAATTTCTGTCTTCTAATGATTTACAACCCAGCTATTTTGTCATGTAAGTAACTACTGTTTCCTGCCACTCCCTCAGACTCCTGCATCTGACAAAGGTCCCATGGAATCTTACTGTACTTCAGCAAGGGTGCAGTTAAAATTTTGTATCCCAGTTTCTTCACTTTCATTGTACATCATTTCATCACACTCCACTCACCAATGTGATCTGCCCAGCTGAATTCACTATCAAATGATATCTCAAGATTTTTTGTATTCAACAAGAAATTAAACATCCACCAGATAACCCATCATTTTACCTATAAGTTATGGTATCAAACAACGTAGTCTAGATTCTTCTGCAGCTGACAAAATCATGTATCCATTGTTATTCGTTATTTGAATGAATGATTGTGTTAATGGTTAATGTCAGAAGTTAGAGTGTTTGCAGGTGACATAATGCTATATAAAAGGATCAAAATAATGGAAGACTGTAAACAGCTGCAGGGTGATCTAGATAGGATAACTAGCTGGATGAGTCAACATGGGATGCAGATAAATGCAAAGACGAGCCAGGTTATTAGTTACACAGCTAAAAAGCTAAAGGTTGATTATGATTATAAAGTGGGGAAGGAGCTACTTATTGAAGACTCAAAATGTAAATACCTTGGCATAACATTGGACAGCAAACTTAACTGGGCAGGACACATTGGACAGGTGGTATGGAAAGGGTTCAGAATCCTTTACCTGTTGGAAAGAGTGATGAGAGGATGCACTAGAGAAGTAAGGGAATTGGGGTACAAAACTTTGGTCAGACCACTGTTGGAATATGGTGGTGTAGTTTGGGATCCACATTTTGGGTATCAAATACAAGAGTTGGAGGGGGTGCAGAGGAGGGCTGTCAGATTTGTCTTTGGAAATTACCGCATAACACAGTCGGTAACTAATATGATAAAGGAGCTGGAGTGGGATTCATTGGAGAATAGAAGGAGGGTGAAGAGAATCGTGGGGGTGTACAAAGCCTATACTGGTGATGAAGCATGGAAAGACATTGGTGGGAAAATTTAAGAGAGGTGATTGGAAGGGTAAGGTTGACCATGACTACAAGCTGGCACTTAGTTTCAGGCATAATGGTGTGGGAAAATTTTCTTTCATAGGAAATATTAAAAATGGCAAAGACAAGTGATGAATAATTTACCAGAAACACTTAATTTAAAGTAAAAATTAGTAGAGGGCAAAAGTAGGGTGGAAGAGGAAAGAAGAACCAGGGGTGTGTAGGGAGATTGCCACCGGAAGGGGACACTCCATCGCAATTAAATTATTTTCTTTTAATCCTATTATACAACACATGTAAAAGAACTTCTGACTGTAAGCCAACAATAGACTCATTCATGGGAACAATGTATGGCAACAACCTAATATATTATCCCAAGGAACAACTGTTTGCTCCTCCAGCTATTTTACTATCACATTTCTCTCTCAGATTCTCTGCTTAGTCCATCTTAAGAATGAATAGTTTTAATCACATTTACCACAATTTTTTGGATCAAATACATTGGAGAGATCCAGAGCCACATTACCAGTTTATCCCCACTGTTCACTTCATCTAACGTATCTTGCATACGATATACTTGATTATTAGACATTCAAAAGAGTAGTCTTAGCAGAGTTGGATTAAAACAGTACAGGGCCTGTAGCAAATGTGAAGATGCGAAGAAGAGGCTCTTGATTTGCTTAAAAAAGAAGTAGGTCACCCATATGGCCAGAGGAGAGGGAGGGGGGGAGGAGGCCCTGAGAAATCCTAGCCCCAGAAGATGTGGTCTCCTATAAGGTGCAGGGCAAGTAGGATTTGCAAACTCTTGCTACGTGGCAAATCCAGTACAGAGCCTCAGCTATGTTGCTGATTTAGAGACCAATTTCTTTCATTACAGACATCCTAATGTGGTCGAATACCAAACTCTGTCAATGTGTGGTCTCAAGAATATGTTGATAGGTTACTTCCCATATATGGAATTAAAAATGGTAGTAATATCAGGAAAAAGTTATACAGAAATGCTGAAGGAATGTAGGATTAAAATTTGTGGGGGGCAAAAGTACAGGAAAGGGTAAATTGCCAGCATAATGTGAGCTCCATCACAATTAAATTAAATAATAATGTAAAAAGAACCATGTGCAAGTGGCGTGTCCAATAAATAGTAAGAAAAAATTCCTCTGTGGTAGGACTGGAATAGGTAATGATGGCTGGATGCTAACTTAAAGTTTTGCAGCATGGTCTATTGTGTGGGAAAGATACATGTGGCAGTCCAGGGGATCAAAGTGTTATTGAGACTGAGTGATCTGATGGGGGTTCAGAATGAGAGTTATTGTGCAAATACTGACTGGTAGCACAAAAGAAATGATCAGAAGGTGAAGGAGAAGATAAAAGCAGGAAATAAGATCTTGTGTTACGTTTTGGGAGTATATATAATGTAATTCCAGATCAAAGGTGTATCTTCCATGAATTGAAAGCCAATAATAAATGGAACATGGTGACTCAATGTGCATACATCTGATCCCTTTGCCCCACATCTCACCTCCATACTTGATTAAGTGTGTTAGTGTTTGTCATGGAACTACAGTCTTCATCTGTGATGAGTGATGTGATTGCTATCCTCTCTTATTTATATTGCCAAACATCATTTTCACTGTCACTAATATCAGAAAACTAACGTTTTCTTTATTTTTTTTATTCACAGTAAGTGGAGTGGTTAAATCTGGAACCCTTATGGCAATAATGGGAGCAAGGTATGGATACTGTAATGTTATTCCTGTAGCTGTAATAGTACAATGATAAAATTTGAAATCAACCAATACAATGTGAATTTCCATTTGCAATTTCTTCAAATAATAATAAAGACACCTTTATTTCTCTCTTGTTTAAGAAAAGCAGTACTTTTCATTATTGTTTGAAAACTGAAAACAATGTATGTGTTTATTTTAGTGGAGCAGGCAAAACAACTCTCCTGGCAACAATAAGCCAACGAATCAAAGGTGAATAAAAACATTTGTTTGCTGTGAACTGCCTATATTTTACTATGTTGGCACATCTCTCAATATGTTTTTACTATTGTTGTTACTAGGAGAGACGCAGGGTGACATTTTAGTAAATGGTAGACCTGTGGAACGAAACTTTATGAACAATATTTCTGGATTTGTCCCACAACAAGATTTGGCTATTGATTCATTAACAGTGTCTGAACATTTGGAGTTTATGGTAAGGAATGAATATCTCATATTTAACTTAGTTAAGTCAGTTACTTTTATGTGTTATAGTTAAGGTTTTAAATGACAACATGTTTAAAGCATTGGTTTCAGCTATTTCTATAAACGAGAGCTTCACATACGATTCATTTAATGCAGTTTCTAACTGGAGTTATACATCAGACCTTACATTATATAAACTTCACAATTTAATGTGAAAATTGATAAATTATGCATGCATATGATATTAAAGAGTATATGTAATTATGTAATATACATGATATTTTAGAAAAGTTAAATGGAAGAGGTCTAGAAGAATATCAAAATTTTCAGTGGTGATTGTCTGTTGTGACCTATATTCAGATGATAACAAGAATATGGTAATGATTCATAGAATAAAGGTAGAAAGTTGTTAAATTAGATTGGTTGTTGTGTGATATTTCCATGTTGGCAGAGTAAGTTTCACCAGTGATGAGTTTGGAATTGGTCACAATAAACATGCTCATTTTAATACTTTTATAGTGAAGTCTGTGATAAGGAAAGGAACCATGTAGTTCTTTAGAATAGGGGTTGTTATTCATGGAATAATAAATTGTTACAGTTGTACAGTTTGCTGAAGCAAGTAACAAGGGAACTTTGAGGAGAGTCTCAGTAGGGTTTCACATTTATAATGCGATATATTTGAAGTAAAAAAAAAGAACTGATTGATGAATACAAGGTATCTTTATGCTTAGCTGGTGCAGAGTGCAAATTGTGATGTGTTGAAATTGATATATCATAAAAAATTATTTCCTGAATGGATGAGAGACAGCAGCTAGATATGACAGCTTGCACTCAATTGGGTAAGTAATGGTTAAAGACTGTTGGTAAGAGTAGATGCGATTGTTTCAGAAATATATGTGACAAACTACTTTTGGATGTTTGTGGGTTTGTTCGTAACACAGGTTTGTTGATGGCTGTGGCAGAGATATATTGAAGTAGCCTGGTCATTGGTATTTTCTGGGATTTTGCTGAAATTCAAAATATTTGGACATTGATCAGAAGAACAATATCTTATTAAATGAAGGTATATTACTTTAACACTGAATCTGATGGACAGTATCAAAAATATCAAAACAATGAACAAAATACATTTTTAACACCATAGCAAAAACTTTTCTTATCTCCCAAAAAACAAAAGAAGTTATAAAGTAAGATCATGAAATCACAGATTCTACAAGCTTGAAATCACTGATCACTGCTTCAACGAGAATGATACCAGAGACCAGATAAGCCAAATGTCTTGACAGTTCAGGACACGAGAGGCATGATATTGTATTCTTTCAGGGTGTCAGAGTTGATTTGTATTAATCATTCAAGTGGAGACCACGGTTTGTCAATGTGAGTTGACTGGGTGCTGAGAATCTTTGTTGCAGGGAGTGGTATTTACATGCTGATCAAATACAACTTTAAGATCAGAGATTTTTGTGGCTTTGGTAAAGGTCAGTGTGTGGGAAACATTCCATCAATGTCATTTGATCAGAGACAACCTGGTATGCATCTGAATCAAAACATAGCAGCTGACACACTGTGTCTAGTCATTGGTTACCACTTGCATTGTTTAAATGCAAAAGTCTAATAAAAATGAGCTCGCTGGAACTATCATTAATACTCAGAAAAAATAAGTCTGAACTGGATGATCAGTCTACTGTGGTTCTGGTGATTGAAGTCAGTGATCAGGTTGAAGTCCCAATTGAGAGGAGATTGTCCCAAAAGCAGCTTCCATGTCTAGGTTGGAGAATAGTGTGCCTCCAGGGCACAGAAGTGAATCTCAACTTCTTATGTGCATTACACAGCTCTTGAGTCTAAAATGCAGTCTTGTTCTTCAAATGTTCCAAAGTGCAAAGTAACACTCCATTCCACATCTGCATTTGTTCGTTGAGGATCAGGAAGGTGAGATGGTTTAATCAAATGTATTGTATTCCTCCCTTAGTTGGTGCACTGACTACCTGTTCTTGCTAAAATGGTTTCTCTTCAGTCCATAACCTCCAGAATGAGTGACCACATAATATGTATGAGACAAAATGTTCTGTGATGTTTGTATCAATCATAACTTCATTAATAAATCAGATCTCATCACCTTGACTGAAAATTTATGTTTGATCAGTACAGAACCATCACAGTATTAACCTCAGAAGAGTAATATGGGTGTCACAATAATGTGGCTTTTTGTCCAGATATTATTACTTACAACAGATTGAAATAATTTTTCTTACTAATATTCAAATTTATTATCAATTTGTATGACACATTTTTGGAAAAAATACATCCTATAAAAATGGGTTTATAATCGAGTGAATTTATTTATTATGAATTGACCTTTGTATATTGAACAATAGCAAAATTATCTTTCTAACATCTGAATTTACAAACATTTAATTGAATTCATATCTAACACTGTTAGACCAATGATTGGGTTGTAGGGTTCATTGCAGGATGCAAGGGTGTATTCAGGATCAGTACTAGAGGGGGGCAAGATTTGAACTAGGGGGGGGGGGAGGCAACTCATATTGGTTTCGAGAAGGTAAGGTGGAGGACTGAAACATGATGATTTCTTACAAAATGAAACTCAAACCTATTGAGGAAGCTTTTTTTTTTTTATTGCTGATTAAGGTAGTAATCCAACCACTTAATATAAGGACATACTATGTAGTTAATTAAGGTCGTAAATCAGTTATAGGTTTTTTATGTAAACATTAATCGTCATGGATTCTCAGAAAAATTTTCAATAACTTTGTCAATATCTCACAGTGTTCTTTCACGAAAGTACGATGCACACTCATCAGGCAAAATCCAGTCAATCTGTCCTCTCCCAATGTGCTCCTGAGCCAGTTCTTCACTCTTCGAAGTGTACTGAAGGCAACTTGATTTTACTTCTAGGGGGGCAGCAGCCTCCCCCCCCCCTGCCCTTTGCTGGATACGCCCATGACAGGATGGTACTTGTTTCAAAAGTCTCTCATATATGTGTGCAATTTTACTATAGAGTTCAGTCTTAGCATCCAGTCATGGATGCACTATTGAAAGAGATCTTATGGGGTCTCGCAGTGCTGCCAGCAATATGCGGAGAAGACCGGTAGTCTGGGCTGGACAGTTGTAATTCCATGTAACTGATGAAGTGTCATCAAAGAGTGTTTGAAGAGTGTAGATCAATCCATTACCCTATCCTCAGGAAAACTTGAGGTCAAAGCCACTGGTTAATTATTCCAATAATGAGAACTTGCACCATTCTTCTGCAGTCTCTTTGGCTTGACATACAAATTTAAATAATGTTTCCATTATTTAGTCAGATTGTATGAGCTCTTTCCCCACCACTTATTGGCTAAGCCAGTTACCCAAAAATAATACAGGATTTCCCACTCATCACCTTCAGGTCAAATAAAACCATTACTCATGTCCAATAGCGCAAACAACTTTTTTAAGGTCCTAATCTATTTAGTGGAAGTTAAGTGTTCTTTTAAAGTGCAAATGGTTGGGTTTGCTCCTGGTTGCTGGTGCCCTTAGCCACTGGATGTATTGTCCAGCACATGTCTAGAACTGTTTCATGTGTCAGTGTATTATATTCCTCAAATATGAGATGCATTGATGCACTTTACACCAAAAATCATTAGAATGTTTTACCACTGATCTTAACTGATTCACGTGACGAGTACGGCTATTGATTTGCATTATGTTCTTGCCCTGAGATTCATTCACCCTCACAAATAACTATGGGATCACCCAAAGATTGTAGATCTGCACTCTTCTTATTTTTTGAAATAACTGCACTTTTGCATTTAGCTTTTGCAAGCAGCTTGTCTAAATCTATATATTTTCTTTATGTGATATTGCCTTTTAGCATAATTTCATGTTAAGTTATTACTCTATTAATGACTATTAATCACTTATAGTAAAACTGTGAAACAAATAAGCATATAGCTTTTGTTCTCTGTAAAGCTCAAATGTCAAAGTATGCCACACACTTGTTACACCTATTTTATATATTTTCTGAATGATTATTCCTTTCTCATTCTCTTTTAGGCATGTATGAAAATGGATGCACGTATAAGAGTTGCTCAAAGGCAGCGACAGATAGCATCCCTCATTTCTGAACTTGGACTTATCAAATGTAAGAACACAAGACTATCAGCACTATCAGGAGGGGAGAGGAAACGATTGTCTCTAGCTGTTCAGGTATGCTAGTAAATCTGTATTGAACATTATTGTTTGAGAAATTTATTTTGCTCATAATTTAATCAGATTGTATTATCTTATATATATACTAGCTGACCCGGCAAACGTTGTTTTGCCATATAAATAACTTTCAAGTAATCTTATGACTTCATTGCATTCAGCTCGTGTATCTTCTGGCTCTTCTTGATGCAATTGCGCCATTCTGACACGTGCATCAGTATTTTGTTGCTGGATTTGTTCTTCGGTTCTTTCGGATCTTCTATTTCGCAAGTTTCGAGATTTACTTGTATTACGGCTCAAATCAGTCCCTTTGCGTTTTCTTGGCATTGCTCACTGTACAAAACACACATAAATAGAATTAATGAAATTAGACATCTGGCGGGGATAACTAATTAAATGACGATTGATCAGTTATCGACCGGAGATTGATGGAATCGACTAAATATCCATAAAAATACTAACATTCAAAGAGCAAATGAATACTTACGTGGCCCAAGGACATTAATCGCAGTTAAAAAAAAAAAAAATGCGAAACTAAAAATGAATATTTTAACCTGCTCTGAATACCTGAAAAAATATTAAAAAAAAAAAAAGAATTTAATTTGCTCTTTGAATATTGATTTTGTTTTGAGGATATATTGGTTTCATCAATTAATTCTGCTTTAAAACAGAAACTTACGTATGTTAATGTTGGTTTCTTTATCTTTGGAAACAGTTGAATGCCTCAAAAAATAAGGGTTGATCATAGAAGGGTGAAAATTTAGGATTGTATGTATTTTTGTATGTTGTATCATAAAAAAATAAAAAATAAAAATTTTGTCTAAAATATAAAAAAAAAATTTAGGGGTGGACTACCCTTAACATTTAGGGGGATGAAAAATAGATGTTGACCGATTCTCAGACCTACTCAATATGCTCACAAAATTTCATGAGAATCGGTCAAGCCGTTTCGGAGGAGTATGGGAACGAAAATTGTGACACGAGAATTTTATATATAAGAATATATATATATATATATATATATGTGGTATCTTGGAAACAGCTCTAACTATTTGAATGAAATTTCATATGTAAATAACATTTTGCTTTTCAAGTTTATCTAAATAGGCATCTTCCCTGAAAAAAAAATGCAATTTTACATAAAACAATCAATTCTTGTATTCAGTATCCCAGAAATGGCTCTAACACTGTCTTGTAGGAGTTCGATGTACCTGTAAGCTTGATGTGGCTCTATATATGTAGAAATAACCATAAAGTGAAAACAAATAAAAACCATAATATAGATGATCATTTAAAATAAATGTTAAACTATGTGCATTCATTAATTTTATTTAACCAACTGCAGTTCTTATGTAAGCAGGTATGAGATATATAACAAATATGGAGCAGTCTGGCAACTCTAATGTGATTAGTTGGAAAAAAAGTGGTTAAGGCACTTGCCGTCAAAAAATTCTGGTTCAAATTCTGATGGGGGGCAAGAACTTTTAAGAGGTGTATTTGCTCATATGAACTATGCTAGGACATTCTGTGGTTCGGATTCTAAATTAGAGTGTAGGTCTCAGAGGAAAGGAACTGGCCATGCTGTCTCTGATACAAAGTATTAGTATGCATCATTTTGGAGGATCCAACCAACCTTGGGTTTTTTTGACTACGTTAGATTTTATAATATATACTATCTATATATTTAATCTACCCAATCTAATACTATTATGTGAGCAACACTTGTATGTAGGTAAAATTAATTTCTCACAAACATGTCTAAAGATTTTGACATAATCTTGCATACTTAACAGAAATTGACAGAGCGAAGATCGGTCAGCCAGGTACTTATTGTTAATTGAAATAGAAGTAATGTCCTAATGATTTCAAAACCACCCAACTGTTGAGATTGGGTTCCCTTACCAACACCTACCCTTCCTGAAATTGTTTGAGCAATGAATATAGTGTATAATGGGATACTCCCATGCTGTATTTTCCTTATAATTAACTACTAAAGTCTATCATGTTGGGCATATCCTTGGATCTAATTGTTATCCGTGACAAAGCCAATATGGCTGAAATTATGGGAAAACACTATTTTCCAATGGCTTCAACTTGCGAAATTAAACGCTACTGCATGTGTAATGATATTTCTAATACTCCTTTCATAAATTTTATCTCTAATTAACACTTTTTACATATTAAAAATTATCCAAAAATATGTAATGAGATAATTAGCTGTATACATGAATCAAAGATATCTTTAATACAGTAATCTTATATATATATAAAAATAGACGTGTTTTTTCTTATATTTCACTTTTCAGCCACCACTACCTAGCACAGATCACTGATGTTTGTGGGTGGAAGTAGCATGGAGTTTCCTGTTGTGCACAACGTTGGCCGAATGCCGATAGCCATGGGGATGTGGGAGATATAATGATTTAAGTTGGTCAGTGCAGGGCGTTTTCATATTTCGACCAAAAATTCGTATCTCCGTATAATTCTCTTTCCTGCCACAACTACATAGCATACAGCATTGGTGTTTATGTTTGGTAGTAGAATCGTATCTCATGTAGTGCACTATGGTTGTTAGATGTCAGTAGCTATGGGGGTGTGGTAGATATGGGGGTTGAAAGTGATCGACCTGTGGCAATTTCATACTTCTGCCAAAGACAAAAGTGTCATGGTGTATCACTTTTCAGCGAAAACTATAGATCACAGATAACTGGCGTTTGTGTGTAGTAGTAGCATAGAGTCACCTTTCGATCACAACAGCGGCCGAATTTCAGAAACTGTGGTACTGTGGTAGATATGGTGGTTGTAAGTGGCCGACCAAGGATATTTTCGCATTTCGACTGTCTCCGCATATGTCACTTTTCTGCCACAACTACATAGCATAGAGCATTGGTGTTTGTGTTTGGTAGTAGAATCGTATCTCATGTAGTTCACTATGGTTGTTAGATGTCGGTAGCTATGGGGGTGTGGGAGAAATGAGGGTTGAAAGTGGTCGACCTGTGGCAGTTTCATACTTCTGCCAAAGACAAAAGTGTCATGGTGTATCACTTTTCAGCGAAAACTATAGATCACAGATAACTGGCGTTTGTGTGTAGTAGTAGCACAGAGTCACCTTTCGATCACAACAGCGGCCGAATTTCAGAAACTGTGGTACTGTGGTAGATATGGTGGTTGTAAGTGGCCGACCAATGATATTTTCGTATTTCGACGAATGGCATGTGTCTCCGCAGATTTCACTTTTCTACCACGACTACATAGCATAGAGCATTGGTATTTATATGTGGTAGTAGAATCGTGTCTGTTGTCGTGCACTATGGTTGGTAGATGTCTGTAGCTATGGGGGTGTGGAAGATATGGGGGATGAAAATGGTCGACCTGCGGCAATTTCATATTTCTGCCAAAGACGCATGTGTCACGGTGTATCACTTTTAAGTGAAAACTATCAATCGCAGATCACTGGCGTTTGTGTGTGATAGTAACACAGAGTCTCCCATCGATCACAACGTTTGCCGAAATTCGGTAACTGTGGGAGTGTGTGAGATATGGTGTTTGAAATTGGTCGATCATGAATATTTTCGTGTTTCATCCAAAGACTTGTGTGTATCTGTAAATTTTACCTTGCTGCCGGAACTACATAGCGCAGAAGACTGGTACTTGTGTGTGGTAATAGTATCGAGTCTCCCATCGTGCACTAGGGTGGTTAGATGTCTATAGCTGTCAATATGAATTCTTTACAATCACGAACGAAGTCGTGGGTACCAGCTAGTTTTAAATAATGTCATTTGATGTGTTAATCCCATACCTACAAATAAATAAATAAAAATCCTGGCTCCCTTCTGCCTCAAATCAATTAATAATCATGGTAATATTTTTTCTATCAACATATTGTAAGCTGCCTTAGAATTTCGTAAGAAATTTTACATAAAAAAGTTTGTTTACAGTATCACGGGCATGGGTGAACCACACGATACCGCAGCCTTGGAGCCATTTACGCAACTAAGTCAAGAAATAAATCAATATATACAGTTAATTCAGATAATGAATCAAGTTTAAATAGTAAATCCACATTCTAAATAGATCTAAACAGCTCTACAAGGATACAACCTAATATCAATATATGCAACGTTTGGTTACGATATTTCACCAAAATCTACATTTTTCTTCACCGTGTGAGTTCTTCATGATAATACACAGTCAAAAGATAATAAATTTAGTAGCAAGGAAGTCATACTAAAAGGTTTAAAGACGTTAAAAGCCAAAAAGCCAGTATAAAAAACTTAAAATACACTGACTTTAAAATTCGAGAAGTAGTTTTTCTGAAAGATGTAGGTATAATAAGAGACAAACTTAATTTTTGTTTCACAACATACTAAAATTTTAGAAGGCTTTGTATAGTTTAAAGGTTGCTTTTAAGCGTTATATGGTAAAGCCAGACATGTGCAGATAGGGAAATTAATTATTTCAAGTACAATAAATTCAGGGGAAGAAAACATTTTTAGAATATATTATAATTTATTTGAAACAAGGTTTAGTCAGTCTTTTTAAGAAACATGTAATATGTTGATGACACTGAAACAAAGCAGCAATGTTTTTAACATGTCTGACATAGTTGAGTCCCGTGATGGCATCAGAGAGAAGGATGTTCATTTTCAAAAATTAATTATAAATCAGGGGAAATAGGTAGAGACTTTAAAAGTACACTGTAGGTATTTGAGAACATGGAGTATCTTTTAAAATATGTTTCAATATAATCATGAAGTTATTAGCAGGGTCAAACATACACTATTTCGTCAAAGGTCACTTTTTATCTAGAAGAATTAATAGGTCATGTTTAGTATCAAACGATAGTTCTATTGGAATCTGAAAAAAAAATGTTGTCCGAGTCCTATAGCTTTAAAATTGTAAAAGTTATAAAACAAATTTCGGAACCATAGGAAATGACTTTTATGGCAAAAAGGTTATGGTTACAGAAATTTTTATAAGGATCAAAATTTCTAGTTACACCACATTCTAGCTACTGTTAGTTTTAGAACTATAGGAGTAGTGAGAGCTAAGATAGGACATGATGATGCAGTTTTCATGCCAGTTGGACTTTGATCATGCAGTAATCTTTGGTGAAGACCTGGATTCTACATATCCGGATAACTAGCGCTTCCTTCGTCTTTGGCCTGGTGACTATCAGAGTGGTAACAGTGTAGAGCTGTGTAGCGCTTTGCGCTTGAGAGCAGGAAGAGTGGTGTAGTTAGGCACATGTGAGGAGGCAGCCATGTTTAATTTTCTGTAGATCATTGAAACATTTTCAACTTCAATGTGACTTAAATTCTTGTAACAGGGTTTGGTCTGGTCTGATCGCATTTCATAACTTGCAATCTAAAATTTTGGTGAAGATTTCCGATAGCCATCGATTATTTGGACTTGTACTAATTTTCTGAGAATATAGTCAACTTTGAATTTGAACAAATAGCAGGGACTTTCATTTCGATGTGAACCTTACCCTTCCTAACTTGGGGTTTAATCAAGATAGGTGGCGGCCAATAGAATTTTAAAACAAACGATAATCCAAATGGCTTTTATGTAACACGGTTGGAGATAAGCTGATAAACTGTTATTACAACCCCGGTATGCTGTTTTATCCCTTACAATATTTCATTCTTCATCCAATATACATCCAGGCCTCATCACGACTATATAGCTTTTGCACACATCCAGTACTCACTTCGTGTGCCTGTCTTCCAATGACATCCACATACTAGCCTATGATAATTTATGCAAACATATTCATAATATCCATTCCATACTATCTCACAGTACTCAAGTAAGGTATGGAATAAGATTCTTTATTCCAGTTTTCAACCCCTCATGCGACCCCATAATGGATACCTTACCATCTAACACAGTGTATATTGATCAGCTAAAATCATTTTTAAGTTTTCCAATATATAAGACCAAAAGGTTTTACATGCTGAATATTGATAGAATACTTTAAGCTTCCAGTCACATCAAAATGTCACAATCCTGGGATGTTTCAAGGATCCAGTAATCCACCCTCATTTTCGACCAAATGCAGTTGTAAAATTAGGCTGTTGAAACATCTCAGGATTAAAGCACCTTTATGTGGATGGAAGCTTGAGTGTTCTTTTTGTCAATAAACCAAGATATTAGTATTTTATGCATTCAACAAGCAAATCATGCTCTCCAAGTAATCATACAAAATTTTGTTTTTCCAGCATTGTAGCCTTCATATTGCATAACCCAAGTAGAAATCCTATACAGATCCCATTTTTTAATTTTTTAAAATTTTTATTTAATTGTGATATAGTGTATGCTCCAGTGGCAATTTCCCCCCCCTTTCCTGTAACCATCTACTTTTGCCATCCTATTATACAATATTATAGCATCCATAAACAATCTAACTTCTGAGTGAAAAAGCGATGACAGAACTATGAACAGCAGTAGGTGCAATAAACTACCCAAAGGCACTGCTGTCATCCCAGTCCTCTCGTCAGATACTACATGCCCTTTCCTGACACTTTGCTTCTTACCTTGTAAGGCTTCTTCCACACAGAAAAGCAAATTCTCATTGTATCCAGTGATTTTAGCACTATTCTAGAGCCGTTTTATGACTATGCTACACTGTCAACTTGACCTCTCTTGTCTGTTTCATCTGAAATTGTTTAAGCATGGCATAATAATTAGTGTTCACACAAATAAACTATCCTAAACCCAGGTTGCCAATTTACATTTTCGTTCCTTGCTGTCATTCCTGTAACCAGTGAATATCAAATCCTCCATGAAATGATCTAACACTGACAAGTGAGTTCAAACTAATTGGACAACGGTCTCCCTCATCTATGATAATTTGACACATTTCCAGTAGATATGTTTACAAAAAAGTATCCAGATTCATTCAACTAATGTTTTTTGGTGTGGTATTATGTATCCAACTTTCTTAAATGTATTTGAGGAAATCTTATCCATTCCTGCCATTTTACACTTTTTTTATGTATCCAGCATTCTAGCAATATCTTCAGGGTCTTTATCTAATTTCTACATTATTTCCCCAACTATCCAATTATAATAGTTCCCAATGGTCTCACGAAAACAATTGTTTAATATTTTAAACATTTTCAAATATTCTCATTAAATTTTTCTATATCATTATCCATAAAGGTCCTCTTCCCCACACTGTAGCCTCAGAAATTTCTAGTGACATCATTTAGTGATATTTCACCTGTATTATATTGTCAATTAATGCATATTCAGCTCTCCTCTTCTGATTTTAATTTCCTGTTAAATGCCTTCTCTTCTGCTTTGTTGCTTTCTTACTGTACTACCCTCTCATATTTGCATTGCAATACAGTAGGACATCAATAATCCAAATGTCAGTCACCCCAACACCTTTTTTTTTTTTTTTAAATGTTCACAATTTTACAGAAATGTAAACTTTCTTTTCTATGAACAGTACACTTTACGCTTGTTATGTTCTAGAATTACATTAACAAAGAACAAGGTGCAATGACTTTAATCTTTTGCCTGGCATTAGTTATTGTATTATCACTGTAGTATCCATGTGACCAACCGTATACTGGCTTTGCTGTTGACTGTTTGTTGTAACTGCGATGTGACGACAGTTATGAATCTAATTGCAACATTATTTCAGTGCTGGCCATTTAATGTTTCTTATAGAAATCTGAAACAACCATGTTTGCTCTGTGCCTTTCATATTGATCTAAAGTTTTTCAATATTTATGTGTTTAAAACAAAACAATTAAACCGGTTTGCATCAGGAGTCAGTTTTTCTTTCAATTACCTAACCAGCACCTTTTGGTTTCACTTGTCCTAACTATTATGTTAATGCAACATTTATATCACTTCTCCATAAATTTCTGTGAGAGGTTTATAATTGGCTTGTAATTAGTTGGACACTAAAGGAACAGCATTGTTCATACTCATTGTATTACCCACATTACATTTTGATTAGCAGAATTATTTCCAAGGCTTTAGTTTCATTATAGTTAGGAGCAATTACGTATAAGAAATACTGCACAACATACAATTACTCCATTCACACAATATTATCAAGTTTGACATCAGATTCCTTACCAAATAAATTATTAACCATCAAAATAGATTGTATGAAAACCTGTTATTTAGGATTACTGATTTTTGTTGACAGTAACGCATACACAACTAGACTAAGCAGATTTTTTATTTACTCGAATATGATATGTATGGTATTATTGGAGAAATTATTTTACTGTGGTTGTAGTAGGAAGACAGTAAGTTGGATGATAAACTATCTGTCTGAAATGTCATCAAACTCAGACATCCTGAACACAAACAATACCGGATTGAAATTAATTGTAGCTGTGTAAAAATTATTTGCACTAAGCATAAGTTTCACTTTTATCTGTCCCAGGTTCAAATACCAGTGGGGCCATGAATTTTCACGGGTTTTGCTTTGCTTATATGAGTATTCCATTATGGTCCATGTATTAGCCAATAACAAATATTTTTCTTCATTTTAAAAGTATATAGGCACTTTAAACGGAAGTAAACCCTTCACTTAACAAAGTTCAAAAGTGGAATGCAAAAATCAAGATAGATGTTCAATATTTTTGATGACCATTATCATATGAGAGATTATATGAAATATGTTGTAAACCTTAAGCAGGTACCCATAGTGAATTATTATTTTTATCATTGTGGTTCCCTCCATATTTTTTGTGAACCAATCCTGGTTTCCCTTTACAAGTTAGCAGCAGTCTTAACTCATTCATGCAAAATTCTACACTACACATACACAAGATATTCATACACACTCTCATACTATTGTCACCCCAAATATTTTTGTTTGTTCTGTTATCACTGCAGACATCCTGTCATTTCACTTTGATAAGTAATGAGTTTACTCACGCATTCCTTGTTCAGATCACAAAGGATCAGTTCTTATACCAGAGCGGTCTGGTGGCTCAGTGGTTAAGGTGTCTGACTGGAGATCGAAAGGTCCCGGTTCGAATCCTCGTCTCGGTGGGGATTTTCATAGGCACTTAACCCGGCATTCACCTCTGGCATAGCTTGCTGTGTAATGTGAAGTACACCAGAATGCTTTCGTGGTTCGGATTCCACGTTAAACTGTAGGTCCCCTGTACCCGGCAGGATTGCTAGGCTAGGTTAAGGCGGCTATGACAGGGGCAGAATGCGCAGCGAATAGTAACCCTGTCACCAGGTCATTACGACCACATGGAATTATTATTATTATATATATAAACTGCTCTCGGGTGACTAGCCGAGTCAAGAGTGCGTTGTTACACGATATTTCAGCGACTAGAATCATTGCCGCCATCTTCTGGTGAACCAGAGTCACCCGAGAGCAGTTTATACATTATCAACGCCGAGAAATACTTCGTTCTTATATATTATTATTATAGTTCTTATATCATTAATTTGTGCTCTGATGTTACAGTCATTGTAGTTGAACATAATATTCATGACCTATGAAAATAATTTCGCCATGATTTCAGAAATAATATGAAATTTTTCTAGCTGTTAACAGATCCATTGCTGTTATTCTGTGATGAGCCTACTACGGGACTTGATAGTTATAGTGCAGGAGCTGTTGTGGAAAAACTACGTCAACTTGCTGAAGCAGGAAAAGCAGTCATTTGTACTATACACCAGCCTGCATCTGGAATATTTGATTTGTTTAACCAAGTACTTCTTCTCGCTGGAGGACGAGTTGCTTTTCATGGGGAAGTGGGAGAAGCTGCCAAGCATTTCAGCAGGTAATACAATATTGTAATTTCAGAAATCCCTCTGAATCAGTTGTAAATAAAAGTAATACTGTTAACTTCTTTCCATGAATTTCTTGTCACATTCTCATGATCATAATTTTAAATATCTACAGTTTTTATATTCCCATTTCCTCATTTCAGCTTAGGTCTTGTCTGCCCTGCTACTTTCAACAAAGCTGAGTTCTATGTCTCACAGTTAGCTGTTGTGCCAGGAAAGGAGGCTGAATGTACAAGGAAAATAAAATGGCTTTGTGATGAATTTGATAGCTCTTCATACAGCAGAGCAGTGGCAGATGAAATCGCCTCAGGATCTCAGCCTCGGAAATCCTTTTTCTCAAGTCAAGAAATTAATGGAAAGCACTGGCAAACCTATTATAATGGAGGAATTAAATCATTTTCAGAGGTAAACCATTGTTTTCTTCTGTTGATGAGAAAACTGTTTTTTAGTGAGGTGCTTTTTTAGTGAGGTGCTTTATTCTCTACTTTGAAAATTGGTTTGTAAATTGTGATTGTAAATACAGTCATTCTTGCATTTTCAGGGAGAAGATGAATTTGAGAAGTATATGTCAATGTAAGTACACTCAGAGTTTGTGTGTTTCCAGACAGTCAAAATAGTCTCTTCTAATTTATTTCATTCATATTATTTTTTGCAGACGCAAGCCACGACGCATTACACAAGTTTATTGGTTAACGAGGAGGACATTTATTGATATGATCAGACATTCAACTGATAACTGCATAAGAATAGGACTCTACATGGTAAATATCAATTGCAGT
Source organism: Vandiemenella viatica (assembly GCA_031002005.1). NCBI lineage: Eukaryota > Metazoa > Arthropoda > Insecta > Orthoptera > Morabidae > Vandiemenella > Vandiemenella viatica. Next base: position 109,967,986 of record JARYHS010013630.1, read on the forward strand.
TAAATTAAATATTAAGATCAATGAGGCTGCTAGTTATGTACCTGAGAAAAAATTTCAGTTGTCTCCACTTTTATAAAATTTAGTCTTCTCTTCATTTTTTATTACAAGAATGAAAATAAAATTTACGTAACAACAATTTCCTTAATTTCAGATGATTGCTTTATTGCTTGCTACACCTTACATAAACATTAAGATTGACCAAAGAGGAATCCAAAATGTACAGGGTCTGATGTACCTGATTATTACTGAAACTATATTTACTTTTTCTTATGGAGTTTTCCACACGTTTCCAAGTGAAATACCAATTTTACTTCGAGAAATAAGTAGTGGACTATATAAACCAGGTCCCTATTATTTGTCAAAAATGCTTATATTGGTAAGCATATAAATACTATATTAATAATAATTTACTAATTAATTTATTTAATGATTTTTGTTGAAGGAATATTAAGATTTTATAACATTTATTTGTGAAGTATCATTCACAAATAAGAGTAAATCTTGAAACAAGTCTTGTCTTTGTCTGCTTTACAGCTACCTCGTACAATAGTGGAACCTTTTATGTATACAACACTGATATTCTGGATTGTTGGCCTACAAGGTGGCATTAGGGGTTACCTATTATTTTGTGTACCAGTTATACTCAGTGCTGTGTCAGCTACAGCTCTTGGTGAGATAAATACCTCTGCAAAGTTTTGAGCGATCAAATTTCTATAAACAATTGTATGTTTGTTCTAAATGGTCTATTTTATTCCCTCTTACAGGATGTGTAATGTCAGCAGCATTTGAATCTGTATCTACAGCATCCCTTGTCTCAGTTCCAATAGATTTTCTTACTCTAACATTCTCAGGGATTTATCTTCATCTAGGGTAAGAAAATAATAAGAAAATACAATATTAGCTGCTATACTTATTAAGACAAGTTAACTGACTAACTTTTTTTCCTAATATAGTAATTTGCCAGCTCATTTGTCATGGATTCGATACACATCTAACTTTTTCTATGGCACTGAAGCAGTATCTATACTGCAGTGGGAAAGAGTTCGACGAATTGGTATGTTTTTTCGTTGCTACTACTCTGAGAACGTTGCTACAAATAAGTTATGCATATAAATGTGCAATTTTAAATGGCCTTCACTCACTTTACAGCTTGCTACGATGACCCAAAGCTCCCCTGTATATCTACAGGCATGGGTGTTCTAGAAAAATATGGCTATGGGAAACACAACTTCCATATGGATCTGCTGGGATTAATTTCTATTTATTGTGTTGCTCACATGATTGGGTTCATAGCCATTTGGATAAGAAGTAAAAAGCAACCTGTTTACTGAAGTAGACAGTAAACAATCAATGAACAAATAATTTCTTCTAATAAATAACTATTTATACATTTTTTATATAACTATGTAACACCAAAACTGAATATTTTCTTTGTTCCTTGATTGAATCGACACTTGCCTCTGATTTTATATTTTTGTATTTTCTGTATTTCTCATTATTCTTACAGAACTTATAAACTGTTTGTACTAAAATCAGTAAATGAACATAGGATCTAATTTATACAAAAAAATTAAATTGTGTGTATCAGAGTGTATATGTGCATAGGTCGTGCACACTTTTTTCTAGGTACTTTATATGTTTCTTTCACACTTGAGTGGATGAATGATACTATCTTTATTGCATTTGTACAGTAAATAGCAACTTTGTTCAAGTTATTCTCATAAAAAAATTGAAATTATCAAAAAATTAAAGCACACTTTGTTAGATTATAGAGTATTGCATTGAGCCTTATTCTTTATTTTGTGTTTAGAGCTTTTATATTGGAGAACCACTTGGACAAAATTATCTGATAACCAATTTACAATCAATATAACATGAAAGAAACCAACAAAATAAACTTTTTATATGGAAAAAATAAAAACTATTTTATTTTATAGACATTTGCAGATAGTAGGTTATTATTATTAAGAATATTAATTTGTTTCACATTTAATATGATCCACTGTTTAACATGAGCTGAAGTTGACAGTGAAATTATCAGAGCTGCATGCATCAAAGTATTGTTAAGGTGTGCATGTGCAGAACACTAAGTGTGCATGCACAAAATGTTGCAGCACATGGGAACTTGATGCATAAAAAATTTTTCCCTACTACGCCAAAAGAAGTTTTACTTAAAAAATAAAGCAAAGCTCAACAATAATATGATATCTCAAGGAAAAGCAATCAATGAAAACAATTTCACAGAATCCCTGGAGATATATATTGATAACAAATTAAGCTGGAAGCAACATATCCAGCAACTTCTTAAAAAACTTAATTCTGAAACATTTTCATTGAGGGTAACAGCTAATAGTTGACAGAAAAAAGGTGTTATATATATTTTACATATTTTCACTCCCTACCCACTTAAGGTATCTCATATTGGGGAAACTCTTCACAAGCACAGAAGGTACTTAAATAATAATACTAAAACATTCTTTAAGACTTATTTGTGGAGCAAGGCCATGGACATCGTGCAGAAATCTGTTTTTATAAATCTAGTTGTACTTGTATTGATACTCCTTACTATCCTTTGCAGTGGAAAACCCTGATCCCTTCAATCTTAATGCTGACATACATGGATGGCTATAGTAAAATTCACAAAGATTACAAGTTACTGTCAAATGTAAAAAAAAGGAATTACATTCACTGAAGCTTCTTTATTCAATGTCCTACCGTAGAAAATAAAATGTTGTCTATCAAAACCTGACAACTTTAATACAAACTGAAGGAGTTTTGATATATATTTGCAGTTAACAATGGAAATTTATTGTAATAATGGGTTTTTAAGAAACTAACCAGTTATCAGTTGTTGGTATACTATCAATTTGTTAATAACTGTACAGGTATTTACTCTTCCACATTCCCAAGATCTCTTTTGGGATCAAAGTGAACATAACTAATCTAATCTAATATATGATACAAGAAACATGAGCACCACATTATTAGTTGCAAAGAAATAGTTTCTATATACTTTACAGAGCTGACTGAAGAAAAATAATACAATAAACATCATAAAATAAGATCAAAGTATAACAAAATCACTGAATTGTGTACATATATTTGTTTTAACAAAATTATGCAAAAAAACTCTTTTGCCTGTAAGCTGCCATGTCAAGACTTTCTGAAGACACAAAAATCTACAATTGTATGCTGACTCTCAGGTTGACCATAAATTTGGAGCCCTGGTTCCCCTCCCCCCATTTCCTCTGGCCGTGTTCATAAATGTCGGAGGAGCTAGGTCCCCTTGATTAGGATTTATTATTGTTATATTGGAAATCATAATGATATAGGCTACTGAAATTGAGTACTTCCGCATCTATATACACAGCACAATAATTGACATCATATCTACAGTATAAAGTATAATCTGTCTAACATGTTCATTTCTCTGATGTTTTGTTGCTGGTTAAAATACACAATGACATAATAGAGAAAAACTGTAAGCTTGATTTAGAAAGGCTCATCCTGTTGGATACGGAATCTGTTATGCACGTCTGTTTTCATCCATACCAATTGATTTTATCTTATTTAACATCATTTTATTGTTCACTTTGTTAAATGCCCTGGAGAGATTAGTACTACACTATTATTTTGGCCTTCCTTGTTGATTTCATTTAATATATCCATGTTAGCCTCCCATTACTACTTTGACATTTTCCCATTCACGTGCTAAGCAATATGTCTCCAGACTCAGTGTTAATAATATTTCAGGTTATGTTACAATTGTATATCAACCTGTTTTTACAACATTAGTAGTAATATTTTCTGTAGTGGCTCCTTTATACATTTTTAATTTACTTATTTTCCTCAGGATTTATTTGTAACTTTTGGCCTCCTCATTTCTATCTATGGTAATAGAGTGATTTGCTGCAGAGGAGAACACTTAGTTGTGGTAGGAAATGCAGTATCAAAAAAGAAAAAAAAAGGAATTGAAAATGGGAGTGCCATGGGGTAGCGTTAGGGTTGCCAGATGGCCGGGAATGTCCCGGAATTTTGTGTCTGGTCCCATGTCCAGGAATTAAGCATTACTGTCCCGGAATTCCTGTATACTAGTTTTTTTCTCAAACTTAAGATACCACGTTGGCCATGCCGCGCTCGCAGTGGGAGGTAGAGGAGCTCTCCACCTTACCAACGACCAGAGACAATATATATAGACTGTTCAACTATGACGTAGCGATTTTCAACAAAAGTTGAATTAATAATCTTATATATATATATATATATGAAAATAGAGGTGTTTTCTCCTATATTTCACTTTTCAGCCACCACTACCTAGCACAGATCACTGATGTTTGTGGGTGGAAGTAGCATGGAGTTTCCTGTCATGCACAACGTTGGCCGAATGCCGATAGCTGTGGGGATGTGGGAGATATAATGATTAAATCATTAAACTTGGTCAGTGCAGGGCGTTTTCATATTTCGAACAAAAATTCGTATCTCCGTATACTTCTCTTTCCTGCCACAACTACATAACATCGACCTTTGGTGTTTGTGTGTGGTAGTATAATCGTCTTTCCTGTCGTGCACTATGGTTGTTAGATGTCGGTAGCTATGGGGGTGTGGGAGATATGGGGGTTGAAAGTGATCGACCTGTGGCAATTTCATACTTCTGCCAAATACAAAAGTGTCATGGTGTAATCACTTTTCAGCGAAAACTATAGATCACAGATAACTGGCGTTTGTGTGTAGTAGTAGCACAGAGTCACCTTTCGATCACAACAGCAGCCGAATTTCAGAAACTGTGGTACTGTGGTAGATATGGTGGTTGTAAGTGGCTGACCAAGGATATTTTCGTATTTCGACTGTCTCCGCATATTTCACTTTTCTGCCACAACTACATAGCACAGAGCATTGGTGTTTATGTGTGGTAGTAGAATCATGTCTGTTGTTGTGCACTATGGTTGTTAGATGTCGGTAGCTATGGGGGTGTGGGAGAAATGGGGGTTGAAAGTGGTCGACCTGTGGCAGTTTCATACTTCTGCCAAAGACAAAAGTGTCATGGTGTATCACTTTTCAGCGAAAACTATAGATCACAGATAACTGGCATTTGTGTGTAGTAGTAGCACAGAGTCACCTTTCAATCACAACAGCGGCCGAATTTCAGAAACTGTGGTACTGTGGTAGATATGGTGGTTGTAAGTGGCCGACCAAGGATATTTTCGTATTTCGACTGTCTCCGCATATGTCACTTTTCTGCCACAACTACATAGCATAGAGCATTGGTGTTTGTGTTTGGTAGTAGAATCGTATCTCATGTAGTGCACTATGGTTGTTAGATTTCGGTAGCTATGGGGGTGTGGAAGATATGGGCGATGAAAATGGTCGACCTGCGGTAATTTCATATTTCTGCCAAAGACGCATGTGTCACGGTGTATCACTTTTAAGTGAAAACTATCAATCGCAGATCACTGGCGTTTGTGTGTGGTAGTAACACAGAGTCTCCCATCGATCACAACGTTGGCCGAAATTCGGTAACTGTGGGAGTGTGTGAGATATGGTGTTTGAAATTGGTCGATCATGAATATTTTCGTATTTCATCCAAAGACTTGTGTGTATCCATAAATTTTACTTTGCTGCCGGAACTACATAGCGCAGAAGACTGGTATTTGTGTGTGGTAATAGTATCGAGTCTCCCATCGTGCAATATGGTGGTTAGATGTCTATAGCTGTCAATATGAATTCTTTACAATCATGAAAGAAGTCGTGGGTACCAGCTAGTCATATATATAATAACAATGAGCAGGAAAAAGCTTTAAGGCAATAAAACTAAGGAAGGGTAGGGAAATATGACCCATCACTTACCACAGATGAAGGTGGCTGGGACGACGAACAAAAAACAAACACAAGAGAAGCGCAATATTTCGGCCTACAGCAGCCTTAAACGTGCAGAAGGTGAAGCACCATGAAGCGTCAAATGTGTACACATAGATGGCCAACTGGTGAATGGCGTCTCAGGAGTGGATGGTTGTTTAGGTGGAAAAGGGGGGGGGGAGGGTAAGCTCAAATATTGGATCGATAATCGATACTGATGATGATATGTTATTACTGAAAGAGGTGAATAATAACTGGGTGGGGATATATATATATATATATATATATATATATATATATATATAACTATAAATGAAAAGTAAAATAAATGTAAATAGCATGGATAACAGTAAATACAGTAATACAAAAAATGTTAATGGTATAGATGATAAGTGCTGTGTCTGGTGGGCAGAGTTTATTGGAGATTGAGGCCAGGAGGATGTCTGGTGTCAAGGATATTCTGGTAGGCTAGTTTCCATCTACGAAGTTGTTAGGGAAAACTCTGGTTGCCCTAACTGAAAAACAGATGTTCAAATTATTGACTTTGTGGGAACTGGCATGTTTTGCAACTGGATGGGCCTCATTGTTAGTATAAACTTTCTGCCAGTGGTCATTCATTCTGATAGCCCGTAACGGGCACCTACATAACTCTGTTCTTATCAAACCGACTAATCTGCAGCAATATCTTCATTTCAACAGTTTTCATCCCTTGCCCTGGCCCTCCGTGGCAGGTGAATCCGCTCTAATGAACAATCTCTTTCCCAATACCAGAAAACCTGTCTGGAGCTCTCATCTCCCGTAGCTACCCTCCTGACTTAGTACACAAACAAATCTCCCGTGCCATAGCCCTTCCTTTACACAGCCACTCCAAGTCAGTACCCCTTGATACTAACCACAGCCCCGCCTTCATCACTCAGTACTTCCCTGGTCTCGAGTCCATTAACCTAATCCTTCGCCGTAGACATGATTTCCTACGCTCCTTCCCTGGGATGCGCACCATTCTCCATAAAATTCTACCCACTGCCCCTCGCACATGTTTTAGCAGACCACCAAATTTAAGAAATATCTTGGTTCACAAGTACTCGCCAAGTAAATCCCCCAGACTGCCACAGGGTTCTTTCCCGTGCAATAGATCCCATTGTAAAACATGCAGCATGCACCCAGCCACTACCACTTACTCCAATCCTACCACAGGTGAAACATTCCCTATCATTGGTCATGCTACTTGCATGACAACACACCTCATATACCAACTGACATGACTCCATTGCTCCAGTTCATATATAGGCCTCACAACCAATCCCCTAGCTATCAGAATGAATGGCCACAGGCAGACAGTTTATACTAACAATGAGGCCCATCCAGTTGCAAAACATGCCAGTTCCCACAAAGTCAATAATTTGACCATCTGTTTTTCAGTTAGGGTAATCAGAGTTCTCCCTAACAACACGACCCCCTCTGAACTTCGAAGATGGGAACTAGCCTACCAGAATATCCTTGACACCAGACATCCTCCTGGCCTCAACCTCCAATAAACTCTGCCCACCAGACACAGCACTTATTATCTATACCATTAACATTTTTTGTATTACTGTATTTACTGTTATCCAAGCTATTTACATTTATTTTACTTTTCATTTATAGTTATATATATATATATATATACCTCCCCACCCAGTTATTATTCACCTCTTTCAATAATAACATATCATCATCAGTATCTATTATCGATCCAATATTTGAGCTTACTCTCCCCCCCCCCCTCCTTTTCCACCTAAACAACCATCCACTCCTGAGACGCCATTCACCAGTTGGCCATCTATGTGTACACCTGTGACGCTGCCTGGTGCTTCACCTTCTGCACGTTTAAGGCTGCTGTAGGCCGAAATATTGCGCTTCTCTTGTTTGTTTTTTGTTCGTCGTCCCAGCCGCCTTCATCTATGGTAAGTGTTGGGTCATACTTCCCTATCCTTCCTTAGTTTAATAATCATATATATGTGTGTGTGTGTGTATATTATGTAGCATAGTTTTACTTAAAATACAACTTTAAAAAAAAAATTAATTTGAATATTTGTTCACCTCCTTAAACATACCACTAAAATACATTTTTAACCAAACAATGTCCTGGAAATTATAATCCTGTATCATGAAAAAACCTTTTTAATCCAGAAATGTCCCGGAAATTATAATCATGTATCTGGCAACCCTAGGTAGCATATTGGAACTATTGCTATTGATTATTCTAATGACTGATTGTGTTGGTGGTTTACAATCATAAATTAGGTTGTTTACAGTTGACACACTGTAATGCTATATAGTAGGATCAATATGGTAGCATGCTGTGAACAGCTGCAGCATGATCTGCACATGATATCTAGCTAGGTAGGTCAATGTGGGATGAAGAAAAGTCAGCTTGTCAAGTGAACAAATAAAAAACTAAGGTTGATTATAAGGTGGGAAAGGATTACATGATGAAGACTTAAAATGCAAATATCTTGATATAACGTTTGATAACAAGCTTAACAGGGCAGGATACATTGTACAACTAGTAGGAAAAGGTCCCAAAATACTTCACTTCTTGGAGATGTATCAGAAAAGTGAGGGAATTGGATTGCAAAACTTTGGTCAGACCTTTGCTTGAATATGATGGTGTAATATGGAACCCACGTTTTGGACATTAAATATAGGAATTGGAGGAGATTCATAAAAGGACTGCTAGATTTATCTCTGGAAATTACTGCAGAACACAATCAGATACCAATATGATAAAAGAGTTGGAATGGGATTCATTGGAAGATAAAAGGAGGGCGAAGAGAGTAATAGGAGTGTACAAGACATATATTGGTGATGAAGTGTGGGAAGATTTGGTGTAAGAATATTAATAACCTAAAAACAATTGCTTTCAAAATCTCTTCTTTCTAGCTTTAACAGCTGCAACCTTGGTAATCACATCTTCAAAATTAATTTGAATTGCTTGATGTTCAATAGTCAACAAGGCAATATTGTTTAGCCTCCTGTTGCTCATTGTTGACCGACAGTACTTTTTGATAAATTGTAACTTACTACACATCCTCTCACATCTAGCAACTGACGCTCAAACTGTTGTAAATTATGTAAGGGTGACAATATGAGTCCATGATGAATTTTAAAATATCCAGAGCTACCCAATAATTTGTTACAGAAATGGTAACATGGCTGCTTTTAAATGCCTTCTCAATCTTGGTATTTGATCCTCATAATTCATTATATAAAAACTACTAAATTTGACTACAGCTATTTATAATTTCTCTATGTTCGCCGAAAGCAAATTATTTTTCTGTACAACCTCAAACAATGAAACCATCTTGAAAGGATTTTTGAATGGGTCATATGTTCCAACATATCCTTTTGATTTTTAATTCTCTTTGTAAGTTTTGCATCAATGGTTACTGAGGCCAATCGTTTTTTATGATGAATGGAATGCCATAGTCATGTGATTTAAGTAACAAGCTCTTGTGGCCAATTGTACAATATGACTATGCTTTTCTTAAATATAAAGACGAAGTGCCTTTATTTTTATCATTGAATGTTCCAAGGCTAAAATTTTTACTTTGCAATCTAATCTGATTATTTACTTTCATTAGTAAATCATTCCAAAAGAAAAGATAACAAATAAAAACAAAATCACATAGGCCTACTGGAAGGATAAGTTATATGCAGCACTTCTGGTGTTTATCAGAATGGAAGAACAGGACTGAGAAGTTTGTTAAAATAATTAGCACCACACACAGTATGCAGCTTCAATCACATCTGAAAAGACCAAATAAAAGAAAGAAAGTAAATAGCAGTTGTCCCTATATGACAAAAAGTACAGGGCATATAGGGATAGTTGATCATTTTGACCTACTCCTGGAAATCAAGAACATGGTTGTTCAAATCTGCTGTAGAATTGATGCCTTCATTTTTATTAGTTATCTTATGCATTAAAATACAATGAAACAATGTATGCCAAACTCTAAGCCCTTAACACATCTGAAGTCTGCCACTGAAGGTCATACAGAGCAGTCCACAGTGAAATGTGGAAGTGAAAAGTCAGTAGTTAAGTCAATGAGAGCACATGGGTCCATTTAATACAGTTGATAAGCATAAAGGTTTAGACAAAATAATGTGATTTGTATTGAAGAGGCTAATGTAGTTGTTAGGTAGAAAGGAAGCTCAGGGGTTGCAACACTTTGCCTAAACTGTGAACATTAATTCATGACCTGTGTAGTCTCCTGGTACCTTAATATTTAATGAAGCGGTCACCATGGGTTTGTATTACAACACCAAACACGAAGGGTGTAATAAATAAGTTCACTTGACACGGTCTTAAGATCACAAAAAACTTGTGTTTTTTTATATAAAGTTCACTCATACATTGTAAGTACCAGAATTGCGAATAAGACATCGGACAACAGTTCCATTGAAGATTGACAGTCTAAGCACATTCATATGAGAAGAAAAACTCAGTAAGTCCCCCTAACATAATAATCCAAGATGGCGGCACCTATAGAAGTGGTTATTAGCTGTTCTCCGGAAATAAATTATTTATCTTGCATAAAGTGTGTTTTGTGCAATGAAATAGTAAGAACAGGAATCAGAATGTGCTCCGTAATTCAGAAATGGATCCACGTAGGATGTATAAAAAACTTGGAAACAACGAGTGGTAAATGTGAGTGCGGTGTGAAAAGCTGTAAGAGAAGCATGGAAGCAGTGGAAAATTACTTCGAGGGAAAAGTAGAATCAGTGATCGAAGCATTGCAATATGACATATATGCCGCAAATATGCTTGTACAAAAAATGAATAACTTAAAAGCGATAGTAGAAGATGACTCGGAAAGTGCAACAGCAAATAGCTTTGTTAGGCCTAAAAAATGTGTGCGCATCAAGACTACTACTCAGTGCTTCAAATTGGAATCAAATAATAAATTTGAACCTCTCTCATCTCACATTCTCGATAACGAAGTTGAATTTGAAACTAGGTCAGGTAAAAAGTGCAAAAAAATGGAACTGTCGAAAACTATATCACAAAAACATCTCGACCGTGTGAACAGTGTAAATCGTCGAGAAAAGAAAAAACATAGCATTTGTTTACTTGCTTCCAGCCATGGACGCGGCCTCGCAGAAATTATTACTGAAATGGATTCAAATTTCAGAGTCAGTGGTATAGTAAAGCCCGGAGCTCCATTGCGGGAAATAGTAAAAAACTTTAAAAATATGTGGGACTTAAACCTTGGCGACAGCTGTGTGATAATAGGCGGTGAAAACGATGTTTACAAAAATGAAGTCAAACAAGCAACCAGATCTTTAGTTGAAACATTAAATCTGATGACCGATATAAAGAGGAACTTAATAGACACACAGTACTAACCAAAGACGACTCAACAGTAAAAGTGGCAAACCAATCGTCTACAAGAAGATCCAGTACCAGACAGAAAGTGTCAACACCAAAAGATGAAAATTTTTTATGGTTCAGCCTGGGGAAACACAAACATCCTTAGTGAGATATTCTCACAACCCACCCAAAGAAGATGGAAACTCATCTGATCTTAACAATGATACCCACCTCACTTCAAGTCCACAGGTAAGCACCTGCGACCCACAAGTGCAAAACAAACCTCACCAGTTAGCCTCAAAGGAAAAGTGGAAAAAAACTAGAAAGCTGTCTACTCAAATATCTGTTCTTCACCAAAATGTTCAGTGTGTTCGTAACAAAATAAATGAGCTAAATGTATCAGTGACCTCAAAAAAACCATTAGTATTGTGTCTAACAGAACACTGGTGTAATTCAAATGAAATTAATTATGTTGATTTAGGTGGTTATGAAATGGCAAGTTATTACTGCCGAACAAAAGTAAAATGTGGTGGTTCTTGTATATTTATAAAATCTGGTGTAAATTTTAGAAATAGAACTGACCTTATGTCCCTAAACGAGGATAAAAACTTTGAAGCTTGTGCAATAGAGAATAGAGATTACTGTGGAAGACTCAGTTACCAAAGTTGTAATCATATGTATATATAGGCCACCAAACTCAGATATTGCCATATTCTTCACAAAATTAAGGTTGATCTTAGATAAAGTGCATACTAGGAAAACTAAAATCTTAATTTGTGGTGATATAAACATAAATACTAAAATCAAAGATAAGAGTACGATAGATTTGTTAAATATTCTGTATTCATATGGTATTTCCTCCCTGATAGAAAATGCAACTAGAATTACACTTAATTCTGAATCCATTATTGATCATGTCCTAACAAACCTGGATGTAAATGATTGTAATGTAACTGTAGAAAACCTAGGTCTATCTGACCACTATTGTCAAATTATAAATTTAAATCTGGTAGTTCATGAACAACTCAAGCCAAAAATGTACATCCATAGATTTCCAAAAGCCAAGGTTTATGAATTCTTAGATGACCTATCAGGCCAGCCATGGGAAGAGATTTACACCAAACCAAATGTAAATGAAAAATACAAAAAATTTGCATCTTTTTTTAAATTAAATTTTGAAGAAAAGTTCCCCAAAGTACTCTCAACTTCCGATCAAAATAAAAACAAGTGAATTACAAATGGGATAAAAATTTCATCCCAAAATCTCAGGAAAATGTATATGAAAAGTAATGAACACACCAGCCAGTCTTTCCTAGCTTATCGTAGAACTTACAAAAAAGTGTATCGAAAAGTCCTAGCAGAGGCCAAGAAAAACTACAATAACAGGAAAATTATAAATTCAAGCAAAAAATCAAAAGCTGTTTGGGATGTAGTAAGAAGGGAAACAGGGAAAACCAAAAAGAAACTAAACTCCTGCCCAATAAAAATCTGTGACACTACGCCAGATAGAGACCCAACAGAAATAGCAAACTATGTAAACAATTACTTCTCTAGCATAGCTGCAAAACTTCAGACTAAATTTTCAAATAATCAAACATATAAAAATTGTTATATCTCAGTAAATTCTATGGTCCTAAACCCAGTAACAGAGGAAGAGGTGGATAAAACAGTCCTCAGACTAAAAAATAAAAAATCAACAGGATTGGATGAGGTGCCCATGTTTCTAATAAAGCAATGTATACATATCCTCCAAGCCCCATTAGCGCACATAATAAATGAGTCTTTCACAACTGGTGTATTTCCTGACTACCTAAAATTTGCAAAGGTCCTACCTATTTTAAAAAATGGAAGTAATGAACATGTAGAAAATTACCGCCCAATTTCTATACTGTCATCTTTCTCCAAAATTTTTGAATCACTTATGAAAGATAGGTTAACCAGCTTCCTGAGCAAATATAATATCCTTAGCAAATCTCAGTTTGGTTTTCAGGCAGGAAAAGGAACATCAGCAATAGCACAGTTCACAAAAAATGTACTTGAAGCTCTTGACAGAGGTGATCATGCAGCAAGTCTATTCCTAGACTTTTCAAAAGCCTTTGATACTGTCGACCACAACATCCTCATGCAAAAACTAGAAGCAATAGGTATAAGGGGTAGTGCAAAATCCTGGTTCCAGTCATATTTAACCAACAGAATACAAAAAGTTGAAATCTCTGCTATCCCGGAAAACTCAAATATTTTATGTAAGTTCCTGTCTGAACCAAGATCTGTAAATATAGGTGTCCCACAGGGAAGTATTCTAGGCCCCATATTATTTCTAATTTATGTAAATGATTTTATATACAGTATCAGTCACGGGGATAAAATTTTATTTGCGGATGACAGTAACATCATCATCAGTGATCCCTCAGTCAATGAACTCCAGGCTAAAGGAAACGCAGCTCTTATAGAAGTCTTAAACTGGTCCCAAAATAATAAATTGACCCTCAATATAAATAAGACAAGCAGCATCAAATTCAGTTCACTTAGCAGTGTTCAACAGATAGACTTAAAACTGAACAATGAACACATTGCGTGTGTTGCAAATACAAAGTTTCTGGGAATGACCATTGATCACAAATTAAAGTGGAATGAGCATGTACAAATTTTGGGAAAGAAAATATCCACAACCTGTTTTGCACTTAGAATTCTAGCTCCTGTATGCAATGATGATTGCCTCAAAATAATATACTTTGCAAACATTCATTCCATAATATCCTATGGAATCATTTTCTGGGCTTCAAGCAAACAAAATGTAAATACTATTTTCAAATTGCAAAAATGGTCTGTCAGGATAATAGCAAAAACTTCAAGGAGAACCCATTGTAAGGACATATTTAGAAAATTAGGCATCCTGACTGTTCCATCCTGTTCTTCAATTCTATAATGTATATAAAAAATAACTTACAAGACTTCACCACAAACAGTTCCGTCCATACATATTCCACAAGGTCAAAAAATGATCTACACATAGAGAGGAAATTAAAAAGTAAAACTCTAAATAGTTTTTTTCCACAAGGGAGTGAAATTGTATAACAAACTGCCAGTAGAAATTAAGGGAGAAAAAAACCCAGATCTTTTTAAGAAAGGCTAAAAATGTAGGGCTATCTTGTAAAAAAATGCTTATTACTCTGTAGAAGACTATTTAAAGTAGTCAAATTATGTAAAACACCTGTGTCTATTTAATTAGTAGTTACAGATAAATTGTACAAATCTTATGTATATTTCTATATGCCTTACATTTATAGTTGAATATCCAAATTGTTTACATTATGTATAAAAATTTAAAATGACGAAACCAATATACATGAAAATGTATCATATGGTGAATAAATGAAATGAAATGAAATGAAGTTCTGTAATGAACAACAGCATTATCAAAACTACTTTGATAATTTTTTTGGTTTAAAAGGAAGGGCCCAAAATTCAGTTTGAAAATGTAAGAGGAACCATTCATACGGAAAATTTATCTTTGTTAATGTAATTCTTTTTCTTTCTTTTTTTAAAGAAAATTTGTTTAAAAAAGATGCTCATTGCATTATTGAAGATAAAACAATACAGACCCATAATTGTATACCAGGTGGCAGACGTTGCTCTAAATTCAGAATGTTTGGAGCCTTCTCTACGAACAAATTGTATCCTGTTTGTCATTAACTATTTCTTGTTTTAGAATGAAACTAAAACTGCTCTCGACCTCAATGCGCGGGACGAGAGGCGTAATTGTCATTTTGGTTTAAAATTTGGTACATACGATTCTTAGGTAACATAATTTAAGATGAAATCCACCAAATATATAATAATTAAGTAAAGTCGTCTGTTATGTGGGCAGTTCCATACAAGTATTTATGCAAGAAATGCGTGTTATTACATGCTCATGTGTTTTTTAGGGTTCATTATTGGGGACAAATTGTTTTCTACATCATATGGTAGGTAAGAACGAAACAGAGACAATATAATAAACGAAATGTTCTAATCATGGAGGAAGGAATAATCTGTATTGCACAATATTCAGTGGTGTATAACTACATGTTCAGAACTGTTTAAGATTTTAATTATTCTAGAGCATTTCGCACGGAAAAATACCTGTCAACCTCGTGTTATCCCTTGACCATTAGTGCAAAATTAACTGGAATATCATGTGAACATTTTTATCATCCCTGAACTATTAGTTGAACAAAAATTTATTAATAACATGATATTAGGAGATATTGAATGTAGTTCGTGTTTTTGTGTGTGTTGGCAATGTTGTTTTCAGATAAACCATGTGCCCATATCGGTGATTGGTTAGTTGCGCATGCATACTCTATGGCGCTGTTTTCAAATGAAGTTCATGTTAGTACAAACTAACATAGCGTACCGTATCTTTTTAATAAGATTATGTGATTAGTATGAAAGTACTACTCATGTTAGAACATGTAATTATATTGGTTAAAATCGAAATTCACATGTTTCATAGCAGCATTCCAATCAGTGGCGTAGCTAGGTCAACAAGGGCCCCGGTGCAAAAAATTTATTTTGGGCCCTCAGGCCAGACGCGACCTTTTTTTTGCTTCGTGTGCTGGTATAGGCCTCCTGAGCTGAGGAAGGGGGCCCTTGAGTTGCCCGTAGGGGCCCCGTGAGCAGTGGTTGGGGGCCCCCTGAGCAGCGAGGGCCTTTAGTGGGGGTCTTCCTGTGTTTCAGGGGTCCCTTTAGATGACGGTAGAGCTAAAAAAAAAAAGGTCGCCAGTTTGCCGAGGGGGCTCGTGGGCCCTCTAAACTGCGCTTGGGGGCCCCTTGAGGTATGCTTGGAGGCCCCCTGAGCGTAGGGGCCCCGGTGCACTGCACCGCCTAGCTCCATAGTAGCTACGCCCCTGATTCCAATAGAACAAGACTGTGAATTTTCACGTTAATGACGACCAAGAGTGTCACCTGACATTTTAATTGGTAAGACAAATAAGTTCTACTCTTTATTGGTAGCTTTAAATTGTTTTTCCTGCAATTCGTAATTTAGCCTTCTTTTCACATTGCATTCATCGGAAGTTGGCTGTATGTTGTACTAGCCACTGTTGATTAATATATAACGGTTAATGTTTAAGGTAATGGTAAAATTAGCGTTTTTTTCAGTACCTGTTTCTTTAGTTTTTTCATCACTTCATCTCAAATAATAGCGCCTAAGATAAATGTTTATTTCAGACCAAAATGATAATTCCTTCTCTTAAGATCACTGTGATTCTACGAAATTTTTTTAATAAATACTTTAATAAATGCATTTACAGTTTAGATACGTTAACATGCTTTTACCTCTACATAAAATTATGAGAATATCTAAGCGTTCTCAGTAACGAAATCTCTTCCATAATTTCTTTTGACGATCCCCGTTTAATATACTTCGGTCTGAAGGGCACAGTGCAGAATTAATCATCAGTAAAATCAATGGACTGTAAGCATCTTAGAATTTTAGTAAATTCTAGCCTCTCACCTTTAGGTATTAGGGGGAAAGCTTATTCTGTAGTAAAAGATAGTTTTCAGTTCATGTACAGGTTATGGGAGTAAAGCTTTGTATAGCATAGAGATACTGTAACCAAACACACTAAATAAAACCCTTTAGGAATAATAAAAGTATTTAAAATTAAATAAATGCTCTAAATAAACCTTTGATAACAAAAAGAAAACATCAGTTTGGGAGGAAATAGATTGAATCCCCCAAGTTCAGTTTCAAATAATAAATTTTGATATAGGTTAACTTTACAGTTTCTAAACCAATTTGAATGCAGTAAAGACTTTCAGTAGTTGCTAAATGCCGAATATAAACTTTGAATAATGATAAATAAACTTTAAATCAACTGAAAATTAAATAATCATCAGTAATCCAACTTTGTAATTATGAGCTTCTAACTGGGGAGCATTTTGTCATTTTAAACCAATTTAGGAGCAAGAAAGTAACTCAATACTTAATAATCCAACTATACTAATTTTCTGTAATGATAGGAACACCTTTTACTAACCTTAAATATGATAATCCAGTTTAGTACACAAGCAATTTCTAATATTTGGCATTTCACTGTTTTCACACACTTTCGAACAAAATAAAGTAATTGTAGGGAAGTAATCATGCAATTAAAATATAAATTCACTAAAATTTCGTAGTTTCTGAACGTTTAAATAACTTAAATCAATTTTTATACTTCGTCAGATGCTCTACACTTTTAATAATTTATTATCTCAAAATCCTAGAGAACATTCGAAATAAAAAGTAGATTTCCGGGAAGACCTAAAAATCTAATATCACATATAATAATTTCAAGTAATTCCAGGTAATAGAACCGATCTTATAGAGATCTTAAAATTTATTTTTCATTGCAGCCATGTGGGCAACTTAGAAATATTTTTCAACCGATCTAAAGTAGATACAGAGATGAGATAACTTTCAGAATAGGTAATTTAATTCAGAGAATCTCGTGGTAATTTTAGATTTGCGATAAAAATAACAGAAATAAAGTTATAAAATTAAAACTGAAATTGCACTTTGGTTACGTCATAGTTAAACTTTCCCTGCACCAATCTTAATAAAAATTACACCGATAGACTCAGGAATTTTTATATAACAAAGTGATAATAATATAATTTGCATAAATTGTAGCGTTAATAAAATGACGAAATGTAGAAATTTCCAGAACAATAGTAATTCCCCAGAGTAGGAAAGTAGTTCACTCCTACGCTAAGATCTTTTAAACCAGATGCTTAAAATTATTCACTAAATATCCATTATTTCACAATTAAATATGTCGGAACACTGTCACACCTAAAGTTTTGGATAACTGTTTAGTTACTGAGATATTTCAGATCTAAATCGTCTATGTGTTAGCAGAAAGTTGTATTTTGGCTCTGACGTCAGCGAAGGTATAAAACATGACGCGTGGTGAAGACGGGGTCTTTTCCGGGTTTGAAGTCGTGCTAATAAGATGTTATAAGCGTGTGCGCTGGTAGGTTGGCAACTCCGACTTAGGTTGGTAGCTCAGGTCTTCGGTTGGCACTACCGGGTTCGGCCATGATGGAACATTGGGGGGGGGGGGGGGCGTGGCATTTGTTTACTTAACATGAACTGGTAATTCTCATCGGGGTTTGGTCGGTTTCTACTTCTCTCCATAATCTGTGATTTTTGGAACGATTGTTCGATTGCCTAAGCAACTTAAGAATGCTGTTTGAACTTTGAATTTCATTCTAAATAAACTCTGAGAATTTTGGAAAAGTGAACTGTTTTATTTCTGTAGCTGCTGTAATACCTTTTCAATATTTGGGGTCTTCAAATATTGTGGCGACCTGTAGCGTTCTAGTTGTGTCCTGGCAACATGGTCAAATTAAATTAAAGTATTCAACAAGTTTTCATAGGACTGGGAGGTGCTATCAAGAGAGTTAAGTTAAGGCACTTAGGCGATACTACTAACCCCGGTGATCGGCCTAAGTGTCCTTACATGGGACTTTAAGGCTAGTGTTTGTTCAATTTCAAACTGTGGAGAGAGTTTACCGACCATAATTGCTACGAGTGAACCCCTAACCGTGGATAACAGCTTCTTCGGGAAAACCTACATCGACCTTGGCGGACCGAGAGCAGCCGAACCAGACCACATCACCGACGCCACACGACTACAGCTTCGAGTAGCTGTGAGCAGACTTCGCAGCCGACTACGCCTCTTTCACTTCACCCGAAGTGTTGACCAGTGGGTCCAGAGGGGACGGACGACGCTGTATTCGCCACACCACATCGCTCCGCTCATCACGCCGACTACGGACTGCTAGCCTGCGCAAGTTAAGTAAAATTATTCTTCATTTCAGATCGGGCCGCTCCATCCTAAACTTTGGCGACAGTTTAGGCCTGCCTGGAGCATTCTTTCCTATCATCTATGCAGTTTCTTCCTTCTTTTTCGTGCTGTATAGAAACATCACACTTCCATCAATAGTTGACCAAAATATCTTATGATATTGTTCAAGGGTTACAATCACAGTAACCGCATTTTTACTATTATTTTATGCCATTACGGTGGCAAACTTGTGCTCGATTTTACTGAGTGATAAGACTTTGGGGTAATCTATTTTACCTATCAGCCTAATTTTACCTGGCTTTTCATTTTCTTTTCTACGAGTGAATTAACAGTGTTTTGGAACTTTATGTTGGTATGTAACTTCGATCAGCTGTTTTTGTGTATACCTCCGATCAGCCGTTCTTGTATGCAACTCAAAGAGTTTACTACGACCGAGATTGTACATCTTTGCCGACGATTTGCGGAGACATACTGCATAGAAAAAATATTTTTTTTCTCTTTTCTATACCTGTGTTTACCATCTGCTTCAGTGATTGTCTTTGCTGTGTTTACATTTGGATACTTCGATTCTTACAGTGTTTTTGTTTTCTTTAGGAGTGAATACTATTCTTGTGTATTCATTATTTTTAGTTCTTTTTTGTGTTTTGGGAATTTCTATTTTTCTTTTTCTTTGTGTGTCCTTATTTACATTTAAGCGTCGAACTTTGAAATTTTGAGATCAGCTGTTTGCTGATATTCTGCTATTCCGAATTGTGATAATTTTTTTGGGGGGGTTATTCCATTCAATTCCTTTAATATAGTTTTCTTTGGTAGTATTCCCTTATTATTATTGTCAATATGGCATCAAAGGATGACAACCCTGTTAGCAGTTTAGTAACTTGTAATGGGGAGGGGGGAGAGATAAGGACTCATTCAATGATAACCAGGTCTAGGAGCTTAATAAATATGTCACAACAACCTGATGTTCCTGGTTCACAGCCTGCTTCACAGACTGATGAACATTTCAGTGATCAAATGCAACTTAGTGTTAATGAGACTGATAATACTTCTGACAATTCACTTCAGTCTACTACTGATACTATCCCTGTTCAGGAGGAACTTGTACAAAATTCTCAGCAACCCCATCCTCTACAAGTGGCACATTTAGCAGAACAGATTGCAAACTTGACACCTGTTTCTGGTACTGATCTTCCTCTATTGCATTCGATGAATCTGATATAGAGGACACAGCAGCATTGCAACAGCCTAAGTCACTAAACAACCATGATACCACTTGTCATAGTGTTACCTCATACACGACCTCTGAGAGCGATTTTCCAGGATTTCCTGAAAAAAAATAATGGAGATAGCAACACATCTGAAACACAAAATATCACCCTACCACCACCTGCAACCATTACTGGTAATTTACATACAATACATACACCCACAGGGATAAATACTCAAGCTAGAGCAGTAGAATCTCCCACACAGAGAATGAATGTACCACCACAATTTCAGTGGATGTTTGAACTTTTCCAGGAACAAAAACAAGATTTCAAACAGGATTTCAAGCGTCTTGATGATAAACTTGATAAACACAAGGATGAATTCAATGATAGGTTGGAACAACACAATAAAGATTTGAAACAACTAGAATCAAATTTCAGAACCACCCTTAACAATTCATACATATCTTTGGAACAGAAACTCACACAAACTTTCACAGCCCAAACTAATTCTCTTGAAACCCGCATTAACCACCAATTGGGGGGCAAAAATATCAAGTCTTGAAAAGAGCTTAGTAAATTCTGAAGTGCGGTGTGAAGCAAATAAGAAAGAATTGCACAAAACAATTACAAGAACACCGCACTGAAATGTTACAGACATTTAACAGCCATGCAGATAAGGTTGAAACACAACTGGAAGATTTTAATATCAGACTTTACTCAGTTAGGGACTGCTATAAAAATTCCACCATTTTAAGTAATCAATTGGACTAACTTTCAAAAGGAAATGGTACCTTAGAATTGGAATACACAAGATTCATCCACAAGTGCTAAAATATCAGCTGACCTACAACAGTTTGTTTCCACATCAGCTGACTCCATTAAGTCAATTCACAATACTGTTTCTGCAGTAAGTGAAAATGTAGTTCAAATACACAATAAAGTGCAAGTTTTAGATACTGCTACTGAGACACATACTCAACAACTTACAGAGGTACAACAAAATGTATTTAGAATGGATGAGGATGTTACTTCCCTTACGCAAGAGGTTGCAAACAGTAAAGTTAAATTGACTTCATTAAATGAACAGGTTTTGCACATTGATCAGAAACAACAACAAACACTGCAACAAGTTTCCGCTTTGGATTTACAGGTCCAAAAGACACAAACTGATATTCAAGGTTGCCAAAGCAAAATGGAACAATTAGTTAAGCAGGGGATATCAGCTGTTGATCTGAGAACATCAGAATTACCTTTACTTGGAAACAATAAAATTGAGGTCAAACCCTTTACTGAAAATGGTTCTGTTCAACCTGTAGATTTTCTGCAAAGTTTTGAAGCTTTCAGGATTTTTGATCTGTTATCTGATAAAGAGAAAATTGAAATTGTATTCCAACACTTAACAGGAACAAGTAGAATTTGGGCCGTAAGGCATAAAGAGTCTTGTGAAACCTTTGCACTATTTAAGAACTGCTTTTTGGATAGATTTTGGTCCACTCACATACAGTTCGCCAGTAAGAAAACCATTTTGAGTTATGATTGTTTTGGGAGGGGGATAAAGATGAAAAGTCTGTTGAACCCCTTACCATCAAACAGAAGGCAAACACTTTTTGCAGAAAGGAGGAATGTTCTTAAACTTAAAATTAGTATACCTCACAAGGTGCCAACACAATTATCCTACCTTTTGAGGATATGTAAGACAATTCCTGCCATTTTTAATATTTTTCTACTTTATTTTGGGATTTTTTTTTATTGTATATCTGAGTTCATTGCTCAGCTGAGTTTGACTTTTGAAATGGTATTAGGGCCAGAAGATTTGCCAACTCTCTACTTTTCTAATGAGTACTTTCATCTAATAATATTTGAACATCTACCTTGGGAAGTCATACGCCAGATTAGATTGGATAGGATTTCTGAGACACCAAGGGTGGAACTTATGGATGTTGAGATGGATTGTCGAAGAGATAAAGTTGTTTGTACAAGTAAGGAAGTTGATGCTCTAGTTAAAGTAGAGGTGGAGATATAACATGTTTTCCTATATTTTTGGGGGAGGCTGGAAGAGAAGATAGTACCATTTTGGGGGAATGCATCATTATTATTATTATTTTATTAATAGGGCCAGGAAACAGAGTCCTGCCTGCGAATCCCATTATTATTATCAGGGCCAGGAAGCAAAGACTTACCTGCGAATCCCATATTTATTAACAGGGCCAGGAATCAGAGACTCACCTGAGAATCCCATAATTATTAATTGCATTTCCACCCATCATTATTATTATTATGTATCAGTGTAACAAAACAAGGCGACCTCCTATATAAAAACACATTAGGCATCACCTAGGGATGACCTCATATACCAAAATAAGGCGTCATTGTTATTCCATATAGTTACACAATTTCATACACAATAAAATATAATAGGAAACATGAGCAGTCGACACACTATAGAGACAAAAGCGGAGATGACCAAGTTTGTTGCACATAATGGAGTCTTGGAGATATGATATTAAAACTGATGTGAGTTTACATTCTTCTTGCTGAGGAATGAATTGAAAGCTATTTTGGAAGTTATGTACTGTCTTAAGTGTTTATCTATGTACCGTAGAACGGTTTTGAGACAGCAATTCCTATTGTCTTGTACACTAAGAAGGTTGAATGATGTTAGTAATATGATGAGGATATACACATGCTTTCACATATTTTTTCTAGTAAAAATAAAGCACTCTACGAAAACTTTTTATAATAAACTTTACTAAAGATTTTCCTACTCTATGTAACACTTCATTCGCTTTGCCTTATTTACCCAACTTAGGTTGAGGATTTTTTGTGCTTTGATGCACTTTAGGCACTTCATAGTGGCCTTCAGCAATTACACTTATGAGAGTAATGTTTTTTATAAACAATAACTTATACCACTCGATTTGACTTTGATAAACTATAACCGATATCTATCACTTTTTCTCTTGTAACATTATTATGAGATATTTGGTCCAGGGGACAGAGATCCCATTATAAGTACACACTACTATGACCTACCTATTTTTCACAACAAGAGGATAATATACCTATTGTAAATGATATAAAATTTTGTCATCAGTGTACTGATGAAGTGAAACTACGTTTCAAACATACATACGTTACTTATCTACTCTTATTTTACACAGCAGTGTACTGCTGCTAGGAAACTATGTTTCCTTATAAGTAACAATTTACCCCTACACATTTTTAGGATGTTTCTTTTATTTTGGGGATAGTACTTTGTAAATACCTCTAATAAGTAATATTTCTTATAATTGTAACAAATTCAGTTGAATTAAGTGATCCAATAACTTGGCATGGACCAAGCTCATTTTCCTATGTTTTAATTTGATATGGATTGCTTGTATTTTTCTTGTACCTTTATATATATTTTTCCTTTGGATTCTTTCTTGTAACATTACTTACTTATAGGTATACTTATAACTTGTACATGTTTTTCATTTTTTCTTGCTACTTGTAATTATTCTACCACCTTTGCGAAGAAAAATAATTGTTTTTTGTTTCATTTCCAACAACTTGTGGGAACTTCATTGTAATTACTATGGTTATTGTAATCTTACTTTTGTATCTATTTTTGTATTTTACCTTAATATTTTTTTTATGTATATGTTAGTGGTTAAGAACAGTTTGGCCGCCACTAATTCCCATTTTTGTTTGTTTGTTTTGTATCATTCACAGACCAGCTAGCTGACCGAGTTCCCCAGGCTACTCCTGCTGCGTCAGGAACCGGGGATGTTGGACATTGCTCGGCAGACCTAGCCAAAAGGCTATTGGTTTATATAATTTTGCGAGCCTTAAAGTCTGCGCCCGTTTCAGGACTTGGGGTTATCACCCATTTAGGGAGTTCTGTGACAAGGGTTTAAAGTGTGTAATGGGAAAGTGGTAGATTTAAGGCCATTATAAAACAGTATAGTATTCAAACAAGGACTTTATAGAACGAAAGACTTTCCGATATGGAATTTTAAAGTGTGATTATTTGTAAAACACCATAACTTTTCATTTTTGTTCTTTATGTCTATGTTCATAAAATGTTAAACTCTAAGGTTTTTTCTTAAAACAAATTTGATGTTCCTTGTAATGATATTTTTCTATGTACTTCTGGTAATGTGCATTTATACCATTTACATTTTGTATTTTGATAATATGTTGGATATTTAAACAATTTTTGGGATTATTTATGTTACATATGTTTATAATTTTGTGATCATTTCATGGTTAATATTTCACATTTTTGCAATTTGGTCATAAATTTTCATCAATATGTATCCTTTAAGAATGAATGAGTTTTTGAAAATTTTTGTAATAATTTTGTGAGTGAAAGTTAAAGTTTTTGAGATTGTTACAAACAATAATATTTTTGCTTTTGAGTATGAATGGTGGAGAGAGAACCGAACCAACAGCAATAGTTAGATTTTGTGGGAATAATTCATTTCTTTTGGGAACTCAAATTTTTATTTTATTTTTTTTCAAGATGTTCAGTTAGTTTTTTTTGGGAAAATAACTTCAATCTTCGGGGGGCATGTAAGCATCTTAGAATTTTAGTAAATTCTAGCCTCTCACCTTTAGGCTTTAGGAGGGAAAGTTTACTCTGTAGTAAAAGATAGTTTTCAGTTCATGTACAGGTTATGGGAGTAAAGCTTTAGATACTGTAACCAAACACACTAAATAAAACCCTTTAGGGAATAATAAAAGTATTCAAAATTAAATAAATGCTCTAAATAAACCTTTGATAACAAAAAGAAAACATCAGTTTGGGAGGAAATAGATTAAATCCCCCAAGTTCAGTTTCAAATAATAGATTTTGATATAGGTTAACTTTACAGTTTCTAAACCAATTTGAATGCAGTAAAGACTTTTAGTAGTTGCTAAATGCCGAATATAAACTTTGAATAATAATAAATAAACTTTAAATCAACTGAAAATTAAATAATCATCAGTAATCCAACTTTGTAATTATGAGCTTCTAACTGGGGAGCATTTTGTCATTTTTAAACCAATTTAGGAGCAAGAAAGTAACTCAATACTTAATAATCCAACTATACTAATTTTCTGTAATGATATGAACACCTTTTACTAACCTTAAATATGATAATCCAAAATAATCCAGTTTAGTACACAAGCAATTTCTAATATTTGGCATTTCACTGTTTTCACACACTTTCGAACAAAATAAAGTAATTGTAGGGAAGTAATCATGCAATTAAAATATAAATTCACTAAAATTTCGTAGTTTCTGAACGTTTAAATAACTTAAATTAATTTTTATACTTCGTCAGATGCTCTGCACTTTTAATAATTTTTTATCTCAAAATCCTAGAGAACATTCGAAATAAAAAGTAGATTTCCGGAAAGACCTAAAAATCTAATATCACATATAATAATTTCAAGTAATTCCAAGTAATAGAACCGATCTTATAGAGATCTTAAAATTTATTTTTCATTGCAGCCATGTGGGCAACTTAGAAATATTTTTCAACCGATCTAAAGTAGATACAGAGATGAGATAACTTTCAGAATACGTAATTTAATTCAGAGAATCTCGTGGTAATTTTAGATTTGCGATAAAAATAACAGAAATAAAGTTATAAAATTAAAACTGAAATTGCACTTTGGTTACGTCGTAGTTAAACTTTCCCTGCACCAATCTTAATAAAAATTACACCGATAGACTCAGGAATTTTAGTAGAAACACGGTGATAATAATATAATATTTGCATAAATTGTGGCATTAATAAAATGACGAAATGTAGAAATTTCCAGAACAATAGTAATTCCCCAGAGTAGGAAAGTAGTTCACTCCTGCGCTAAGATCTTTTAAACCAGATGCTTAAAATTATTCACTAAATATACATTATTTCACAATTAAATAAGTATTATAAACACTGGCACACCTAAGGTTTCGCATAACTGTTTAGTTACTGAGATATTTCAGATCTAAATCGTCTATGTGTTAGCAGAAAGTTGTATTTTGGCTCTGACGTCAGCGAAGGTATAAAACATGACGCGTGGTGAAGACGGGGGCTTTTCCGGGTTTGAAGTCGTGCTAATAAGATGTTATAAGCGTGTGCGCTGGTAGGTTGGCAACTCCGACTTAGGTTGGTAGCTCAGGTCTTCGGTTGGCACTACCGGGTTCGGCCATGATGGAACATTGTCGGGGGGCGTGGCATTTGTTTACTTAACATGAACTGGTAATTCTCATCGGGGTGTTGGTCGGTTTCTACTTCTCTCCATAATCTGTGATTTTTGGAACGATTGTTCGATTGCCTAAGCAACTTAAGAATGCTGTTTGAACTTTGAATTTCATTCTAAATAAACTCTGAGAATTTTTGGAAAAGTGAACTGTTTTATTTCTGTAGCTGCTGTAATACCTTTTCAATATTTGGGGTCTTCAAATATTGTGGCGACCTGTAGCGTTCTAGTTGTGTCCTGGCAACATGGTCAAATTAAATTAAAGTATTCAACAAGTTTTCATCGGACTGGGAGGTGTATCAAGAGTAAGTTAAGGCACTAGGCGATACTACTACCCCGGTATCGGCCTAGTTCCTTACATGGGACTTTAAGGCTAGTGTTTGTTCAATTTCAAACTGTGGAGAGAGTTTACCGACCATAATGCTACGAGTGAACCCCTAACCGTGGATAACAGCTTCTTCGGGAAAACCTACATCGACCTTTGCGGACCGAGAGCAGCCAACCAGACCACATCACCGACGCCACACGACTACAGCTTCGAGTAGCTGTGAGCAGACTTCGCAGCCGACTACGCCTCTTTCACTTCACCCGAAGTGTTGACCAGTGGGTCCAGAGGGGACGGACGACGCGTATTCGCCACACCACATCGCTCCGCTCATCACGCCGACTACGGACTGCTAGCCTGCGCAAGTTAAGTAAAATTATTCTTCATTTGAGATCGGGCCGCTCCATCCTAAACTTTGGCGACAGTTTAGGCCTGCCTGGAGCATTCTTTCCTATCATCTATGCAGTTTCTTCCTTCTTTTTCGTGCTGTATAGAAACATCACACTTCCATCAATAGTTGACCAAAATATCTTATGATATTGTTCAAGGTTACAATCACAGTAACCGCATTTTTACTATTATTTATGCCATTACGGTGGCAAACTTGTGCTCGATTTTACTGAGTGATAAGACTTTGGGGTAATCTATTTTACCTATCAGCCTAATTTTACCTGGCTTTTCATTTTCTTTTCTACGAGTGAATTAACAGTGTTTTGGAACTTTATGTTGGTATATAACTTCGATCAGCTGTTTTTGTGTATACCTCCGATCAGCCGTTCTTGTATGCAACTCAAAGAGTTTACTACGACCGAGATTGTACATCTTTGCCGACGATTTGCGGAGACATACTGCATAGAAAAAATATTTTTTTTCTCTTTTCTATACCTGTGTTTACCATCTGCTTCAGTGATTGTCTTTGCTGTGTTTACATTTGGATACTTCGATTCTTACAGTGTTTTTGTTTTCTTTAGGAGTGAATACTATTCTTGTGTATTCATTATTTTTAGTTCTTTTTTTGTGTTTTGGGAATTTCTATTTTTCTTTTTCTTTGTGTGTCTTATTTACATTTAAGCGTCGAACTTTGAAATTTTGAGATCAGCTGTTTGCTGATATTCTGCTATTCCGAATTGTGATAATTTTTTTGGGGGTTATTCCATTCAATTCCTTTAATATAGTTTTCTTTGGTAGTATTCCCTTATATTATTGTCAATATGGCATCAAAGGATGACAACCCTGTTAGCAGTTTAGTAACTTGTAATGGGGAGGGGGAGAGATAAGGACTCATTCAATGATAACCAGGTCTAGGAGCTTAATAAATATGTCACAACAACCTGAGGTGCCTGCTTCACAGACTGATGAACATTTCATGTGATCAAATGCAACTTAGTGTTAATGAGACTGATAATACTTCTGACAATTCACTTCAGTCTACTACTGATACTATCCCTGTTCAGGAGGAACTTGTACAAAATTCTCAGCAACCCCATCCTCTACAAGTGGCACATTTAGCAGAACAGATTGCAAACTTGACACCTGTTTCTGGTACTGATCTTCCTCTATTGCATTCAGATGAATCTGATATAGAGGACACAGCAGCATTGCAACAGCCTAAGTCACTAAACAACCATGATACCACTTGTCATAGTGTTACCTCATACACGACCTCTGAGAGCGATTTTCCAGGATTTCCTGAAAAAAATAATGGAGATAGCAACACATCTGAAACACAAAATATCACCCTACCACCACCTGCAACCATTACTGGTAATTTACATACAATACATACACCCACAGGGATAAATACTCAAGCTAGAGCAGTAGAATCTCCCACACAGAGAATGAATGTACCACCACAATTTCAGTGGATGTTTGAACTTTTCCAGGAACAAAAACAAGATTTCAAACAGGATTTCAAGCGTCTTGATGATAAACTTGATAAACACAAGGATGAATTCAATGATAGGTTGGAACAACACAATAAAGATTTGAAACAACTAGAATCAAATTTCAGAACCACCCTTAACAATTCATACATATCTTTGGAACAAAAACTCACACAAACTTTCACAGCCCAAACTAATTCTCTTGAAACCCGCATTAACCACCAATTGGGGGGCAAAATATCAAGTCTTGAAAAGAGCTTAGTAAATTCTGAAGTGAGGTGTGAAGCAAATAAGAAAGAATTCACAAAACAATTACAAGAACACCGCACTGAAATGTTACAGACATTTAACAGCCATGCAGATAAGGTTGAAACACAACTGGAAGATTTTAATATCAGACTTTACTCAGTTAGGGACTCATGCTATAAAAATTCCACCATTTTAAGTAATCAATTGACTAACTTTCAAAAGGAAATTGTACCTAGAATTGATACACAAGATTCCACAATTGCTAAAATATCAGCTGACCTACAACATTTTGTTTCCACATCAGCTGACTCCATTAAGTCAATTCACAATACTGTTTCTGCAGTAAGTGAAAATGTAGTTCAAATACACAATAAAGTGCAAGTTTTAGATACTGCTACTGAGACAAATACTCAACAACTTGCAGAGGTACAACAAAATGTTTCTAGAATGGATGAGGATGTTACTTCCCTTACGCAAGAGGTTGTAAACAGTAAAGTTAAATTGACTTCTTAAATGAACAGGTTATGCACATTGATCAGAAACAACAACATACACTGCAACAAGTTTCCGCTTTGGATTTACAGGTCCAAAAGACACAAACTGATATTCAAGGATGCCAAAGCAAAGTGGAACAATTAGTTAAGCAGGGGATATCAGCTGTTGATCTGAGAACATCAGAATTACCATTACTTGGAAACAATAAAATTGAGGTCAAACCCTTTACTGAAAATGGTTCTGTTCACCCTGTAGATTTTTTGCAAAGTTTTGAAGCTTTCAGGATTTTTGATTTGCTATCAGATAAAGAGAAAATTGAAATTGTATTCCAACACTTAACAGGAACAAGTAGAATTTGGGCCGTAAGGCATAAAGAGTCTTGTGAAACCTTTGCACTATTTAAGAAATGCTTTTTGGATAGATTTTGGTCCACTCACATACAGTTCGCCATTAAGAAAACCATTTTGAGTTATGATTGTTTTGGGAGGGGGATAAAGATGAAAAGTCTGTTGAACCCCTTACCATCAAACAGAAGGCAAACACTTTTTGCAGAAAGGAGGAATGTTCTTAAACTTAAAATTAGTATACCTCACAAGGTGCCAACACAATTATCCTACCTTTTGAGGATATGTAAGACAATTCCTGCCATTTTTAATATTTTTCTACTTTATTTTGGGATTTTTTGTATTTGTATATCTGAGTTCATTGCTCAGCTGAGTTTGACTTTTGAAATGGTATTAGGGCCAGAAGATTTGCCAACTCTCTACTTTTCTAATGAGTACTTTCATCTAATAATATTTGAACATCTACCTTGGGAAGTCATACGCCAGATTAGATTGGATAGGATTTCTGAGACACCAAGGGTGGAACTTATGGATGTTGAGATGGATTGTCGAAGAGATAAAGTTGTTTGTACAAGTAAGGAAGTTGATGCTCTAGTTAAAGTAGAGGTGGAGATATAACATGTTTTCCTATATTTTTGGGGGAGGCTGGAAGAGAAGATAGTACCATTTTGGGGGAATGCATCATTATTATTATTATTTTATTAATAGGGCCAGGAAACAGAGTCCTGCCTGCGAATCCCATTATTATTATCAGGGCCAGGAAGCAAAGACTTACCTGCGAATCCCATATTTATTAACAGGGCCAGGAATCAGAGACTCACCTGAGAATCCCATAATTATTAATTGCATTTCCACCCATTATTATTATTATTATATGTATCAGTGTAACAAAACAAGGCGACCTCCTATATAAAAACACATTAGGCATCACCTAGGGATGACCTCATATACCAAAATAAGGCGTCATTGTTATTCCATATAGTTACACAATTTCATACACAATAAATATATATAGGAAACATGAGCAGTCGACACACTATAGAGACAAAAGCGGAGATGACCAAGTTTGTTGCACATAATGGAGTCTTGGAGATATGATATTAAAACTGATGTGAGTTTACATTCTTCTTGCTGAGGAATGAATTGAAAGCTATTTTGGAAGTTATGTACTGTCTTAAGTGTTTATCTATGTACCGTAGAACGGTTTTGAGACAGCAATTCCTATTGTCTTGTACACTAAGAAGGTTGAATGATGTTAGTAATATGATGAGGATATACACATGCTTTCACATATTTTTTTCTAGTAAAAATAAAGCACTCTACGAAAACTTTTTATAATAAACTTTACTAAAGATTTTCCTACTCTATGTAACACTTCATTCGCTTTGCCTTATTTACCCAACTTAGGTTGAGGATTTTTTGTGCTTTGATGCACTTTAGGCACTTCATAGTGGCCTTCAGCAATTACACTTATGAGAGTAATGTTTTTTATAAACAATAACTTATACCACTCGATTTGACTTTGATAAACTATAACCGATATCTATCACTTTTTCTCTTGTAACATTATTATGAGATATTTGGTCCAGGGGACAGAGATCCCATTATAAGTACACTACTATGACCTACCTATTTTTCACAACAAGAGGATAATATACCTATTGTAAATGATATAAAATTTTGTCATCAGTGTACTGATGAAGTGAAACTACGTTTCAAACATACATACGTTACTTATCTACTCTTATTTTACACAGCAGTGTACTGCTGCTAGGAAACTATGTTTCCTTATAAGTTACAATTTACCCCTACACATTTTTAGGATGTTTCTTTTATTTTGGGGATAGTACTTTGTAAATACTCTAATAAGTAATATTTCTTATAATTGTAACAAATTCAGTTGAATTAAGTGATCCAATAACTTGGCATGGACCAAGCTCATTTTCCTATGTTTTAATTTGATATGGATTGCTTGTATTTTTCTTGTACCTTTATATATATTTTTCCTTTGGATTCTTTCTTGTAACATTACTTACTTATAGGTATACTTATAACTTGTACATGTTTTTCATTTTTCTTGCTATTGTAATTATTCTACCACCTTTGCGAAGAAAAATAATTGTTTTTTGTTTCATTTTCAACAATTTGGGGAACTTCATTGTAATTACTATGGTTATTGTAATCTTACTTTTGTATCTATTTTTGTATTTTACCTTAATATTTTTTTTATGTATATGTTAGTGGTTAAGAACAGTTTGGCCGCCACTAATTCCCATTTTTGTTTGTTTGTTTTGTATCATTCACAGACCAGCTAGCTGACCGAGTTCCCCAGGCTACTCCTGCTGCGTCAGGAACCGGGGATGTTGGACATTGCTCGGCAGACCTAGCCAAAAGGCTATTGGTTTATATAATTTTGCGAGCCTTAAAGTCTGCGCCCGTTTCAGGACTTGGGTTGTCACCCATTTAGGGAGTTCTGTGACAAGGGTTTAAAGTGTGTAATGGGAAAGTGGTAGATTTAAGGCCATTATAAAACAGTATAGTATTCAAACAAGGACGTTTATAGAACGAAAGACTTTCCGATATGGAATTTTAAAGTGTGATTATTGTAAAACACCATAACTTTTCATTTTTGTTCTTTATGTCTATGTTCATAAAATGTTAAACTCTAAGGTTTTTTTCTTAAAACAAATTTGATGTTCCTTGTAATGATATTTTTCTATGTACTTTGGTAATGTGCATTTATACCATTTACATTTTGTATTTTGATAATATGTTGGATATTTAAACAATTTTTGGGATTATTTATGTTACATATGTTTATAATTTTGTGATCATTTCATGGTTAATATTTCACATTTTTGCAATTTGGTCATAAATTTTCATCAATATGTATCCTTTAAGAATGAATGAGTTTTTGAAAATTTTTGTAATAATTTTGTGAGTGAAAGTTAAAGTTTTTGAGATTGTTACAAACAATAATATTTTTGCTTTTGAGTATGAATGGTGGAGAGAGAACCGAACCAACAAGCAATAGTTAGATTTTGTGGGAATAATTCATTTCTTTTTGGGAACTCAAATTTATTTTTTTATTTTTTTTCAAGATGTTCAGTTAGTTTTCTTGGGAAAATAACTTCAATCTTCGGGGGGCATGTAAGCATCTTAGAATTTTAGTAAATTCTAGCCTCTCACCTTTAGGTATTAGGGGGAAAGCTTATTCTGTAGTAAAAGATAGTTTTCAGTTCATGTACAGGTTATGGGAGTAAAGCTTTGTATAGCATAGAGATACTGTAACCAAACACACTAAAAAAACCCTTTAGGAATAATAAAAGTATTTAAAATTAAATAAATGCTCTAAATAAACCTTTGATAACAAAAAGAAAACATCAGTTTGGGAGGAAAATAGATTGAATCCCCCAAGTTCAGTTTCAAATAATAGATTTTGATATAGGTTAACTTTACAGTTTCTAAACCAATTTGAATGCAGTAAAGACTTTAGTAGTTGCTAAATGCCGAATATAAACTTTGAATAATGAATAAATAAACTTAAATCAACTGAAAATTAAATAATCATCAGTAATCCAACTTGTAATTATGAGCTTCTAACTGGGGAGCATTTTGTCATTTGTAAACCAATTTAGGAGCAAGAAAGTAACTCAATACTTAATAATCCAACTATACTAATTTTCTGTAATGATATTAACACCTTTTACTAACCTTAAATATGATAATCCAAAATAATCCAGTTTAGTACACAAGCAATTTCTAATATTTGGCATTTCACTGTTTTCACACACTTTCGAACAAAATAAAGTAATTGTAGGGAAGTAATCATGCAATTAAAATATAAATTCACTAAATTTCGTAGTTTCTGAACGTTTAAATAACTTAAATTCAATTTTTATACTTCGTCAGATGCTCTACACTTTTAATAATTTTTTATCTCAAAATCCTAGAGAACATTCGAAATAAAAAGTAGATTTCCGGGAAGACCTAAAAATCTAATATCACATATAATAATTTCAAGTAATTCCAAGTAATAGAACCGATCTTATAGAGATCTTAAAATTTATTTTTCATTGCAGCCATGTGGGCAACTTAGAAATATTTTTCAACCGATCTAAAGTAGATACAGAGATGAGATAACTTTCAGAATAGGTAATTTAATTCAGAGAATCTCGTGGTAATTTTAGATTTGCGATAAAAATAACATGAAATAAAGTTATAAAATTAAAACTGAAATTGCACTTTGGTTACGTCGTAGTTAAACTTTCCCTGCACCAATCTTAATAAAAATTACACCGATAGACTCAGGAATTTTTATATAACAAAGTGATAATAATATAATTTGCATAAATTGTAGCGTTAATAAAATGACGAAATGTAGAAAGCTCTCCAGAACAATAGTAATTCCCCAGAGTAGGAAAGTAGTTCACTCCTACGCTAAGATCTTTTAAACCAGATGCTTAAAATTATTCACTAATATCCATTATTTCACAATTAAATATGTCGGAACACTGTCACACCTAAAGTTTTGGATAACTGTTTAGTTACTGAGATATTTCAGATCTAAATCGTCTATGTGTTAGCAGAAAGTTGTATTTTGGCTCTGACGTCAGCGAAGGTATAAAACATGACGCGTGGTGAAGACGGGGTCTTTTCCGGGTTTGAACGTCGTGCTAATAAGATGTTATAAGCGTGTGCGCTGGTAGGTTGGCAACTCCGACTTAGGTTGGTAGCTCAGGTCTTCGGTTGGCACTACCGGGTTCGGCCATGATGGAACATTGTCGGGGGGGGGGGGGCGTGGCATTTGTTTACTTAACATGAACTGGTAATTCTCATCGGGGTTTGGTCGGTTTCTACTTCTCTCCATAATCTGTGATTTTTGGAACGATTGTTCGATTGCCTAAGCAACTTAAGAATGCTGTTTGAACTTTGAATTTCATTCTAAATAAACTCTGAGAATTTTGGAAAGTGAACTGTTTTATTTCTGTAGCTGCTGTAATACCTTTTCAATATTTGGGGTCTTCAAATATTGTGGCGACCTGTAGCGTTCTAGTTGTGTCCTGGCAACATGGTCAAATTAAATTAAAGTATTCAACAAGTTTTCATCGGACTGGGAGGTGCTATCAAGAGTTTAAGTTAAGGCACTTAGGCGATACTACAACCCCGGTATCGGCCTAAGTTCCTTACATGGGACTTTAAGGCTAGTGTTTGTCAAGTTTTCAAACTGTGGAGAGAGTTTTACCGACCATAATTGCTACGAGTGAACCCCTAACCGTGGATAACAGCTTCTTCGGGAAAACCTACATCGACCTTGCGGACCGAGAGCAGCCAACCAGACCACATCACCGACGCCACACGACTACAGCTTCGAGTAGCTGTGAGCAGACTTCGCAGCCGACTACGCCTCTTTCACTTCACCCGAAGTGTTGACCAGTGGGTCCAGAGGGGACGGACGACGCTGTATTCGCCACACCACATCGCTCCGCTCATCACGCCGACTACGGACTGCTATCCTGCGCAAGTTAAGTAAAATTATTCTTCATTTGAGATCGGGCCGCTCCATCCTAAACTTTGGCGACAGTTTAGGGCCTGCCTGGAGCATTCTTTCCTATCATCTATGCAGTTTCTTCCTTCTTTTTCGTGCTGTATAGAAACATCACACTTCCATCAATAGTTGCCCAAAATATCTTATGATATTGTTCAAGGGTTACAATCACAGTAACCGCATTTTTACTATTATTTATGCCATTACGGTGGCAAACTTGTGCTCGATTTTACTGAGTGATAAGACTTTGGGGTAATCTATTTTACCTATCAGCCTAATTTTACCTGGCTTTTCATTTTCTTTTCTACGAGTGAATTAACAGTGTTTTGGAACTTTATGTTGGTATGTAACTTCGATCAGCTGTTTTGTGTATACCTCCGATCAGCCTGTTCTTGTATGCAACTCAAAGAGTTTACTACGACCGAGATTGTACATCTTTGCGACGATTTGCTGAGACATACTGCATAGAAAAAGATAATTTTTTTCTCTTTTCTATACCTGTGTTTACCATCTGCTTCAGTGATTGTCTTTGCTGTGTTTACATTTGGATACTTCGATTCTTACAGTGTTTTTGTTTTCTTTAGGAGTGAATACTATTCTTGTGTATTCATTATTTTTAGTTCTTTTTTGTGTTTTGGGAATTTCTATTTTTATTTTTCTTTGTGTGTCTTATTTACATTTAAGCGTCGAACTTTGAAATTTTGAGATCAGCTGTTTGCTGATATTCTGCTATTCCGAATTGTGATAATTTTTTTTGGGGGTTATTCCATTCAATTCCTTTAATATAGTTTTCTTTGGTAGTATTCCCTTATTATTATTGTCAATATGGCATCAAAGGATGACAACCCTGTTAGCAGTTTAGTAACTTGTAATGGGGAGGGGGGAGAGATAAGGACTCATTCAATGATAACCAGGTCTAGGAGCTTAATAAATATGTCACAACAACCTGATGTTCCTGGTTCACAGCCTGCTTCACAGACTGATGAACATTTCAGTGATCAAATGCAACTTAGTGTTAATGAGACTGATAATACTTCTGACAATTCACTTCAGTCTACTACTGAAACTATCCCTGTTCAGGAGGAACTTGTAAAAATACTCAGCAACCCCATCCTCTACAAGTGGCACATTTAGCAGAACAGATTGCAAACTTGACACCTGTTTCTGGTACTGATCTTCCTCTATTGCATTCAGATGAATCTGATATAGAGGACACAGCAGCATTGCAACAGCCTAAGTCACTAAACAACCATGATACCACTTGTCATAGTGTTACCTCATACACGACCTCTGAGAGCGATTTTCCAGGATTTCCTGAAAAAAATAATGGAGATAGCAACACATCTGAAACACAAAATATCACCCTACCACCACCTGCAACCATTACTGGTAATTTACATACAATACATACTACCCACAGGGATAAATACTCAAGCTAGAGCAGTAGAATCTCCCACACAGAGAATGAATGTACCACCACAATTTCAGTGGATGTTTGAACTTTTCCAGGAACAAAAACAAGATTTCAAACAGGATTTCAAGCGTCTTGATGATAAACTTGATAAACACAAGGATGAATTCAATGATAGGTTGGAACAACACAATAAAGATTTGAAACAACTAGAATCAAATTTCAGAACCACCCTTAACAATTCATACATATCTTTGGAACAAAAACTCACACAAACTTTCACAGCCCAAACTAATTCTCTTGAAACCCGCATTAACCACCAATTGGGGGGCAAAATATCAAGTCTTGAAAAGAGCTTAGTAAATTCTGAAGTGAGGTGTGAAGCAAATAAGAAAGAATTCACAAAACAATTACAAGAACACCGCACTGAAATGTTACAGACATTTAACAGCCATGCAGATAAGGTTGAAACACAACTGGAAGATTTTAATATCAGACTTTACTCAGTTAGGGACTCATGCTATAAAAATTCCACCATTTTAAGTAATCAATTGACTAACTTTCAAAAGGAAATTGTACCTAGAATTGATACACAAGATTCCACAATTGCTAAAATATCAGCTGACCTACAACAGTTTGTTTCCACATCAGCTGACTCCATTAAGTCAATTCACAATACTGTTTCTGCAGTAAGTGAAAATGTAGTTCAAATACACAATAAAAGTGCAAGTTTTAGATACTGCTACTGAGACACATACTCAACAACTTACAGAGGTACAAACAAAATGTATTTAGAATGGATGAGGATGTTACTTCCCTTACGCAAGAGGTTGCAAACAGTAAAGTTAAATTGACTTCATTAAATGAACAGGTTTTGCACATTGATCAGAAACAACAACAAACACTGCAACAAGTTTCCGCTTTGGATTTACAGGTCCAAAAGACACAAACTGATATTCAAGGTTGCCAAAGCAAAATGGAACAATTAGTTAAGCAGGGGATATCAGCTGTTGATCTGAGAACATCAGAATTACCTTACTTGGAAACAATAAAATTGAGGGTCAAACCCTTTACTGAAAATGGTTTCTGTTCAACCTGTAGATTTTCTGCAAAGTTTTGAAGCTTTGTCAGGATTTTTGATCTGTTATCTGATAAAGAGAAAATTGAAATTGTATTCCAACACTTAACAGTGAACAAGTAGAATTTGGCCGTAAGGCATAAAGAGTCTTGTGAAACCTTTGCACTATTTAAGAAATGCTTTTTGGATAGATTTTGGTCCACTCACATACAGTTCGCCAGTAAGAAAACCATTTTGAGTTATGATTGTTTTGGGAGGGGGATAAAGATGAAAAGTCTGTTGAACCCCTTACCATCAAACAGAAGGCAAACACTTTTTGCAGAAAGGAGGAATGTTCTTAAACTTAAAATTAGTATACCTCACAAGGTGCCAACACAATTATCCTACCTTTTGAGGATATGTAAGACAATTCCTGCATTTTTAATATTTTTCTACTTTATTTTGGGATTTTTTGTATTTGTATATCTGAGTTCATTGCTCAGCTTGAGTTTTGACTTTTGAAATGGTATTAGGGCCAGAAGATTTGCCAACTCTCTACTTTTCTAATGAGTACTTTCATCTAATAATATTTGAACATCTACCTTGGGAAGTCATACACCAGATTAGATTGGATAGATTTCTGAGACACCAAGGGTGGAACTTATGGATGTTGAGATGGATTGTCGAAGAGATAAAGTTGTTTGTACAAGTAAGGAAGTTGATGCTCTAGTTAAAGTAGAGGTGGAGATATAACATGTTTCCTATATTTTTGGGGGAGGCTGGAAGAGAAGATAGTACCATTTTGGGGGAATGCATCATTATTATTATTATTTTATTAATAGGGCCAGGAAACAGAGTCCTGCCTGCGAATCCCATTATTATTATCAGGGCCAGGAAGCAAAGACTTACCTGCGAATCCCATATTATTAACAGGGCCAGGAATCAGAGACTCACCTGAGAATCCCATAATTATTAATTGCATTTCCACCCATTATTATTATTATTATTATGTATCAGTGTAACAAAACAAGGCGACCTCCTATATAAAAACACATTAGGCATCTAGGGATGACCTCATATACCAAAATAAGGCGTCATTGTTATTCCATATAGTTACACAATTTCATACACAATAAAATATATATATATAGGAAACATGAGCAGTCGACACACTATAGAGACAAAAGCGGAGATGACCAAGTTTGTTGCACATAATGGAGTCTTGGAGATATGATATTAAAACTGATGTGAGTTTACATTCTTCTTGCTGAGGAATGAATTGAAAGCTATTTGGAAGTTATGTACTGTCTTAAGTGTTTATCTATGTACCGTAGAACGGTTTTGAGACAGCAATTCCTATTGTCTTCTACACTAAGAAGGTGAATGATGTTAGTAATATGATGAGGATATACACATGCTTTCACATATTTTTTCTAGTAAAAATAAAGCACTCTACGAAAACTTTTTATAATAAACTTTACTAAAGATTTTCCTACTCTATGTAACACTTCATTCGCTTTTGCCTTATTTACCCAACTTAGGTGAGGATTTTTTGTGCTTTGATGCACTTTAGGCACTTCATAGTGGCCTTCAGCAATTACACTTATGAGAGTAATGTTTTTATAAACAATAACTTATACCACTCGATTTGACTTTGATAAACTATAACCGATATCTATCACTTTTTCTCTTGTAACATTATTATGAGATATTTGGTCCTGGGGACAGAGATCCCATTATAAGTACACTACTATGACCTACCTATTTTTCACAACAAGAGGATAATATACCTATTGTAAATGATATAAAATTTTGTCATCAGTGTACTGATGAAGTGAAACTACGTTTCAAACATACATTATCTACTCTTATTTTACACAGCAGTTTACTGCTGCTAGGAAACTATGTTTCCTTATAATTTTTCCCCTACACATTTTTAGGATGTTACTTTTATTTTGGGGATAGTACTTTGTAAATACCTCTAATAAGTAATATTTCTTATAATTGTAACAAATTCAGTTGAATTAAGTGATCCAATAACTTGGCATGGACCAAGCTCATTTTCCTATGTTTCTAATTTGATATGGATATGCTTGTATTTTTCTTGTACCTTTATATATATATATTTTTCCTTTGGATTCTTTCTTGTAACATTACTTACTTATAGGTATACTTATAACTTGTACATGTTTTTCATTTTTCTTGCTACTTGTAATTATTCTACCACCTTTGCGAAGAAAAATAATTGTTTTTTGTTTCATTTTTCAATAATTTGTGGAAACTTTATTGTAATCACTATGGTTATTGTAATCTTACTTTTGTATCTATTTTTGTATTTTACCTTAATATTTTTTTTATGTATATGTTAGTGGTTAAGAACAGTTTGGCCGCCACTAATTCCCATTTTTGTTTCTTTGTTTTGTATCATTCACAGACCAGCTAGCTGACCGAGTTCCCCAGGCTACTCCTGCTGCGTCAGGAACCGGGGATGTTGGACATTGCTCGGCAGACCTAGCCAAAAGGCTATTGGTTTATATAATTTTGCGAGCCTTAAAGTCTGCGCCCATTTCAGGACTTGGGTTGTCACCCATTTAGGGAGTTCTGTGACAAGGGTTTAAAGTGTGTAATGGGAAAGTGGTAGATTTAAGGCCATTATAAAACAGTATAGTATTCAACAAGGACATTTATAGAACGAAAGACTTTCCGATATGGAATTTTAAAGTGTGATTATTGTAAAACACCATAACTTTTCATTTTTTGTTCTTTATGTCTATGTTCATAAAATGTTACACTCTAAGGTTTTTTCTTAAAACAAATTTGATGTTCCTTGTAATGATATTTTTCTATGTACTTTGGTAATGTGCATTTATACCATTTACATTTTGTATTTTGATAATATGTTTGATATTTTGACAATTTTGTGATTGATTTGTGTTATGAACCTTTTTTTGTAATTTATATTTATACCACTTACATTTTGTATTTTGATAATATGTTGGATATTTAAACAATTTTTGGGATTATTTATGTTACATATGTTTATAATTTTGTGATCATTTCAATTTAATATTTCATATTTTACATTTTTTTTTGCAATTTGGTCATAAATTTTCATCAATATGTATCCTTTTAAGAATGAATGAGTTTTTGTAGAATTTTTGTAATAATTTTGTGAGTGAAAGTTAAAGTTTTTGAGATTGTTACAAACAATAATATTTTTGCTTTTGAGTATGAATGGTGGACAGAGAACCGAACCAACAAGCAATAGTTAGATTTTGTGGGAATAATTCATTTCTTTTTGGGAACTCAAATTTTTATTTTTTTATTTTTATTTTCAAGATGTTCAGTTAGTTTTCTTGGGAAAATAACTTCAATCTTCGGGGGGCATGTAAGCATCTTAGAATTTTAGTAAATTCTAGCCTCTCACCTTTAGGTATTAGGGGGAAAGCTTATTCTGTAGTAAAAGATAGTTTTCAGTTCATGTACAGGTTATGGGAGTAAAGCTTTAGATACTATAACCAAACACACTAAATAAAACCCTTTAGGAATAATAAAAGTATTTTAAAATTAAATAAATGCTCTAAATAAACCTTTGATAACAAAAAGAAACATCAGTTTGGGAGGAAATAGATTGAATCCCCCAAGTTCAGTTTTCAAATAATAAATTTTGATATAGGTTAACTTTACAGTTTCTAAACCAATTTGAATGCAGTAAAGACTTCAGTAGTTGCTAAATGCCGAATATAAACTTTGAATAATGATAAATAAACTTTAAATCAACTGAAAATTAAATAATCATCAGTAATCCAACTTTGTAATTATGAGCTTCTAACTGGGGAGCATTTTGTCATTTTTAAACCAATTTAGGAGCAAGAAAGTAACTCAATACTTAATAATCCAACTATACTAATTTTCTGTAATGATATGAACACCTTTTACTAACCTTAAATATGATAATCCAAAATAATCCAGTTTAGTACACAAGCAATTTCTAATATTGGCATTTCACTGTTTTCACACACTTTCGAACAAAATAAAGTAATTGTAGGGAAGTAATCATGCAATTAAAATATAAATTCACTAAAATTTCGTAGTTTCTGAACGTTTAAATAACTTAAATCAATTTTTATACTTCGTCAGATGCTCTACACTTTTAATAATTTTTTATCTCAAAATCCCTAGCGAACATTCGAAATAAAAAGTAGATTTCCGGGAAGACTAAAAATCTAATATCACATATAATAATTTCAAGTAATTCAAAGTAATAGAACGATCTTATAGAGATCTTAAAATTTATTTTTCATTGCAGCCATGTGGGCAACTTAGAAATATTTTTCAACGATCTAAAGTAGATACAGAGATGAGATAACTTTCAGAATAGTAATTAATTCAGAGAATCTCGTGGTAATTTTAGATTTGCGATAAAAATAACAGAAATAAAGTTATAAAATTAAACTGAAATTGCACTTTGGTTACGTCGTAGTTAAACTTTCCCCTGCACCAATCTTAATAAAAATTACACGATAGACTCAGGAATTTTTATATAACAAAGTGATAATAATATAATTTGCATAAATTGTAGCGTTAATAAAATGACGAAATGTAGAAATTTCCAGAACAATAGTAATTCCCCAGAGTAGGAAAGTAGTTCACTCCTACGCTAAGATCTTTTAAACCAGATGCTTAAAATTATTCACTAAATATCCATTATTTCACAATTAAATATGTCGGAACACTGTCACACCTAAAGTTTTGGATAACTGTTTAGTTACTGAGATATTTCAGATCTAAATCGTCTATGTGTTAGCAGAAAGTTGTATTTTGGCTCTGACGTCAGCGAAGGTATAAAACATGACGCGTGGTGAAGACGGGGTCTTTTCCGGGTTGAAGTCGTGCTAATAAGATGTTATAAGCGTGTGCGCTGGTAGGTTGGCAACTCCGACTTAGGTTGGTAGCTCAGGTCTTCGGTTGGCACTACCGGGTTCGGCCATGATGGAACATTGTCGGGGGGGGGGCGTGCGTGGCATTTGTTTACTTAACATGAACTGGTAATTCTCATCGGGGTTTGGTCGGTTTTCTACTTCTCTCCATAATCTGTGATTTTGGAACGATTGTTCGATTGCCTAAGCAACTTAAGAATGCTGTTTGAACTTTGAATTTCATTCTAAATAAACTCTGAGAATTTTGGAAAGTGAACTGTTTTATTTCTGTAGCTGCTGTAATACCATTTTCAATATTTGGGGTCTTCAAATATTGTGGCGACCTGTAGCGTTCTAGTTGTGTCCTCGGCAACATGGTCAAATTAAATTAAAGTATTCAACAAGTTTTCATCGGACGGGAGGTGCTATCAAGAGTTTAATTTAAGGCACTTAGGCGATACTACAACCCCGGTATCGGCCTTTGTCCTTACAGGACAACAGAACCAACTTGGTATTATTTGAGAAAATGCTTTTGGTAAAGCTAAATACCACGTAGTTTTGGAATAATTTGACACTGAAGTTACCATTACAGCAATGGCATACCTTTCGGTAATACGTACAGATACAATACAATACAATACATTCATTTTCCATTGATCCCAATATAAGAGACTGGCTCTGTGGGATGTGGAAAGTTGTCAATTTACAGATAAACAGTTGCATAACAAAATAATAAGTACACCACTAGATGTACAGTCATAGAATACAAGGTACATTAAACACTTCCATTACAAAATAATACATACACCAGAAGATGTACAGTCATAGGATATATGGTACATTAAAAAAAAAAATTAACAAAATAATACATACACCACAAGATGTACAGTCGTAACATATATGGTACTATAAACAGTTACATAACAAACTAAATACATACACCAGGAGATGTACAGTCATAGCATACATGGTAAATTAATTATTTGAACTATATTTACACAAGATACTGGCAGTTATTTTTAAGAGACCTTAGAAATAAATTCTTCGACAGAGTAGAAGGAGTTGTCAATTAAATATTCTTTCAATTTTTTCCTGAATTTATTCTTATCATCTACTAGACATTTAATATGTGTTGGGAGCATATTGAAGATATGTATCCCTGAATATCGGACCCCTTTTTTGAACAAATGACAATGACTTGTAAGTCTTGTGAAGATCATTGTTACTTCTAGTGCCGTAATTGTGTATTTTTACTATTTGTTCAAACAGAGTATAATTTGTGACTACAAAGGACATGAATGTGTATATATATTCAGATGCTAATGTTAAAATCCCTAACTTCTTGAACAGCTCTCTACATGAAGTTCTATTGCTAACCCCACACATTATTCTTATTACACGCTTTTGGGCTCTGAACACTTTATCTCTATGGGTAGAATTGCCCCAGAATATTATTCCATATGACAATAAGGAGTGAAAATAAGCAAATAAACTAGCTGCCTCATACGGAGATCACCTAAAGCTGAAATTGTACGAATTGCTTTAGTAAGTCAGAAACATGTACTTTCCAATTTAAATTATGATCAATACACAAACCTAGAAATTTCACACTATCTACCTCTTGAATGGACTGGCCTGCAAATTTTATGTCTATGTCAGGTGTTACTCTGTGTGATGTACTGAATTGCATATACTGAGTTTTATCAAAGTTTAAAGACAAGCCATTAGCTGTAAACCATTTATTAATCAGTTCAAAGACATAATTTGAAATATATTCTGTAGATAAATCTGGAGTGTTTTTAATTCCTATGTTTGTGTCATCTGCAAATTGGACAAGTTTTGAGTTTTTAGATGAAAACACAGGGTAGATCATTTATATATATTAAAAACAATAGTGGCCCCAATATAGAACCCTGAGGTACTCCACATCTGATTAATTTCCACTCAGAAAACAGTGGACCTCTTAAGGCAGCCTTAAAATTCTCCATTGACACTTTCTGTTTTCTATTTAGAAGGTAAGAACTAAGCCATTTATTAACAATGCCA
Organism: Vandiemenella viatica; assembly: GCA_031002005.1. Taxonomy (NCBI): domain Eukaryota; kingdom Metazoa; phylum Arthropoda; class Insecta; order Orthoptera; family Morabidae; genus Vandiemenella; species Vandiemenella viatica. The sequence goes on from JARYHS010013630.1 coordinate 110,012,743, forward strand.
TCTATACCATAATACTTAAGTTTCTGTATCAGAATTTTATGATCTACACAGTCAAATGCTTTAGATAAGTCACAAAAAATTCCCACAGGAATTAATTTCTTATTTATTCCTTCTAAAATATTGTCAGTGAATGCAAATATAGCTTGTTCTGTTGAACTGACCCTTTTGAAAACCAAATTGTGATTTAGTTAGAATATTATTATTTTTTAGATGTTCATAAACTCTATTGTACATTGCTTTCTCAAAAACTTTGGAGAAGGCTGTTAGTAATGAAATTGGTCGGTAATTCGATACGGCTGCCTTATCTCCCTTTTTATAGAGTGATTAACTACAGCATACTTAAGCCTTTCTGGAAAAGTCCCCTCAAGTAGAGATATATTGAATAGATAACTTAGTATATTACTTAATTCTGTGGAGCACAATTTAATTAATCTGCTGGAAATCACATCATAACCACTTGAGTATTTGCTCTTAAGGGATTTGATAATTTTTCTTATTTCTTCTGGAGTAGCTAATTTTATAGACATAGAGTTAATTTTTCTTGGAAGCCTTTTTTTGACAAAATCCATACTGTGTGTCACTGAGCTATTAGCAGTCAACTTATCAGCAACAGATAAAAAATGTTTATTAAAATTATCAGCAATTGAGAAATTAGATTCTACTGAATTTTCTTTGACAAAAATATCATTACTTGTTTGATTACTCTTTCCTGTTTCCTTTTTTACAATGTCCCATATTGTTTTAATTTTATTTTCAGAATCATGAATTTTATGTTTGTAGTACATGCTTTTAGATTCTTTAATAACCTTTTTCAGTATTTTGCAGTACTGTTTGTAATGTGTTTTAACATTAGCATTCTCACTGTTCCTAGAGGCAATATACAACTTCCTTTTATTAATGCATGATGTTCTAATGCCAATAGTTATCCAAGGCTTTTGTTCTTTTTGAGAAGCATGACACTTTTTCAAGGGGAAGCAACTTTCAAAGAAATTTAATACAATGTCACTAAAAATGTTGTATTTTTCATCCATACCTTGAGCACTGTATAACTGTTCCCAGTTTGTGGCATTCAGGCACTTTCTAAAACAAGTAACTGACTCATCATTTATTATACGCTGAAGTTTAAAGACATTACTCTTAGTGCTAGTTCCTATTGAAGTGTTGATGGTTAATAACTGGGCATCGTGATCCGAAAGTCCATTGATGGATGGCTTGATGGTATAACTGAATTTTGAGGTATCTAGGAAAACATTGTCTATAGCTGAGTGACCATTATTCATTATTCTAGTTGGAAAATTAACTACCTGAGTTAAATTGAATGAACTGACTAATGATTCTAACATGACTTTACAGGGTAAGTTATTTAGAAAATCTACATTAAAATCACCACATACTACTATGTTGACTTCTTTTCTGCTTAAAAATGTTAATAAGAGTTCAAACTGGTTCATAAAAAGAGGAAAGTTTCCCAATGGTGCTCTATATACTGTTACTATTATGAAAATTTCATTATTGAATGTTAGCTGTGTAGCACAGGCTTCAAAATGTTGGTCAACACAATATTTGGTAATACTTATATCCTCAAAACTATAACCATTTCTAACATAAGTGACAACTCCTCCTTTCTCCAAGTTCGTTCTACAATAATTAGAAGCTAAATTAAAATCAGTTAAATTTGACATACCTATTCCTGCAGTTATATGGTGTTCAGACAAGCATAAAACATCAATTCTACTTATATCATTTAATTCATTTATGTGGACTAGCAATTCATCCACTTTATTTATTAACCCTCTGATATTCTGATGTAGTAAATTAATCCCTACACAATTTTTAGTTTCGGTATCTGAAAACTCATTATTGTTTAAACTAATTTCTCTTAAAAATCTCTGCCTAATACATGATCCTAATCTAAAAAAGGAGCTGCCCTATCACCATTAACAACAGATATCTATTCATGTGAATTTGTGGCCCCAATTAATTGTTTCGCTATGAGATCTGAAAGAAACCCCCTTCCCTCTACTCTTCTCTCAGTAACGAAATCTCTTCCATAATTTCTTTTGACGATCCCCGTTTAATATACTTCGGTCCGAAGGGCACAAAGCAGAATTAATCATCAGTAAAATCAATGGACAACAGAACCAACTTGGTATTATTTGAGAAAATGCTTTTGGTAAAGCTAAATAATTTGACACAAGTTACCATTACAGCAATGGCTTACCTTTCGGTAATACGTACGTTTATATACAGAATTATAGACGTTACAACTGGCCATAAATTTTGTTACAAACGATTCTTACAACGTATTTCCATGCTTGGTGTGTGTTTTTACAATTTGGTCCTCGGTTGATGTCAACGTAAACGGGAATTCTTTTCGTTTGTTCTAATGAAGAATTAAGATGTCAGCCATGCGATTATTAACATCTCATGCTAATATAGCTGCCACACATGACTTATATGAATGTAAACATCTCAGTGTCATATGTCTGCCATTATAACTGCATGGTTTGTATTATTACGTGTACCGATATATGTTCTCTACAGTCCATATGGATGTGGGACGCAGTTTTCTCTCCAAAAATGAATTTTAAGATACACTTGCAATAAAAACAAATGGTAAAAAATATGTATTTGTTGCGTAATAACTTGTCACAATGTACCTACATTTCGAAGCGGAAGGAAACGTCTGGTCAAAATCTCTCTCACATAAGGTTCCTGTTAAAAGTTTTATCGACGTATCCTAACGTGTCTTTTTGCCCTTTCTTATCATAAACACAGGGCCGCATTTAGTGTCTGTAGGCCCCTAGGCTATTATAATACCTGTGGTGCGGGCACTTTACGATTTGTAGGACCATAGGGTATGACTGTGGTGCGTGTCCTTATATATATATATATATAAAGTAATATCAGATACTTACTATTACTTTAATAAACCTTTTAATGCAAAATATTGAATAATGTAAAAATTATCGAGGATAACTTACCGAAGAATCGAAAGCTCGTAACGTGTTTTATGTATCGTTTCCGAGATTGAAGTGAACGATGTTATCAAGTGATGCTTGCAAGTTCAATTTTTCGACTGATGATTTATAGATAAGGTGCTGCCTATTTTAGTGGTGTTGTTGCAACCAGGGCCGGCGGATAATGTGGGTATGGTGGGTATCAGTACCCACCCGGAATTTCCCGGGTGGGTATTTCACCCACCCGGAATTTGAGAGTTCAGAGACGAAAGAATTGTGAGAAAGAAAGAAAGAGAGAGCAGAGCCTAAGCATGTTAGTTCGTTCCATCCTTTAAAATGCGTGTATAATAGCCAGTGTACCCACAACAACACCATTAGCGACGCGCTAAATTCCTTTGATGTTTCAATAGAGTCCGACACCACAGATGTCGCCTGCTGAGCAAACAATCTTGTGAGTGAACGCAAGAAAATAGTGTACTTCCAAAGCAGTCGTGCGTGAAAGCTGCATTAGTGTATTTCGAAGGCATTTTGGGTAATTCTAAAAAAAGAAATCAATAAAAAAAATCAAACAGATAAATTCGTAGTGAAGCTGAAAAGGGGAAACGAATTGATAATGCTAGAAGACAGCAGAAAGTGGAGGATAAATTTGCATCGCCCTTAAACGAATGATCCACTGGAACCTTAAAAGATGGCCTTGTTCAGTCAGCTGACAGTCAAAATCGTGAAAGTAAGTAAAAGTAAAATTCTTATTCTTCACTCTATACATAAATACGTGCGCATGTAATGAATATTCACGTGTATGTACTAGAGATGTAACGGAAGCGACATTATGGAAGCGGAAACAGCAGCCTAAGTTATATGAAAATATGATTTAGAGTCTAGTTACTTCTCTTTAATAAAAATGACAAGTGGAATAATGTTTATTTTAATAATCAAACCAAACAGTAACAGTAACTTACTTTGAAGTAGTAGTTTTCTAATTACTATAATTAATATTCGAAAGCTTGAAGTGCCAAGTTATTTTTTAAAAACAAACGTTTAGCAGCCTTTTAATTTTTTCTTTCCACCCCCTCCCCCCCCCCCCCCACACACACACAAATTAAGCCTTCTTTCGCTGAACAATTTTTCGCTTTACACTGTTAGGCGGGGCTGACAAAAACCTGGGAACTAATGGAAACAACATAGAATACTTGTGATCGTTCATTTGCCATCACTTAAGAAGATCTACTTTTAATGACAGTTCTTTTTGCTTTTACTACTTGACTAGAGTGATACTGGTAAATTTTTTTCCCCATATAACTTAAGATCTACATTTAATTTTTCAGACGTTTTAAATTCTTCTGGATGGATCGATTTCAAATTGCTTTTTAAAACAATGGTGGTACGTTCTTTCAGAGAACGTTCCTTTTTACCTAATGTACATTTGGCCACAGATTCAGTTATTTTGTACACAAATATCTAAATAGAACTTAGTTTTGGTTTCATTTTGAGACGCGCTACTATCATCTGATAAAACATATACCTAAGGGGCCCACAGACGACCAACTTGATTGCCAACTTTGTAGAGAACCTAATTGGCAACCAAGTTGTATATATAAACATCAAGTCCGAGTACGTGTCATCAGGTTTATTTGATGGATGTTTTCTCTTGCCACTCTCTGTTATTTTGTATGGCGGTTTTAAACATTTTGGTTACAGTAGAGCGTAGTTTGTTGCAGTTTTTGGTTTTAAGAGAGTTGTGTGAAGATGAGGTGATCCTGCTGGTCTCAAAGGAATGGCATCAAAATTTCACAGATTTCTCCGTTCAATTTTTAGTGAGGGATATACACGCTCTAAACCTGACTATTTTCAAAACTTTTTTAGACTGGGTAATAAAACCTATTATGAATTGCAGGACAAATTGCGAAAATTTATTTAAAAAGACACCAACATGAGGATTTTATTGCTGTGAACGAATGGTCTTTCGCAACCCCCATATTTTTAGCTAGTGGTCAGAGCGTCAATGATTTAAAATTTTTCACCGCTATATCGCAACAAATTCTTGGAACAAAGAGACTTGTAGTGTTATGAACAAAGTTTTATTAGAAATTTTAATCACCTGGTAACGTAGCGAAAGGTGAGTCGAAGTAACATGCCACGTACTCTCTTTGGCTCCGGCTCCAAACCTTTAGCTCAGTTCTATGTTTTTCAGTTGTCTCTGGTAGCCGGTTCTAATATTTCTGATTCTTTTCTTAAAACTATTAATATTCTTATTTAGCCCAATTTTTTGGAAAAGAAAAATGATTTTTTTTTCACGCATTCTTCTTTTTGTTGCGATTCTGGAAATTTGACGTTCCAAAACATGGGCAGTTCTCTTAGCGTATCAAAAAATGCACCCAGATTAGAATGTTTGGTATTCTTCCCATATTCGAAAATCAATATTTGACCTCAAACAGTAGTATACGAAATAAACGAAAAACGAACAGTAATCGAAAACAATAACATTGACAGAACAGTTCGAAGTTAAACGACTGATGCTGAAAACTGTGTTGTAAACTTTCCCACAGACGCTACAAAAATGTCGCCCACCAAATACGAAAGTTTTTGATCTCATTTCTAACCGGATCTCAACATGTTAACCATCAACCTACTTATAGACGTTCATCACGGCACCAAGGGTTGGTAACCAAGTTAATCGTCAGGGGACTCCTTTAAAAGTACACTACACGAAGCATGTAATAAGGGGGCATCCATAAATTACGTGAGGTGTTTTTCCGGATTTTTGGACCCCCCCCTCCCCCCTGGTGAGATTTCGTGAGATCTGGCCGGACCCCCCCCCCCCCCTCTGGTGAGATCTGGTCCGTGAGAACCCCCCCTAGATATCGCCCTGGAAACTTTTTTTTTTAGGTCACACCCTAACTTTTTGACGAAATACCCTCCTAACATCGACTTTGCCGCAAATTGGAGAATTTTTTTTTTTTTTGCTCTACTGTCCCCAAATGTTTTGCAAAATCTTACGTGAGATTTCTGTAGACCCCCCCCCCCCCTCCCCCTTGGTGAGATCTGGTGAGATTTCGCCGGACCCCCCCCTCCCCTATTTCACCTCACGTAATTTATGGATGCCCCCTAATTATAAAAAAAGTAACCCTCACCGATACGTCACCAATCCCGAAAATGGCAAGGAGGATGGTCACTGCATCACGACAATGCTCCCTCCCACACATCGATTGTTGTGCAGACATGACTTGCAGCAAAGAACATTCCAGTCCTCCAGCAGCCTCCCTACTCACCGCCATTGGATTTCTGGCTCTTTCCCAAGATGAAAATGGGCCTCAAAGGTAACCGTTTTGCCACCATAGAAGACATAAAAAACAAAGCGACGGTTGTACTTCGGAAGATACCAAAACAGGATTTTCATCGTTGTTTCCAGCAATGGCAGGAGCGGTGGAGCAAGTGTATGTACAGAAGGAGCCTTTGTTGAAGGAGGTTAGGTAAATGTGTACTTATCTTTTGTTAATAAAGAGTTACAATGAAATTCCGGGAACTTATTGACTGCCCCTCGTATGAATTCATTTTTTCCCCTATAAACTACTTCGAGTAGTTCTCCAGTACCATTTATTTTTAAAAACTGGGCGAAGGACAATCCATGGCCTCAACTTAATAAGCCTTATTTGTTTTGGTCACAAACATTTTCGCCAAGCACAAGTGAGAACTCTCAAAACTCAGAGGTCAGTGCTACGATGGGGCTTCTAACGTTTCTGGAAAAATAACGGGATTACAGTCACGAATACGCAAAGAAGAGCCTCCAGCATTATTTGTGCACTGTAATCTTGAAGTACAAGATGGAATTAAGAGAATTATAATAGCAAGAAAATTTATTGGAACAGTAAAAGATTTGATAAACTACGTGCGAGACTCGCCGAAACGGCTTGGACAGTTTAAGAAACTACAAATTGGAATACAAAAAGAATGATTATTTGCCTTCTCTTGCAGCCTATTGTCTGATAAGGTATTTATAAAAAATTACAAGTTTTAATGAATTTTTTTTGGTTTATCTACGTAAAAATATTTATTCTTGTTTTTACAAATGGTTAATGAGAATAAAATCTTTTAAATCAGTAAGAGCTAATTATCAGCAGCTGATGCAATGTTTGTACGATCATTCTGTAGCCAGAGAAGCAGACAGCGCTGTCGCTGCTAAGGCTTCTGGATTTTACTCCAAAATGGAATCATTTGAGTGTATTTTCTATTTAACAATGCTAACAGAAATTTCTGATCGCGTGGAAATTTTGAATGCAGATCTACAGAAATCTAATTTATGTGTTATTGAATCTTATGAGAAGATAGAAGCAATCACCGTGTTTTGTACTGTGCTCGAGAGTCAAAATTCGTAGAAATTCGGCGGAAAAGTGTACAGTTAGGTACTAACTATGAACTAAGTGAACCTCAAATCCCACATCAACTCAAAATTTCGTTCAAGGTAAGAGTGAAAATCTTCGATTCGAAACCCCTCAAGATTTTCTCCGCAAATCTTATTTTTATGACCAAGTACTAATGTCGTTAAAGAGTCGATTCGTCAACGTTTCCACCCACTTCTTCAAATCTTTAGTACGATTCGCTCTGGGACAGCCCACAAATGTAGCAAAAATCATAAATTTCTACAATCAAGGTTTTGACCAAGAAAGATTCTTCAGTGATAGAGACATGTTGTTGCAACTTTTGAAAAGGCAAGATGAGGAGGGAAAAAATTTAAGAGAGGTTGTAGATTTTTTACAGAAGTACAAATGGACTAGAGGACTCATACCAGAGTTTGTACGCTTCGTTCGACTACTCATCACAATTTTTGGGTAGTCCTGTTGAAATTAACGAAGTTTTTCGGTCTTACGCCGACTCAAGAGTTACATAAGGCCTTTTTTTTTTTTTTTTTTTTTTTTTTTTTTTTTTTTTTTTGAAGGAGCATCTCGGCATTTGCTTGGAGTGATTAGGGGAAACCATGGAAAACCCAAATCTGGATGCCCGGACGGGCATTCGAACCCGCGTCCTTTCGAATGCGAGAAGCGCATTACAGTTTTTGCATTGCGCAATTGATACTGATTAATAGTAAATTTTTAAAAAATAATAATGTTTCGTACATAGCTAATATATATTAGTGAATAAATTGTATGATGAATTTTTAAATTCATTTTCTAGTTTTTCTCCTATAAATTTCTCTTAAGAATTAGATTCCATAGTTATCACTATTATTATTTAAAGTAAGATTTTTCAGGGAACTACCCCCCCCCCCCTTTTTCTTTTCTTGCCTGACTACCCACCCGGGCCTAACACAAAACGCCGGCCCTGGTTGCAACCAAACACCCTCAGCAAAAGCCCGCGGAATAACAAACTCAAAAGTTTTAGTAACAAAATGAGACCTATAGGCCTAGTTGTTAAGATAAAGCAATCGATAATAGATTATTAACATCACCAAAGCATGAAATAGAGAAAGATTAAAAGACAATATTGATTATTCACACACGCATGTCAACAAGATGACAGCGACTAATATATTTTTTTATTTTTTTTATTTTTGTAAATTAGCCTATGCCTAAATGCGGCTCTGAACTGCCATGCAAAGTATCAAACTCAGAAAATATGTTAATTTTTTACGTTATCTTTGAGTTAATTTTTAACTAAAAGTAGGTTTTTACGCAATTACTTTTCCCACTATTTTTACATTAACTTTACGAAATATGCCATCTCATCTTCTGTGCTCATCTCGTGCAAGGAGGAAAATACATGAATATTAACTAAACTGCTGCGAGAGGTAACAATCTAGCCAAGAAGAATTCGATGTATAATGCTTAATGTACTTAATGTTGCCAGTTTGAGCAAAGCGCTTTGGTGTTTTGCTTTTAACGCGGCGAAATACTTATGATAGGTTATAGGCGTTAGAGCATATTTCAGAAATGCTCATCGAATGGTAAGTACAATGTATGTACAGCTGGAATCGTAATCCTAGTAAATATACCAATATACTTTGAAGACGTTCGAATTATAAAGCTTGTGTTAACAGTTTTAGATGCAGGTCCCTCTAAAATAAAGTATAGGAATCAGACCAAAACAATATGCTGCCGATTGTTATCTACTGGTAATAAAGGGTTTTGTTAGTAGTGTGCAGTTTAATCCGAAATGCGGTGTAACAGACTACGGCAATAGCCATGATTAAGTAAACCATCGTATAGAAATCTTCAGATTTAATAATTGACATTTTATTTTGTTTACAATCAGTAAGGAAAATTACAAAACAAAAGGATGCATGAAAGACAGCCTTCGTTCAAACTGATACACAATTTTTGACAGATTTTTCATTCATTCTGATTTTTCTGCCGCCTTTCAAACCAATTTCCACAAAATAAACCGTTTTGACGTATTTTTCACTCAAACGCTACTGACAGGATCAATTTTAATATTTTTGTAATTCATTAAGTACTAAATTTTCCAAGTTTCTCATTTCACGGTGTTTTATCTGTCAAAATTTCCTAAGCATATTGAAGAAATAAATGCCAAGGACTTTTATGCTTCCCCACCTCAATTATTGCGACGTTGTACAAGTTCGGAAGACGCGAGAAAACTTAAGACATATTATCAACTCTTATTTTAAGCGATATGATCGGTCTGGTGGCTCAGTGGTTAAGCGTCTGGGTGGAGATCGAGAGGTCCCCGGTTCGAATCCCTGTCTCGGCGGGAATTTTCAAAGGCACCTAACCCGACCTTCACCTCTGCTACAGCTTGCTGTGTAAAGTGAACTGCACCATAACGCTTCCGTGGTTCGGAATCCCCTGTACCCGGCAGGATTATCGGGTTAGGTTAAGGCGGCTATGACAGGGGTGGAATGCGCAGCCAGTAAAAATCCTATCTCCAGGTCATCTCCACACAGAGTTGTTATTATGACTCGTGTTTTAATCGGCTGCGAACTGCGACTGGGATCGTGTATCCCCGTCATTTGATCACTTTGAGATGTTGCGGGTCTGTATTCGACGATTCCACTGCACTGTCTCTCCTTCACCGTCTCTTAGCCCTCAAAATTACGTCTTCGTCATAATAGAAACACCTGATCCCTCAAATAAAATATTCTATCTGCTCCCATAACTTGGAAACCCTCGCCAATTCATTCTGCATGTCAGCGTCTAGAGTGTGTAATATTCTTTCAATGAAAACAAGAACTACAGATGAAATCAATTGATTTAAAAACGCTTAAATGAATAAAGATTACCAGCCTCAGCGCTAGCTGTCCAGCCTTTCCTTCCCCATTTCACTTATTGGCCCTCGCTAGAATTTGTGCCGTTTCCTCTTCAGTATCACTAGTATTGGTTTGCACCACTTACCTATTCATTTACCAGTCATACCTCAATAGATTATTAATATTTTAGTTACTATCTTAGGTAGAGAGTGAAAAAAGTATTATAAACTAGTTTTTACCTAAGGTTTGAATTATGTACTTTAAACACCAGGTATGATGTAAGAGAGGGCTTGGAAGCCCTAAGCTTGACAGTATTTAAATAAATAACACATCCTGCATGAAAATTTAATTAATAATAAATTAAAAGTTATGGAAATATGTTCTTTGAATAGTTGTTTCAAGTTATCCATGTGAAAGTTCTATATACAACAAAACCCATAAATAATATGAAAAAAAATAATGAGAATAAATAATCATTTGTTTATTTAGTGGGGAGTTATCAATAAAATTACCATTTTAATTTTTTTCAGTCTGAAATATATTATTCATCACCTCCACGAGTACCCTGTTCCTATTGAACTTCCATAACGACAAATGAAAACTTTTCTACTCCATTTTAACTGAAACCAATTGCTACCATTATTCTGGATTTATCGCTAGTATATGCTATGTACATGCCCACAATTCTTTTCATCTGCCTTCTGTCCTGCAATGGCTCCCAACTCAAATCTTTTATCATTTCAGTTACTGAGTGAATCCTTCGGTAATTTTCACAGTCAAATGTAGAAGCCATCCTTTGCACGCCCTCAAACTCTATTATTTGATGGGTATCATATCATCCCATGGGATAAAAACAGACAGCCAAAGGTATATTGAATGCTCATGTATGATGGGAATAATCATAAATGCTAAAGAAATAGTTGAAGCTGATTAAGCAGCTAAGAGAAGGGGGTAACAACTGGGAAGTAGAAGGGCAATACTGATAAGCCACTTATGAGACTGTTACTTGTGAGCTGTAGGCGTATAATAAACAAAATAATAGAGTTTAGTGACTTAATAGATTAATACAAACCACAAATTGATATATGGGTGGTATCTTGATTAAAATATTAGAGTACTAGACAATAAGTTGCAGAGATAGAAGAGCAATTGGTGCAGGGCTATTCATACTGGTAAGCGAAGCCTCCTACAGTTCACTGGTATTATTCCAGGATCCAGGGTCTATTTTTGCACTTGATTACTATCAAGCTATCCAGCTCATTTTGATGAGACGCCCAACAATTTCCTCTTTGAAAATCCTTGACTGTGGTAGCTAACAGGGGTAGCAGGGATAAAATATATCGATTTGATGATTCTCAAAAATTGATTACTAACTTTTTTTTGTTAAATCTCAAGATAATTATCTGAATTATTCGAAAAAATATTTTTCTTACAAAATGTATGGTTATATCAAAGAGTCCCCTTCTTCCAACATATATCGATAACAAGGTCATCAAAATTGATTACTAACCAGCTGATTTTTTTTTTCTGTTGCTTAGTTTATATTTATATATTTAACAGTCACATTGTCCTACAAATTGTGTGGTACATTATCTCGGTCCTCCAATTGAATACATATTTGAAATTCATTAAATTAAAAAGCAATTTATTTTCTGTATTTTGCAACTACAGCGAAATCCACATCGGTACGCATGTGCAGATCATTGCTTACTGTGTTTTAATATCCCACGTTAGTGTCGACCATAAGCGTGCAAAGATTTCTTCAGTCGACCATGTGTTTGTCTCTCGAGAAATAATTTCAAGAAATGTTTTTTGTGCTGCAAATAATTATGGAGTGTTTTTTGTGTAATTTGTCATGTGAAAACACTACTTTTTGAGAGAAAAGAGAAGAAGTAAAGAAATTTAATAAAAACATTTGGCTTTCTTGCAAAACTTTATTATCTGCTCGAAAGCATCATCAACACAAATATCTAAATGTTGTACTGCCTGAAAATTGGAATGACGAAATAATAGGTTCACCTTATGTTATAATACAAATAGGAAAACGAAACAATGACAATTCTTGTCGGACTAATGATAAATACCTGTTTTCTTGTAGGACACTGTTTCATTTGGGCAGAAAATACAGTAACATATTATGTAATATTTTTGTCCTACAGTTAGTAATGAGAAAATTGGTCTTGTGGCATTAACAACTTTTGAGCTTAGGACCAGGATAACGTACCACACAATTTGTAGGACAATGTGACTGTCAAATTTATATAAATATAAACTAAGTAATAGAAAAAAATCAGCTGGTTAGTAATCATTTTTGATGATCTTGTTATTGATACATGTTGGAAGAAGGGGACTCTTTGATGTAACCATACATTTTGTAGGACAAAATTCAGATAATTATCTTGAGATTTAACAAAAAAACCTAGGTAGTAATAAATTTTTGAGAATCATCAAATCGACATTTTTTATCCCTGTTACCCTTGTTAGCTACCACAATCAAGGAAAATTAGCTTGATAGTAATCAAGTGCAAAAATAGACCCTGATTCCTGGACAATATTCAAAGATCACAGCCACAGGTTACTAGGGGTAGTTTTCTAAGGTGAAAATAATAGGAAAACTCAGGATGTTGGCTGCTTACTGCAATGTAAGAATGAATGTTGAAGAAAAACTGGATTCATGCTCGGAGTTCAGAAGTGAGCACAGAATGGTCATTATTGGTGAGGATTTAAACTTACCAGGTGTCAGATTAACACAAGGGAACAGAAATTTACAGATACATTAGTAAGGGAATGAGGCCTCACACAATTGGCAGAAATGTGTATGAGGGGACCAAACATTTTGAATATCTTCCTGATAAAGCCTTGTGAGATTTCAAGTAAGAGAAGGAATAAGTGATCATGAAATATTCTGATGACTTTTAGAGGATTCATTAAAACAATGGTCAAAATTCGAGGTGGTGATAGGTACAATTATAAAAAGGCAAATATTTTGGAGATATTTCAGGGGACAGTAGAACTGGAGTAAGAATAGTTCAAGGGGATAATAGGAATGTGGGAAGAAATGTTTAGTATAAATAAGAAAATAAAGAAAAGTGTGTAATATAGATTCTATAATAGGGAGGTGAGCTTAAAGAGGTTTGTATGAAGAGAACAACCGATTGTGGTGGTGTAACGGATAGCGTTCTGGCCTCGCATTCGGGAGGACGGCGGTTCGAATCCCCGTCCGGGCATCCAGATTTGGGTTTTCCATGGTTTCCCAAATCACTCCAGGCAAATGCCAGGATGCTTCCTTCAAAAGGCCATGGCCGAATTCCTTCCCATTCCTTGCCCCCCATCCTTTCCCGTCTCTAAAGACCTCGCTGTTAGAGAGACGTTAAGCAGATTTAAAAAAAATAATAAAAAAAAATAAAAGAAGAGAACACTTTAGAATTAACAGACATGAAGGCAGTAAGGAGTGCTTGAAACAACCAAACAAAGAATTAATAACCACAAAGAAGTAATAAAAACGTGGGTTTACGAAGAATATTATGGGTGCAGGGTACATACTGAAGAATGTATTTTGAAATTTCTGTAGCTGTATCACAAAAAGTATTCGGACAATTACATGTAACGATGTAGAAGACACTACTGAGAATTTGGAACAGTAAGAGATTTTAAGAAACTGGTCTGACGAGCTCATTAGGGATTATGGTTCAGGAATGAGCATATTTAATCAGGGGAGTAGCTTGTTTACACAAATAGAAATAATCAGAATGAAAAAATCTTGAAATTCATCCCATTATGGAGTAAATAAGGAAGCTAAACAAGCATAAATGGGTTGATTAAGAAGATATTACTACAGAAGTATTAAAGATTGCAGAATAAGACATTCCAGAGAACTGGAAAGACTCAGTAGTAGTACTGGTCCATAAAGGAGGGCTGCAAATAGAGTTGAAAATTATAGGACGATTAGTTTGACATCAGTGACAGGTAAATTAACAGATTCATGCACATCACAAATATCTGTGAGGAAATAAAATGATCTACAAATTGACAAGGATATTCATTTGAACCTCAGTAGGTGGGATACCACATGCACTAGGGAGGTGCAGTTGATAGTATAGCACTAAGTCTTTTTACTCTTATTGCTATTATTTGTGATGGAGCTAATGCCCTAGTGGCAATTCCTCTACTTACCTAATCATGAATCTTGCATTTTTGTACCATAAAATTGTTCAAAGTCTGACATATATTGTTAATCAACTCATCAGGAAATTTTTTGCAGTTCATCACTCCCATACCTACAGTTTTGATGCCAAATTTTCCTTTGAATTTGTTTTTATTGTTGGCAATCTTAGTTCCAACTTTTAACATGTACACCAGTAATGACATCCAAGATATTTGACAAAGTGAGCCATAAAATGGTAAGGTAAAAGCCATCGGAACAAATGTACACTTGCTGAATAGAGGAATTCTTAAAAGGATAGGAAATGCAGTATCGGAAGTCTAATTGAAAATTAATACCATATGGTATTGGGACCATTGCTAATTCAATCTAATTATAATTTTTTTTGTTGCATATTTAGAATTATATACAAACATCACAAATATTTCTGTACACATTATCTCTGCACACATGTACCTGTAAATGATCAAAATTAAGAAGCTGACAACACATGAAATCTAATCTCTTTTGAGGACCAGTGAATGAATAAAGCTTCATGTAGCACATTTTTTTAATTTAAATTATATTACCATTACTGCAGAATACACATGTAGATATGGATCCTTCCACTTTGGAAGTGACTGAAGTGATTTTAAAAGTCAAAATTGTGCCCGAATCTGTCTTCTCAATAACAGTCTTTGAAAGTATTCTTCAGTATGCATCTAGATATACTTTTCAGAATAGGTCTCATGATGAGGAATGAAAGGAAATGTGGATTAGGGATTTTTGAATTAAGTTAAAGATTTAGTTAAAAATTTATTTAGAATGCAAAATATACAGTACACGTCCAAAAGTGTACTTATCAATAGTCTAATATTAAAACAAGTTGCTGTACAGAAATTTTAACATGCTAACAAGTACTCTACTATAATGAGGTAAGAAATTCAGTGTCATTTGAACTGTCTAGGACAGTGATAAAAATATGGAAGTCTCACCTCAGAAGTGGGTTGGTTTCTTTTTTATATTATACAGTCTTACAATAGAAGCATTCAATAAGTTATAAAATTTAAAAACTTGTGTAAAATTGAGAAACCCAAAGACGAAGCAACCGGAAAACAGCAAAAACATTCATAAAAAATTAAGCACAGCCCATAGCCATAATACATAATAAATATGGCACACGAAGTCACATCAGAATTTGTACGACTTTAAAACTGTATCTAGTGTGAATTTACAGATTTCACTTTTCTTGTATTAAAAAGAAAAACAATCCATCCAGTAATTAATGAAATTTGAGATTACTCTGATAAATTTACACAGAATTTTGTAGTTTCACAATACAAATTATGATAAACAGCTACTGGCTGCTGTCAGACATACCAAGCAATGTCAAAAACCATTAAGTAAATACACTTTAACAAACACTTAAAATGGTTCATATTTCAGACGTGACAGTCTTAAAATTTATGCATAGGACAACATGCAGGTAAATTGCACATCTTATCAGGCACACTCATGCACAAACCACTCCTTCCTTTAAGTACACAATTTTCCATGCAGTTGCTCGCTGTTGGTTTCGGTGTCAGCACGCACACGATCGCCCGCTCTTCGCTTCCGCATTGCTGTCCAGATTTATCTTCTCAGGATCTTTCGCAGCATCATTCTGATACAACAGTTTGTCATTCAGCAGGATCTGCAACAATGTACACAAGATGTATCAGAAAAATATCGAACACTGTTTCCTGCAATAGAAATATTAGCATTTTCGATTTATTCAAATAGTTCTTATGAGCCTTACAATTACGGGAACTATTCAGTTATAAAAACACTATTTTAGAATAGAAAAAGCAAATGGTATTTCAAAGTATTGTAGCATTTTATACAACTTTACTGAAACTGCACGATAAGAAATCCACCGTTATTGATTTCTCATTTACAATGTACATCAACATTATATCACCCAGTAGCGGATCCAGGGCAGGGGAGGGGCTCAAGCCCCCAGAAAAGTATTTAGGTCCACCCCAGATATCGTAATCTTTTAGATTTGGAGACTTTAGCTCTACTGATATTTAAGGCCGGCATGACCCAAGCGAAATCCGCTCAAACCCCGCCCCCCCTCCTCCAATCCAAAATCCGCTCAAGCCCATCACAAACCATAATCCTGGATCCGCCACTATCACCGACAAGTCTGTATAAAGCTATAAATGCTTCTGTGTTTTATTAACATTACAAAATTTGTTTAGGGTAGTTGGAGATTCGCCACAAACTATGCTTAAAGCGGATTGATCTTACAACTGCGGCTAGGAGACATGCCTAAAATTGCTCAACATTTTTTTAAAAGGAATATATTAATTACCTTTTTAACCAACGTCCTTGCTGCCTCTTCGATGTTGATATTTTCCTTAGCTGAAGTTTCAAACCAAGCAGAAAATCCCTTGTCTTTGCAGTACTCGTCCATTTTGGCAGGATTATTGACAATACCTTCCTTCTGTTGGTCACACTGAAATGGAGATTGAAATTAACATCATAGACGATTGCATACTCCATAATCAGTAATTAATGAACAGCTGAATTGATGGTATGTCAATTTTACGTAACCACCAACAGAAACTGATTGTATCGCTGGCCAGGTATAACAAATCGCATCGATAACAGTTCTGTTGAGTGAAAGAATCCTCGAAAGAATGGAAAGACGATAGTTACATAAAACAGCGCTATGGTTTACTACAGGGCATATAGATCTTGTGAGCACCTAATTTCAGACTAACTGCAGCTGATAGAGCTGCCACCAGTTTCGGAGATTTCGCGAACCATAAATGTTAAGGAAAATCTAAAACGATTTTGGAGATATAAATTAGAAACTATGCCACAGTATATACGGGAACAAAAGTGACCAATTCGAAAGCCAGTAAATATGTAGCCGAGCTTATATTTTTAAAAGAAGTTTAAAATATCATTTGTATATAAAAGGTTTCTTCCTTTATTACCTTGTTCGCAAGCAGAACACAGGGTATTGGTGACCCATCTGGGAGAGTGACTTTGCTGTCCAGATCCTGTTTCCACTTGAGAACAGCGTCGAATGTTGCAACACGAGTCACATCAAACACCACAAAGGCACCCACTGCTTCCTTGTAGTAGACACGAGTCATGTTTCCAAACCGCTCTTGCCCTGAAAAAAAAATACAATGTTTTAAGGAAATTAACCACACAAGCGAGTAATCTTAAAAATTTCAAAAACAGTAAATCAATTTGAAATTGCTCTGCGATTTTTTTTTGGCAGTATAGGACTTACGAGCATTAAATTAAAAATTTAAACGTAACCAAACTATATGGTTGTAGAGAAAAAGCACTAATTGCTAGAAATATCAAAAAAAATATTATCCACATTAGCATAGTTGGCGAAAATTTCTGACTAGACGTTTTATCAGTAAAAGAAAGTTACTTTGCCTAGCCAACAGACAGCCAATCCTCACACCAAGGACGTAGCTAGGATTAGCTTGAGGGTGGGACAAAAACAAGGAAACTTAAAAATGATTTTACTTGAAAAAATTAAACACTATTAACATATTTAAGCGCTAATCAGAGGGTTCTAACTAAATTTTGACAGTTTCTTTTTAATTATTTTGCCGTTTTTGCTAAGTCCAATGAAAACGAAGGTGTACATACGGCTACCAATTTAAGAATACTAATGCGCCGTGCGTCAATTCGAAAAATTACACATTAGAAATGGGACTTATTATTTTCACGTAGGGAGCCAGGGTGGGCCAATGAAACCCACTCCGCCTACGCCCACGCCCACATTTTTAAAACTTTTCAGGCTTTGAATAAATAAGCTAGTAGTGAAGCCAGGTTACCAAATTATCACACTCAAACGAGGCTCTTAAATTCATTTTGCTCTGTTAAATACATTTTGTAAGGAGCCTAACTTTATTCTGCCAGTTTGCAAATAGCTACTGCCACCCAAATTACCCTTTGGTAGCTTCTTGCTCAGTTTCCAAGACATACATTTACGTTAATCCAAGAAGAGAGAAATTCCAGCGCATGTTGACTGCACTGGTCGATCTGCAGGTATGACTAGCCCCAGACTGCAAGCTCTGTTCTGGGCATCTCACACGATATAATATAATATTTTCTTTTTCACCCATACGAGTTTGCGTCCTCAAAGTAGTCTCCTCGCAATCGTGTACTCTCCATCCAATTTCTTTCCCGTTACATTACTAATTGATATGGTGTTGATGCTTAAAAATAGTTTTGTTCGTGAGTATCGTTCGATGTTGACTGCTGCGATATGCCGGTTTAGTTACCCGCTATGTCCCACAGCTGCAGGCGAATGATGGTGTTGGCGTCCCAGTTGAGGACCTTGAGCGCGAAGTCTACTCCGATGGTGGCGCGGTAGTGTTGCGAGAAGAACTGGTGCACGTAGCGCTTGATGATGGAGGTCTTGCCCGTGCCCAGCTCGCCGATCACCAGGATCTTGTACAGGTGCTCGCGCTTCTCCGGCAGCTGCTGCGCCTGCAACAATCAACGCAGTAGTCTCGAGGAAGCGGTGTGACTTCACCCCCCCAGATTTCATTAAAACCTCACGACTTATACTAATCATAATTTCCAAATTTGACACAGAAGATTTTACGAATCAGTGACTAACAATTGCAACAGAATTTTGAAGTTTAAAATTGTGCCTTAAGTAAAATGGATGTAACATTAATTCGCTTATCGCTAGAAGATTTATATAAGCAAATAAAGCACGGGTACTCAAGTACAAGATTTCAAAAAAATGATGGTGCAGAGCAAAATTTAGCATAAAAATCTCATGGTAGCCATTTGTTACGTGTATTTTCTATCGCTGTTTCGAAACTGAATCAAATAAGAATCGCTGGTCATACAGTAAACGCAAACATTTAAAAAGTTACCGCTTTAACTCTACTCTGAAGAGCCATTAGTTCATTTTTACATCTATGTAGGCTACATTCTGCTTCCTGATGAGTGCATCAACATTTCTATATCCATGTAATGTATCCTCAAACATTTACACACATTTTTCATTTCGATTCGAAGCGGTATCGTATCGTTTTTGTCCGCCGATGAACTCTTAAGTAACATGACAGCTTTTTGCATAGAAGCCACTTTGGATTCAGCATATTACCGAAAATGTAATCTTTATTGCTAAGATGCACCGAATGTAGTGAGAAATTTGGGAAGGCTTCCAGTGTCATAAATTGTAGGTAACATTTCAAATTATTTAGTTACAAAGTGACAAAGTTTCTACCTCCCAGCCACAAATAGGAAGACCTTTCGGAATGTTGAGTTACACATTTCAAATCGTGACTCACTCATGAAACTAAAATCTAAGCATTCAATACACATTTTAGCACATATACTTAATATCGCAGCGATTTGTGGTCGAGCGTTGTCCTGTTGGATTAAGTTTTTAGTTAAAGTAGGTCAACCGAATGTAGGTTATTTCAGTTTCCCGCAGACCTTGGTCGCCATAAATAGGTTTCCGCTTTCCACAAAAGAGGGAGGGCATGCAGCTATCGAGCGGCTGAATCACAGAAGAAACGCTACCAGGATAGTTTTCGTTGCGTTATCAACGTACTGGAACTACTGTAAATCGTATATAGAAAATTCGATCCCGGACTTTTTTCCCCCCCTAATCCCGGGATTTCGGTAATGTGCAGACAATCCAGTCACTTGGGATGACAAATAAAAAACATACAAAAATATGAAAAAATCATTTTTTTCTTTGTAATTTTACTAACAAAGTAATCTTATTACTTACACTATAGTCATTTACGAGTAATCAGACTAATTCAGATAGTCACAATGATTTTCCACAAAAATCAAATTTAAATTTTATATAATCAACTCAATATTTTAAATCTAGTTTTGTGAATTGCAAAAATATGATCGAAGAAATAACAAGGGGTCCAATGTTTGGTCACCCTGCCTGCTTCTCAATTTATTGAACATGTACTTATGCTCGACAGAAGTTGGAGGGATTGTTAATAAACACTAGTAAGCTCGTTCCAGATCATATCTCCGGCTGGAGCTAGAAGCTTCAGAAAGATTCATTTCCTTCTTAACAAATTGGAAAAATCCAATTCTGTTTATGATTCTGAGACAGTATTTTCATGCTATTATCTATTTCGGCTTAAAGCTTGTGGGTGCTTTCAATTGTGGGTTCGGTTTGCATCATTGGAATAGTAAAAAAATCCCTTTATTTTTCAAGACACCATTTATTTTTGTTAATCCCGAAAATCGCGGGATTGAGAAAATTTTAACTCCGAAAATTTCTGGACTAGAAATGGTCCGGGATCGAATCCTCTAATAGTATGTCGTGCTATGTGTGAAGTCAGCATCAATCACAACCAACATGTGGGTCGAACAGTTACTGCGAAACAAGCAGCACCAAGAATATCAAATTTGATGTGATCATACGGTGTGGCCCCATGTAGCTGACAGTCATATCGAGACAACAGCTAGCAGTTCTTGCGAGATGTAACAATGTTGTTTCCAAAAAGTTACCCTTTATCGTATGTACTAGAGATCAGGAAACAGCTTCACTTTTTACTCCGAAAGAGAAAGTACCAAAAAATTCAAGGAAAGGGAGCCCGAAACAGCAATGCACAAAATTAAGTATTAGTAAAAAAATCTTTGGGTGAAAATAAGGTTTTATAAATGTTATATTGTAGCAATAAGCAAGATTTTCTCGGCATTATGTGTTAATCATGCTCCAGCTACTTAACGTACAGGTGTTGATAAAGTTTACACTATTATGCCGACCAAGAGAACCGCACAAACACCCCGGTAATTATAGAGACCTATCTGGAAGACAGGCAGCTTCTCGACGTAGTCTGTTCCATCTGTAGACTGCATACTTGTGTAGAATATTCGAGTAGAAGTAATATTTACTCTTTTCTATACTTCTCATCAAATTTTCACGTACGCAGAGATCCCTTAACCAATCATACAGGCTCTTACATAAGAGCGCATTATTTCCCTGAGAACTGGACGAAGTTTTTCAGTCGTCCACATGGCTGGTGGAGTATTCTTTATTAACTGAGTCCAAGTCAGCGCTGTAACTTTCCGCTGTGTAACAGATCTACCGGTCGACGATTAACCGTTGCTTGCGGTGAGATTTTCTAGATAGAACGATGAGTTACCTTCAGTGTGGTCCTGCGGAGCCAGCACGCTGAGAATATTTGCTTCAGCCCTTGTGATTTAAGTATTTAACATTCTTTTCATACATTTTGCCTCAACTCCCAATTGCTGAAGACTACAAATTTTTAATTTTTTGTTTGTTCTGTCAACAGGAAGGTGTTGCACTGCTGCAGAAAGTGCTCCGCAGCTTACTACACATACACTGTGCTTACGAGCAGGCCCGCCGTAAGCGGCACATCAAGGGGGGAGGCCACTCCACTCCATTATCACCGCAACGAAATTTTCAGCGTATTATGTAGCCGGCGCAGGGGCGTAGCTTCTATGGGGCTAGGCGGTGCAGTGCACCGGGGCCCCTACGCTCAGGGGGCCCCCAAGCATACCTCTGGGGGCCCCAAAGCGCAGTTCAGAGGCCCACGAACCTTCATGGCAAACTGTCGACCTTTTTTTTTTTAGGCTCTACAGTAGTCTAAGGGGGCCCCTGAGACACAGGAAACTCCTCACTAAGGACCCTCTCACTGCTCAGGGGGGCCCCAACCACTGCTCAGGGGGCCCCTAAGCACAACTCAAGGGCCCAGTCTTCAGCTCGGGGGGCCCTTACCAGCAACACGAACCAAAAAAAAGGTCGCCCATCTGGCCTGAGGGCCCAAAATACATTTTTTGCACCGGGGCCCTTGTTGACCTAGCTACGCCACTGAGCCGGCGACTTTTTTTTTTTTTTTTTTAGCTCAACAGCTGCTTCGGGCGGTTGGCGACACTCGAGATGGCAACAATGGGGGCGGCAAATAATGTTCGAAGGGGCGGCAATCTCAGTTTTTTTGACCCGGTTCGGAAATTTCCTAGATCCACCACTGGCTGTAGTTAGACAGGGGGCGGCATAATCGGGATTGCACGCGGGCGCTCTAACAGCTAGCGGCGGGCCTGCTTACGAGGAAGAAGCGTTCCACAGATGACAGTGCGCACACTTCCCGTTCGTATGAAGTGTACAACGCACTACGAACATTTACGCACGAGAAATAAGCCAAGTGGACGATTTCACACAGTTTTAGCTAATAAGGCACATATTTAGAGTTCTGTTTAATCCACTTTCCAGGAGTGAAGTTAATAAAAGTGTTATAGAAAACCTGTACCATGCAGAAGCTAACCTATAAATTTATCCCAAAATGTTTCAACATCAAACACAACCTCCAACGTGAACCAGCTGTCGATAGTTGCGGAGTAATATCGAGCCTCGGCGCGGCTGCTCCGACTTAACGGCCTCGCGCACGCGAGCTGCACTGGCTGGCACGGTCGAAATTATATGCAGCCGCTTTTCTCAGAGTATTCACACTGATTAGTGCATTTCTCGTGCGGGAATCTATTTACGGCGGGTGGATTCTCCCTTTTTAACGTATCTCTATGTCGTGTATCAGCGTACCGCCTAGACTTAAAGTTCCGAATTCCCAAAATAACGGTTCGTCACAATGCATGATGTAGGCCGCATATCAACAACCTTTGAAGGCAAGTTACACCTGAGCAAATTTAATTGCGATCCTTTGTCTCACGTGCTTCGTGTCGCTAGCGAAAGGCGGGTGAGTGCCTCGTGCAGACAAGGTTCTTACGTAAGGAGGGCGGGCGGAAGGTGGTCATTACGGGACGGCCGGATGGCTTACCACTAAATGCCCTCTGCGTTTAAGTCATGTGGTTCTTTGAACTGTAAGCCGAAGCCACCAAATACTTCGTCGTAAGTGATCAGTGGGAAAGCAAAACTTATGTTGGGAGAGATAGGGGAGGGTGTTTACGGTTGAGAATTCCAATCTTTCGCGCGTTTTGAAACCCTTAACACTACATTCCAGGGATATTGGCTGGGTCAAACTGATCGTTTCGTATAGGCATTCTCAGCACAGCATGCAATTTGGTTTTACGACGTAAAAAATATACTGCAGAGAAATTCTTGTCGGGCCAAATGCTTCATCGCAACTAATTTATCAGCGTTATCAGCAACGTCAGATTCGTGTTTCGCATATTGTGCAAATACGTTTAGTACAACTATAAATGTGTTAATGATTGAGATAAAAAATGAATACTAGTTCTATTATAACTTCGAACGAATATGCCAACAAAATCTACCTCTATTTAAATGCAAGGATACTTTTTGTCCAAGTTTAACAATTTCTACTCCTGTCTTTTCTGCATTGTCAGAACGTTAGTAAGAAGAACCTCACACGATGGATCATTTGTTGTTAGAAATGCCTTAAAGTGACAATGCAGATGGCTCATCAAATTTCAGCCTACGGCTTCCGAGAGACTTCCGCTTTAACAATACCGAATTGACAAATATGAAATTCAACTCTGGAATCAAAGCAGGTGAAACGAGACGTCAGCTCAGTTCGTATCAAGAAAAAGTTTTAGAATTTGTGAAGTGTCTCCTGGATTGAAGCCTCCCAAAAGCCGCAGACACAGAAGCCGGCAAAGTGGCAGCTTGCCTTACGTAAAACACGCAAGCGCTCAGCCTACCCACGTTCACTCACTAAGCACCAACTTTATTCCCAAGGCGCGTTTCAAAGTTGTGGTCAAGTTGGGTGATTAGATACGGGACTGTAATAACGGTAAAGTTTTATCTAAGCTAAAATCTTATGAAATCGTGGTAGGAACAAACATAACAGAACGAAGAGACAATTTTGTTTGTGTACAGGATGAAAGCAAAAATGATTTAGAAGTTTATTCATACGAAGATATGGCAGTTTCAAAGATCAAAAGTAAAAAGTACTGTTTGGATATCCTGTTCTTGCCGCCACTGGACAACTTCAAACACTTCCAGGTGAAAGGAATAATAATCGCCTCCTGCGGTTTTACTCTGCTTCGAACTACCGAAGCCACACTTCTGTTCGTCGTCTCTAATAATTAAATAGAAGCAGTGAATCAGTCAAGAAAATACTGTACCACCGAAAAAAATCATGTTTTAGAATGCGATATATTGTGATACTCATAGAAACAGTTTTACATTGACATGATAAGCACAATTGCTTGTAACCAATCTTGGTTGGTTTTTACACGACGGTCTTTATCCAAAATGCATGTGAATGCACTAGGGCTCGTATCGATAGAGCTAACAGAACCCTAGATTGTTCTAGAAATGAGAAGAATCAATTGGGCGCGTTTACGAAGCATAATTCAATAATAGGATGTGTTGATTGGCCACAACTTATACACATTTTACCAGTTAAATACTTTCTGAATTTCTGAGATAGCTAAATAATTTAACTGCGAACAAGTAAATAAATCTGTATACATCAAGTTAAATCATAAGTCCAGGAATCCTCGAGGCTGTTGCGAGATTGTGAAATCGTTCCTGCTACAAGATACCAAAATCTAGTGATGACGGTTGTAAGATAGAGTAAAACATTCCGAAATTAACGGAAATTTTTGATGGAACTCCAATGGAACTGAACCTTAGTCGAAATAGCTACCGGTCAGCTTTCAAGTTTCAAATTTCAGCAACACATCTCAACATCACCAGGCTTTGTGCAAATGGTGCTAAGAAGTAATCAGACTACTTGGGAATAATTTTACTCTGCGAGAGAGCTGACACCTCTGTCAGCAGCTTTATCTCGACAGAACACTTTACACACCTGCTGGAGATTACGTATGTAATTTAGCATACCGCGTTGCAATAGCGCAATAAATTCTGATAAACGGGAGTGCATCAGCTGAATTGTTCCTAATGGTTACTAAATAGCGAATAGTTCTAGAAGTAACTAATCGATCAATACTGTAATACCTAAAGTAAATAAAGGACGATACTAAAGCATGGTGTTTCTGCATCACGCGAACTTCAAACCGTAAACCTAGAAATTTCTCCACAACTTATACCTTCCCTTCCT
The DNA here is from genome assembly GCA_031002005.1 of Vandiemenella viatica. Lineage (NCBI taxonomy): Eukaryota > Metazoa > Arthropoda > Insecta > Orthoptera > Morabidae > Vandiemenella > Vandiemenella viatica. The sequence goes on from JARYHS010013630.1 coordinate 110,038,063, forward strand.
TTAAAAGTTTGTGCCTCCAGCATATTTATTTCCTTACTTAAGAGTTCTAGAATGTCCATTTAGGTAGTCTTAGTACATATTCAGAGCTACAGGTTCATATATAAGAAAAATAACTAGTAATACATAGAAGCTACCGAGAGTATTCGTGTTTAATAAATTTTGAAAGGATTCCACAACACTAGACTTGTCCAATTTTCGATTTTTAGTGGAATAAATGCACCTTATAAATATTAAGACACCATCGTTCATTCCTCCAAAACGAAAAGTAGAAGTTTTCATTAATGTACGGGATTTATTGTTAATTTAGATTTGTCTTGAACCAATTTACGCATGAGTAATTTAAAGACACGGCATTATTCTGAATGACAAAATTTCGTAAGTGGACGTGATCAGTGAGCAGTTAATAGACACGCCATACCAGCCTGCCGACGGAAAGAGACAAGTTTCTTTTACGACCTCAACCTGAAAAACGGGTCTGTCCGAGCAGGTTTGTAATCCACATTATTAGTGGAGCGGAGTCGAGAGGATGTCATTTGCATTTCTCAATGGACAGGTATAGAGCGAAGTATTTAGCAGGATACAACTGCAGACTTGACCCAAAAAATTGCAGCCGAGTATGTTTCTTTAGGAGCTAAAAACTTATTAAAATTTCAAGAAGACATTTATCTTTTTAAAAATACTTCGATCATTTCAGTGCAAGACTGCACCAAATGCGCCCATGATGCAGCTCTATACAGCTGTTCCATGGTAGACACAAATGAAAAAGAACTTGAGAAATATCACGAATGGAAACGGCAAGCAATCAGGTTTATAATACGTGCAGAAATAAGAGCCATTTACTCTCCTCAGGTTTGGGATTTGCGCTAATATGTGACAAACGCCTAATTCTTTCAGCAATGTTAGTAGTTCTTTAGAAGTATAAGAAACATTTGTTTTATACGAACACATTAAAATAAATGTCAATGGTGTTTCAAACCTACCAAAGCTTGTTTTGATCGATCCCCTCCGAATCTTAAAACTTTCAAACAAAATTAACCATTTTATTTCCTCGTCGTCGCATAATACGAGGAAAAAAAGTCACCATAGGCAGCTAGCAGTAACAAGTGGAGAGCTTGTTATGACTTCAAATGCTTAGCTTCAGCATTTTCAACTAACTACTTAAAATATACAGTCCAAAACTTAAATGATGTAGAACATGTTAACAATGCAAATTCCTTTAAAAATTATACTATAAGGCAAAACGTCAAAGAAAATCGGGACGACCACTCATATGTGAACCCAAGTGCCAAGGATGCCATCGACACTTCGGCTAACATACTGCGTAACGTAGAAGGCTTTTACAGGAAACAGGGCGAAACATTTAGCTGGAACTATTTTAGAGACTTTTGTCATTAATAAGTTGAAATGGCGATAAGTTCTTATTTTTACAACACAAAATTTTAAAAATCTGCGAACGGTGAAGCTTAGGCCTAAACTGAAAACCAAGTCACTGTGAAAGTTGAAATCCTTAGCCAATTCGAAAAAAAAATTATAATAAGCGAACCAACAGCACGTTACGAATAAGGAACAGCAGAATAAAGTTCCATACTAGGAATTTAAGAGTTATTCTTGCAGTGTGGAATGATTAGTTTTTCAACAAATACGACCTTGGAAATGACAGTTTGCTGTTTTATCGCTGCAGTAATACAGGATTAAGCGCTTAAAATCGGTTAACTAGCACATCACGACGTGGGTCTAGAAGACGTCTACAGAAAAGAATAGTGTGTGGCGGGCACGTGGCAACAAGTGGCAGAGTACCTTGACTGGCTGGCTGGCGTTCTTCATGCTGGACTCCGCCGCCTCCTGCTGCACTCTGGCGGAGGCGGCTCGCAGCTTACATAACACGACGCCCACCCTGCCTTACGTAACAGCCCCACCCCCTCCCTGCACCGCAAACCAGTCCACCTCACACCATCAAAAAATAACAGACTAACACTAAACAGCAGAAGTTCATTTAAATGTCAGTACATTAATAGTAGACTATGCCAGCCATTTATTTAGAAGCCCTTTGCACATTTCACGATTTATTACCGGTTATTCCAAACATGGGGCCGCTTGCTGTCTAAAACTATTTAGATCGAGCACGGAAATAGCTTTGTATATTTGACGTCTGATAAGGCAGGAAACATTAGAAAACTAATTTTTCCCGTCTACGATGGGGAAAACTTGGGCTTCTAAATGCACATTCAGTTTAGACAAAATACTTCTATCATTGCAACATGAATGTACGAGACACTTTTAAATAAAGTTGTTCCATGTGAAAAAGGTAATTTAGTGATACAAGGAAGACTAATTGAAATCTCGTGAGGCGAAGGCGTTACATAAGCTACTCGCCATGTTGAATCATCTATAACTGCTTCCGTATTTACTGAAGCAGAATCATAGCTTAAGATTAGTGAGGGAAGCAACATACTATTGCCTAGCAAAATTGCAAACCGCAAAACTTACGGTTATTTTATGCGTTCGAAACATTACAAATCTATTATGCGTATTTGCTAATGAAAAAGTGCAGCACATTATAAGCATAACTACGTTTAATGCGCTCTTCACAGATTAGACTTGTGATTGTTTTATTTACCGGGGCCGGCTTGGCGGCGTCGGAGGCGGTGTTGGCGGCGGCCGCGGTGCCGAGGTTCTCTGTGAGCTTGGAGCGGGCCTCTGCGATGGCCTCGCCTATGGCGGCGGCGCTCGCCGGCATGCTGTCGGGGTCCAGAGGGTGCGAGCCTCTGGCTGCTCCGTGCCGTTGGCGAGGGCCGCTCCCTTCTCGGCGCCCAGCAGGTCCTCCGTCTCGCGCTGCAGCCGGTCGGCCGTGGCCAGCTCGCTCTTGAGCGACGGAAGCGACGCGTCGAAGAACACGTCTGCGGCCGCCTCCTCGCCCGCTGTGGCAGCCACTTGCTGCGAATGGCCTCGCTTTTTGTCCCTCTTCGGCATGTCTTCTCCCTCCACAGACTCCCCTTCCGAAGACTTCTCGAGTGTCTCCTCCGCGGTTTTAGACTGCGGTTCTGCGGCTTTCGACTCCGGCCGCGAAGTCTCGTCTATTTGTACAGAGGTCACTGCGTCGTGTTCCGATTGTGCGGCGATCGCTTTTGTCTCCTCGATCGCAATCTGAGGCTCTGTTTGTACAGAGGGTACAGCGTCGGGTTCAGATTGTGGGGTGATCTCAGATTCTTCACTCTTACTCTCGAGTTCTACTTTTACAGAGGGCACAGCGTCGGATTCTGGAAGCACGGTGACCTCGGCCGATTTTCAACTTTTACTCTCGTGTTGTATTTTTGCAGAGGGCACAGTGTCTGGTTGAGATTCTTCACTTATACTGTCGGGATCTTCACTCGCACTCACGGTTGCCTCCTCGGCGGGAGGCTCCGGTTCGCTGGGTACGCGCTCTTCTCCCTCGTCCTCCGGCTCGGCTAGCGGCGGCACTTTTCGCTCCGTCTGCGGCGCTCGTTCGGCCGACACTGACTGCTGGAGCCTGGAAACCAGCTCCGGTGAGCGCAGCTCTGTGGCCTTGAGAGTGGTCTGCGCGGGCAAGTACCTCGCCTCCAACAGCCGCGTCTCCTGAATTAACTCGATCGGGGGCCTGGCCGGCGGCTCGTCGCTCCGCACGGCCGCCTCTTCCGATTGGCCGCCGGCCGCCGGCGGAAGTGATTCCGGTTGGTCGAGCGCTGTGGCGGGTGGCGTGGGCGGTGCACCCGCATTAGACTGCGTGTCCGGGGTAGTCACCTCCGGAGCAGGAATCTTGGTGCTAATGGTCGACAGCGTGGGCAGTGCACCTACGTTAGACTGTGTGCGCGGAACTGAACCTTCCGGTTTCAAAATCTTGGTGTCGGTGGCCTTTGTCACGGGCAGAACACTCGGTTTAGTTTGCTTCTGCGGGTATGACCACACCGGAGCCCGAATCTGGGTGGTCACTGCCGGGGGGCTGGGAACTCCACCCGCGTTAGACTGCTTGTCGTAGGTTGATCTCTGCGCCGTCAGAAACTTGCCATTGCCACTGCTGCCCTCCTTGACCGCGGGCATGTGAGGTCCACCTGCGTCGGGCTGCGTGCTGGGGGTTGTTTTCTCTGACGTCAGAAACTTGACACTGTCCACGCCGCTCTCCTTGACCGGGGGCGTCGGAGGTCCACCCGCGTAAGACTGCGTGCTAGGGGTTGTTCTCTCTGACGACACAAACTTGCCACTGTCGACGCCACTCTCCTTGACCGGGGGCGTCGGAGGTCCACCCGCGTCAGACTGCGTGTCGGGGGTGGAACCTTCCGTGTTCGGAGTCTTGCTGCCCTGCTTGGCCGCTTTGTACTTGCCGATGCTCAACTTGCGGGCGAGGTTGGAGGCTTTGGAACGCTGCGCCTTGACTGGAGACACGTCCGAACCAGAACCCTCCTCAGTGCTCGCTTCCGACTTGGCCTTGTCCTTTTCTTTGTCTTTGTCCTTCACTTTCTTCTCTTTGACCTTTTTAAGCTTCTTTTTGTCCGCTTCGGCGGACCCGCCTTCTCCGTCCGAGGATTTGGATTTGTTGCCGACTCGCTGTAGACTGGAGCGGAAGGCGCCGAGTTTACTCTTGGACTTGGTGGGCGCCGTAGACTCGCCCTGCACCTCCGGTGAGGTGGGCTTCTTGGAGCGCGACTCCATGCGCAGCAACTTGGCGACCGGGGACGGAGTCACTGAGAGCAACACTTGTAGGAGCGTCCGCATTAAAAGTGTGTGTGGTGCCGTGTGCGACTGACAGTCTACTCCTCGAGCGCGCTGTGCAGGGGAGGGGCGGGCGGAAGGGGGGAGGCGCATAGGTTGCCAGCGCCGTCACGGAAACTCGCCTAGCGCCCCTACCGGTCGGCCTCGTCACGTAACACCGCACTCGCTGCCACTTTTCACCATTCTGCAACTTTCCGTAACCGGCCCAACATAAAGTAAAACCGGATTCGTGCATATATATTCTCATAACTCTGTAGCTGACAAAAACATTCGCGGGGCTTACTCCGTTGTGAAGTAGCTACCTCATTTGTCGTGGGATTAAAGTTTACGTGTATGCAGTTCTGTCTGCCAATATTCGGGTTTCATTTCCTTTTGGATTGGTTGCTCGTATGACACGAGTACGTGTTCACGTATCTGTGAGACAATTGTCACATTTAAGATGCCAATCGAACAAAGCACGCTTCTCGCGAACCTCTCAAAAACGAACATTTCTGCTGATTTTAAAGCAATTCCTCGTTTTATTTTATCTTTGCATAAGCCGACTCGAACATGTCGCCTATTACTAATTTATGGTTGTCGCTGTGAAAACTGGTAGCCACCTATTTTCTTGAGCTTTCTCTTCGCCAAATATATACTGGCCCTAATAACCTCGATCGAGAAACCGCGAAGTTATAATAACAGAAATGTTGAGCTGCGTTAATGTGACGTTCATTGGTCGCAATGACTGTCGATATTTGCCGAGAAGTGTGTTGGGGTTGAAGACAGGGTGTAAGCAAAGCGGCGCGGCGCTGGTGAGGCCGCGTGTTTCTCAAGCAGACACCCGAGCCGCGGTGTCTCGTTGCATTCTGCGGCTCGCCGGCTCGTGTCTTGTCTGCTGGCACAACACACACGCAATCATTTCCGCAGTCCATGCTAGGCTGTGGATAGCCGTCAGTCATCGTACTCAACCACACTAGAGGTGTGTCACTAAATGCCTCCCATTTAGTGTTGCTTTCGTGTACGGAGCATTTCGAATCGCCCTCTGCATATTTTATAAGCAATAAGAACATACATTTACGAGACGCATTTAATGGTGCATGGAAAAACATTAAGGAACTTTATTCAAATATTTGCGTAAGTATGATATGATGGCGCAAAGATAGTAATAAATACTTATAAATAATAGAAGTATCACATGCACTCAGAAAAGTTTTAAATAAAGAATGTGATTATGGGCCGTACCTACCGGATGGATACAAGTTATTGTTTCTGTAGTATTTGCTGATTCATTTTATACTTTTAATTTTGGTGCTGTTATACTAATACATCGCTATTTATACGGCTGGTTTATCGTGACAGTTACGCTGGGTAGTTAGGTATTTATGTGCGATGTTACAGCGATCTGAATAAATGATTTTGTATTACACTGTAAATCGTGTCTGAAGACAAGTATATCGTACAAGACACAACTGGAAGCTGACATTTCACAATCTTTATGCAGAAATACGACACTGCGGTTAGAAATGTAGACTCAGTGTCAAACTTTTAGTTGTTGCATCACGCTACTTTTTACAGCTTACATATACGTATAGTATTCATTTTGGATTTATAGTTTTATTAGTCGCAACTCCTGTCTCCGAACTTCGTGAGAAAACTGACGAATTAGGGAAAATATTTTCGAAAATACGACACCTAATTGGATAAGCAAAAGGTAGGCAAGGTTATAATATTCTGGAGAAAGAAGGAAAATAGAACTTCATTCTATCCCAAAGAAATTTAAAAAAAATTAGGCTGCTAGAATTTTCCAGGAAAAAAACAACAACAACAAACGACGTAAAACGTTATTAGAAATCTTACAACAGGAATAAAGATGTTCAGTTTATCGTCAGATATTCGGCTGTATCGTGATTAAACAGAGATTCAGAATGATAACCGAGGGTCGGTATCGACTGATCACAATCTGACAGCTGGGAAGTGCATGTTGAAGTCCTATCCGACACCAACTGTCTGTGTAGAGGTACAGTCTAAATAAGAGACGAAATGTAAATGACAGTTCTGAGGAGAATGAACAAAAACGTTCAATATAAGCAGCAAGACAGTAGTACAGATATTTTATAAATATAGAGAAAACTAGCATTTACTCACTGCTTTGCGAGCACGTCTTGGGTGTATAGAAATACTCTGAGCTTTTTTAGTTCAGTATCAAATATTAACTTGGGAAAACAAAAATATAGATTTCGTTTAAAGTTTTTCCTTTCTTTTAGTTACTACTTAGATTCGGTTTTCATAATACACAAAGAAATTCGTTCGAAAGTTTTTTTGTTATTATTATATTTTAACACAATATAATATATGGAAAATAAGAAATTAAAGCTACGTGAAACATTATCACTAACGGTCCAATAAGGACGTACCGAGAATCAGTTGTCCTTTGGTCAGAAATTTGGGACACATTTTCCTATTAATGCAGAAACAAATGTAGGCTACCTTAAGCATAAGGCAACACGAAAGTTACCATCTGCAATAGTTTTTGCAGTACATTCAACGGAAATTTATAAAAAGATCTTTGCCGCCAACGATAGCATTTACAATTAATCTAAAATTGCTGGTCAGTTTTCCAATGCCATATATGTATAGTAAATTCTCATGCCGTGGGTAATAACATGTATTTCTTGCTTATAATTTCTATTAACCCAGGTGAATTTCGATCCATCCTTCTTCATCGTATCTCAAAATTGAAGTGGTTATATTGAAATACGGCCTGGACCAGAAAAAAATAGTCGCCATTGCCACACGGAAATATAGGCTCGACATTGGGTATTAAACGTCATCATTAATATGGCACTCATTAAAGCAGCTTATTAATTACAAACAATAATTGAATGCCTTATGCCTTTTGTTGTTCCGAGAACATTATGGTTTAGACTGCATTTGACCTAAGCACAATCTAAAGTGATATTACCGCTTTAAAATCAAACTATGCAGATACACCTAAACGCATGAAGTGCATGGGTAAATACATTTTTGGTAATGACAAAATTGCCTTTTTCAGAATTCAAAGTACGCGTAACATAAATTATAACAATTAATTCCATAATACTACTTCAGTTTGAACTGCAAGAGTACTAAAACATGCTCAGTAATACATTGATGTATCGCGATGTAAAGTTTATTCTTGTGGATAAGTTGAAATACGGCCTGGAACAGATTAAAAACGTCACCAACGGCACAAGGAACTGTACATGTAACTGATTTTGACTTGCGATATCTCGAGAACTACCGGTAAGCATATAATTGTTTATTAATATTCGCTGCCAACGGTATAAAGAAAACCCTGTACTATCGATATTACTTACCATAAATATAACAATTCTGTTACTCTTATTGAAGAGTTATTATATTATGTAGTGAGTTTGAGTAACGATTTCCGTTTAATTATACTTATCAAAATTCATGAAAGCAGAGATAAATAAAATATAAACAATCCAGACATCAGTATATTCGTCTTTGGTCAAATGCATCATTTTTACAGTAAATGGAATATCAGTAATACATCTGATTCAAGAAAAATGAAAAACTAAATATACGATGTCTAAATATTAAAAAGTGTGATTTTTTTGCAAGGAGTGTACGTCTCAATTACAGTGTAATCCGTATCTCTTAATTTTATGTCTAGAAATGTATTTAATTATTTCCTCCATACCTCGGTACATATAAGTCATTAGCTATTTGCGCTGATTTTAATTCGGACCAATTGCTCTAAAAATTTGAAAACCTCTTCCAAATTTCTGCGGTAGTTTTTGCGAGTTACACGTTAAAATAAAGAGACACACGCAGCTTACTTACAGATTTATAATAGTATAGATAGATAGAAGATGAGATGATGTCAAAGTAAAATAGATGCAACAGGTGTACGCAAAAATGCAGGAAGAAATGGCTGTAGTAAAATATATTAGGTGTAGAGAAAGATCAAACAGAATTTTGAAGATAGTAACATTTAGGGGAAAAAAGAACCTTGTATAACGGTGATTAGTGTTGCCCAAATGCAAGAACAAGACCAGACTTGGCCGGTCTTGGTCTTGCATCAATACACCTGGTCCTGGTCTTGGTCTTGCAAAAATGCAAGACCAAGACCGATTTTGGGCAACACTAGTGTTGCCCAAATGCAAGAACAAGACCAGACTTGGCCGGTCTTGGTCTTGCATCAATACACCTGGTCTTGGTCTTGGTCTTGCAAAAATGCAAGACCAAGACCGATTTTGGGCAACACTAACGGTGATGATCTGGAGCACGGCTTTCTGCAAGTATTTGTGTGACTGAAGCAGAAGTTGCACTTTTAAGAACATAATTTGAAACATTTCGACAGGAAGTAACAAAGTTAGTGAGACACTATCAGAACTGCCAAAATCTCTAGAAGTAGGATTTAATACCTATTCAAAATGACATAAAAAGATACAAAACAGATGAAATTACGTATTATAGCCTATTTGTACTCTAGAAGAAAGCGCGGAAGGACGAGTAGAAAGAGAAGCAAAAGGTGTACACGAAAATAAATTTGAAAAAACTGGTTACAAAAACAAATAATAATAATAATACTGGGAAGGTGATATTTTAGGATTTGGAAAATCTTTTGATAGTATTGTATGGAAGCAGATGAAATTTTTAAACGAGTTAGGCTTAAAATATAGAGATATACTAGCTGGTACCCACGACTTCGTTCGTGTTTGTAAAGAATTTGGATTGACATCTACCGACATCTAACAACCAAGTACACGATGGGAGGCTCGATTCTATTACCACACACAAATGCCAGTCATCTGATCTATGTAATTCAGGCAGCAAAGTAAAATTTACGGACATACATGTCTTTGGACGAAATACGAAAATATCCTTGATCGACCACATTCAACCACCATATCTCGCACACTACCACAGTTACTGAATTTCGGCCAACGTTGTGATCGAAAGGTGACTCTGTGTTACTACCAAACACAAACCTCAGTGATCTGCGATAGATAGTTTTCATTGAAAAGTGATACACCAAGACACATGCGTCTTTGGCAGAAATATGAAAGTGGCGCAGGTTGACCTCTTTCAAACACCGCATCTCCCACACCCCCAAAGCTACCGACAACTAACAACCATAGTGCACGACAGTTGACACGATTCTACTACCACACAGAAACACCAATGGCCTATGCATGTAGTTGTGGCAGAAAAGTGACACATGCGGAGACACATGAATTTCGTTGAAATACCAAAATATCCTTGATCGGCCATTTTAAACTACCATATCATCCACACTAACACAGTTACTGAAATTCGGCCGACGTTGTGATCGAAAAGTGACTCTGTGTTACTACCACACTCAAACGCCAGTGATCTACGATAGATAGTTTTCGCTGAAAAGTGATACACCAAGACACATACGTCTTTGGCAGAAATATGAAATTGCCGCAGGTCGACCATTTTCAACCCCCATATCTCCCACACCCCCATACCTACAGACATCTAACAACCATAGTGCATGACAGGGGAAGGGATTCTACTACCACCAT